>OZ023152.1:19046362-19162431 GCA_963675895.2 Styela plicata
GCAGCAATTTCATTCAGACATCTGAAAAAATATAATTTTTTTATTCTTGACACATACCAACGTCTTGTTTCTTTAGTAGATGTAGGTTAGATTATAGCAGAAATCAATAAATAGTTTATATTTCTATCTATGTTTTGCAATGGCGAAATCGGAGCCTGTTGCGTATATCTGGCACAAAGATTATGTGAA
Organism: Styela plicata; assembly: GCA_963675895.2. Taxonomy (NCBI): domain Eukaryota; kingdom Metazoa; phylum Chordata; class Ascidiacea; order Stolidobranchia; family Styelidae; genus Styela; species Styela plicata. The sequence continues at coordinate 19,046,552 of OZ023152.1, forward strand.
AGAATCTGACAAATTCATTCCGACGACAAACCGTAACGACATGGTCCACTCTCTGATTGAGGCATATGGATTACTTGACCACATGATGGCCGTTACACCAAAAAAGGCCTCGATTCAAGACCTGGCTGCGTTTCATTCAACGGATTATTTGAATTATCTGAACAATCCTGATGCGGAAAGGTGAAAATGTTATTACTTTTTTTATTGAAATTCATTTCTTTCACCTAATGGAGTGGATAACCCTGCCCAAGGCAGGGAAGATTTGATATTTTCTTGTTCGGCTTGGCTACCCAAGTCATTACACCCTGGGTTGAGTAGTAGATAACAAGCCAGACTCGAACCCAAGATAGTATTCAAACCTGTGATACCAACATCTTTTAACCATTGTGAATGTATGTATATTTATTCATCTCAAATATATACAACACCAACATACAATAATAAAACGCACATTATGCTTGTGAGGCTGTACGTACAAGACCTATTTGGCCTAAGACACAACCTGCCATTATAACATCGAAATCATGGCACTAAAATATTTTGCCAGAAAATGCAATCCTGAACAGAGAGACCTATGAGTGACATCTTCCCTGGGCATCGGTACGAGATAGGTGATGTATTTCGATCATCACTTGTATTTGAAGACCAGGCGTTGCGCCAAAAATGATCATGTCAAGCAACGGAGATGGGTTTGAAACTAATTAGCATGAATTGCTGTCGAGTACGTTGAATAAAATTGCCAAATCTTCCTTAGATCATGAAATCACTGCAAGAGGAGCAATATTGTTCCTGGAAGAATGTAGTACCAAGTTAAAATGCTGCTTTTCCACTTAACTTTCTCAGTTTTTTTAACAGTTATTCATTTATTTTTATTCAGGGATGAAGATTCTTCGAATGATGAGAATGAAGACTACGGACTAGAGTATGACTGCCCACACCATGATGGGATAATCGATTACTGCCAGCGAGTGGCGGGAGGTACAATAGAAGCAGCAAGGATGCTTAATAACGGTTTCTGCAAAACTGCTTTGCACTGGCTCGGTGGTTGGCATCACGCGAAACGAAGCAATGCTGCTGGATTTTGTTACATTAACGACTGTGTTTTAGGAATTATTGAACTTCGAAAAAAGTTTGATCGCATTATGTACATAGACTTGGATTTGCACCATGGGGACGGTGTCCAGGATGCATTTTGTGGGACAAATAAAGTCTTGACGCTTTCGATTCATAAATTTGAACCTGGGTTTTTCCCAGGTACAGGCTCCGAAAACGAGATCGGTTTCGGCAAAGGAAAATATCTTACTGTGAATGTGCCTTTGTTAGATGGCGCTAGAGATGAAACATTTTGTTACATGTTCGATAAAATTTCACCCATTGCCCTTAAAAAGTTCAAACCGGGTGCAATATTGTGCCAGCTCGGAGCAGATGGTCTCAATGAAGACCCAATGCGCTCGTTCAATCTCACCCAAAAATCACAAATGCATTGTATAAAAAAGATCCAAAAGTGGGGTCTTCCCCTGTTAATTTTGGGTGGGGGAGGTTATAATCCTGCTAACACAGCGAGGTCATGGACAAGCGTAACAGCTGCTCTTCTCAACAAAACTATTTCCGAAGATATCCCAGAACACGAGTATTTTCTTGAGTATGGTCCCCAATATGAACTTTCTGTTCCGCAGAGTTTAAGAAAAGATTTAAATACAAAGGAATATTTGGATAAAATTGTGTTAACTATAGAGAAAAACATGGAAAATATAGTTTAATTGAACTGTGCCTGGTTTAGGATAGTTTAAACCGTTTTTTCCAGTTGTAGGTTGTCCAACCTGATGGTAACTGATTTTCTTTGGGTGTCTTGAATAGTTGATTTTCTGCCAAACTGGCCTTGATGCAACAACTTGATTCGAACAGTGTTTTTTTTTTTTTTATTGAAATTCTAAGGCTGGAAGCAGTGCCAAAAAGAAACCAACTAGCTCCCACCCTGAAAGAGGTCGTGCAAGATAGTACCAGAAACTGCACTCAAAACGGAACTGAGCCAATATGGTAAAGCACAGCAAAGGTATCTGCCCTGGGTGTTGGTGAAACAATCTACCACCTTTTTATTTCCTTTTTGTGAGGTTAGTGATAAAGAGAAATATGATAATGAAGTTTATGGATCACATATTTTATATTGTCAGCCCTGTTGGTATGGGCTTTAAAATAGTCCTAACTAACTAAGTTGATTTTCACCTAATGTTTATTTAAGCTGTTATTCCATGCGTGTCGTAAAAGATGACTGAAAGGCAAATAAAGAAGTGGTAGATTGTTTCACCATCGCCCAGGGCAGATATACCACTCACTGCTCTTTACCATATTGGTTCAGTTCCGTCTTAAGTGCAGTGTCTGGTACTATATCTTGAACCACCTCTTTCAAGGTGGGCGCAAGTCTGTTCCTTTTAAACACTGCTTCCGGCCTAAGAATTTTAATAGAAAAAAGAATTACACTGTTTAAAGTTCAATGAATACTTTTTTTTCCAAATTTTCAATATATACCGACCAGGCCACTAAGCTTGAAAAAATTTTATCAAAAGAGCTACTATAATGAAAACAATCATAAAGTTTGTAGGCAAATAATTTTTTATATTGCACTGTTTAAAGTTTAATATTTTACTCTTCCTGTTAAAAACCAGACTATCATACTCAACAAGTCTAGTAAAAATAGCTTCTCGTATCGTGAGAAAAATACAACCATTAAGTTTCTAAGCAAATGATTTTTTATATATTAGTACTGTTTGTAGTTTAAGGTTTATTTTTTGTTACTTTGCCTCTTTCAAATTTTTGTTTTGTTAATTTCTACATTTGCAAGAAAGCTATTTTTATAAAATAAGTGCTGTTTTTATTTTAAAAAGTTTGGTGGTGGGTCGGTTTGCAGTTGCCAGCTTATTCATTGTCCAGGGAGCCTGTATCCGTGAGATAGGAATTCAAATATATCCGGCGGGAGGGGAAAGTTAGGACGATCATCTTTTGCACGATTCGTTGATATCTTGCGATGAACTATCTATCCCTCTGCCCTGTTTCATTAAAATCCTGGATCTGTGTGTGAGAGAATCACAAAGGGTACAAGAATGAGATAATATCAAGCATATGTACAAAAATATCATGTTCTCATTCCACAGAAATATAAGTTTATTGTAAGCTTTCGTTAGAACATAGACTATTCTTACCAAAGCTTTCAATAAACTTGTATTTCTGCGGAATGAGAACACAAAAAATTTTTGTTAATCATATTGTGACCTCTATCGTGCAGACGCCAGTTCTGTTTTGTGCATAAATGGTTTTGGCTTAATTTTAGACTCATTTTTCTGTGCATGGACAGTTTTGGTGGAGAAAACAGTAAGCAGTGCTCATAGGATGTCTTTTTATAGTCTATACTTAAGGTGAAAATCAACCTGTTGTGCGGTTAACATTTAAAAATCATTCCCTGATCACCATCAAAAGTCTGTTTTGTTGCCCTTCTTGTCCTCGCTTTCCAGGACCTTGTCATTTTCCATCCTATATATTAGGTGTAAATCAACCTGTTGCGTGGTTAGCACTCAAAAATCATTACCTGATAACCATCAAAAGTCTGTTTTATTGCCATTTTTATCTTTCACTGAACGTTTGGTACCTTGGTTGGAATTTTAAAGAATAATAGATACACAAAATTGTGACGTTCAATGGAAGATTTTCCTCGGCTCAGTCAACCATTTTGCGCAAACAATCTTGTTGAATCACATGTTTGACATCCCAGGGGATACGATATGTTTAACTTCTTTTAAAACAATATTACACATCGAAATGATACATCACAATTTATTTCAAAAAATAAAAGCACCATTTAAATTTGGCAAAGTTAATACAGAGCAAGAAAAATACTAAGGTAAGAGTATAGAAATGAGATAAACATTTAAAAAATACATGAAATGCTAGCAATAAAAATGATACTATATGAACGTCAGTGGACTTATTAGTAGGGCTTTCGAAAATATTCAATTTTATTTCAGCAAAAATTCAAAATCAACAATATGATCATGAATTTTTTCAAAAATGAGTTTATTTTCATAAAATTATAAGCTGGTAAAAAGATGTCTTTGCTTGTTGACTATATGACTCCTGATGCAATTCAGGCGAATTATTCGAATCTGGACCAAAAGATACTTGAGTTTGGGCACCCCTACTACCTTGGTAAGTAGAGGGCTTTTTGCATGGAAATCAGAATGCTATTTTGTAACAATGCAAGATATATTTTTGGGGGCTAAAAGCTGTCACCTTAAAGCGTGTCAAAGGCACGAGGATATTAGATTGGGTAAAATATTGAATCTATGCACAGAAGGGTACCACAAGAGCGCAAGGAAGGTTTAGAAAGAAAACGATCGAAACCTTTGTTTTCCTAGGAATTTTAAAACGATAGCAATAAAAAGATATATCGAAACTCTACTTCCAGAAAGAAAGCCCCTTCGCTTCGTTAATAAAAGTAGGGCTGGATCAGGGCTACAGAATCTTGTTTTTCCTCAGGTGTCTGAAATGTTTGTCATTTTCTTCATATGGATAAAAAAGATTCGAAACTATCGTTGCCGATATTTCGTATTTGCTCTCCATATAGACAGTTTCAACAAATTAAGGAAATTGTATACTGGTATAATCAAATTTTTTTAAATTCTGCAATTTTTATTTTTTCTTTAAAAAAAAGTTAGAATGCTACCTTCTCATCAAAAGCATGGCTGAATTTGGAATCGAAATCATTTTCTCAGAATGTATATGAAATGGTAAAATATTCCCACTATTCTTTCTATCTGATTGAAGAAATGGAACCATCCCCATTCTTTTCTGGGTGCTCGCTCCATTGCACCAAGTCTACAATATGGTTTTGTAACAAAATAACAACAATTCAAACACTAAATGCAATACAATACTAGCCCTTTAGTTACAATGAACACAGCACGATTGAGAACAGCAAGAAATATAAATAGGAAAAAAAGAAACTGAAAGACAAGAAATTAACATAATTGAGCATTTCATGTAAAAAACGAGGTCAATTTTCGTCATCACTGAAGAAATTTCAGGTTTTTAGTCAAAAAGCAGCTTTCTTTACTGGATTATTTGTTCAGGAGTTGCGATCTCGATTGTTATTTGCCTAAATCAACTTCTGGAAAAGATGGCGGTTTTTGATGAGATCTTGCACGTGCAAGGAATGATAAATTGAAGGCAGGCGTGCAGCAATACTCGCATGGATGACGAAATGGATTGTGTGATTGGGCATGTTCCTCAAACAGGAATGGGAGGGAGGCATGTTTTTAGACTTTGTTGAGTGCCATGGGCACAGAGAAAATAGCATGATAAATCTTGCTGAGTAATAATTAATATAATTTATGGTATATAAGATATAATTCATAAATTATTCGTTGACAATAGGGATGCAATTTAAAATTTGTATCAGTTCCGGATAAATGTTTGATCTGAAGACTTATTTTTTTTTGATTCTGTAATTTTGCAAAGCATTTTTCATCGTTTTAGCTAAAAAAAATAACTCTTTTGAAAATTTTAACCGGAGAGATGGGAACAAAAGATCGCTTTCAACGGTGGATAAAACTTTGGCGTATTCAGAACACAATTTTATTTCATTTTCGTGGAATTGATTAGAGGGGGATGTCAGAACTCAAAATTTTTTTTAAATTTTGCTCTGAATGTCTTTTGAAAAAATTTGATTGATTTTCTATTAAAGTGGATATTTGAATACAGATAATACAGCAAAATATATTTCCTACAATTTAAAAAAAATACAGCGAAAAAAAAATATATAATATTAATACACATAACATGAACAATACGGAACTAAACAGAACAGGCTTTGAATAAAAAAATTCCATGATTTTCTAGCCCATTTGCTCTGACCAGTTCATGAACCTCGTGGATTCCAATATCTTGCAACCACTGGGCATAATATTTTAGTAGCAAATTTGCATCTATTATGTTTTTCAGCTACCTTGAAGATGACTTTTTTTCATAGCCACTTCATAGAGTGGATCACCCTGTCCATGGCCCTGTAACAGCGGCCACTTATAGACGGTCAGAGTTACAATTGCTGGAAAGATATGATCTTTTCCTGTTCAGCATAGCCTACCCATGGCCTAAGTTATTACACCCTGGGTTGAGGGGTGGGCATGGATAAGTCTGCTGGACTCGCCGGGATTTTCAACCTGTGATGCCAACATGTTTAACCACTAGGTCATCACGCCACGCCTTGCTAAATGAATGAATTCAACAATTAGTGATTTGTCAATCACAAATCAAATAGAGCAGTCAGCAAAGAAACCCAACTAATTCATGTCTTCTGCAGACAGACAAAATAGTTACTCTGCAGACACCCGAAGAAAATGGGATTCATTCATCGGAAAAAAAATTTCACAAAGGGCAACATTTTGTGATATATATCTCTTGCCAGAAGTCTCGTTTTAAATGTCCAGTTTCAACCATACTACAGAAAAAAGTTCAAAATCATCAATTTGGTAATTCTATGGAATGCCACATTGATGCTTTCCAAGTTTTTCTGTGTATCCGAAGAAAATGATATGAACATTTCAGACACCAAAATAAAAGTAACTCAGACACCCTGTACGAAAGTGCAGCAAAGTTATAAATCTCTCTAGTTGATGATAAAAACAGTTAAACACATATAAAAACATTTTACACTTCATAATCTACTTAAATAATAGGATCTACAACACTTGCAGGAAACCATAATACAAACAAATACTCTGAACTTCTTTCCTAGGGATAGATATAAATTTTCGATTTTGCCAATTCAAGATCATTATAGGGAGTGAACAAACAATACTTGGATTTTTTATTTTATTTTATCATATCTTATATATATTTTTTTTTTCAAATTCATTCTGATCAAGGTCGGAAGCAATGCCTACACGGAACCAACTAATGGGCCCCTTAATAGCAGAGAGCTACTAAAATATGTAATACCAGCAACTGCACTCTAAACGGAACTGAACCGTCATGGTAAAGTGCAGTGAGTGGTATCTGTCCTGAGCAAAGGTAAAACCATATACGACTTCTTTGCATCCTGTTGGTCGCCCCATACGGCACGCAGGAAACACGTTGGGACTACTGTAAAGCCCGTATCTACAGGGCATTATATAAAAATGGATGTAACATAATCTACTAAATATAGGATGTACATACTTGCTGAAAATGTAAATATATAAAACAACATTACAGAAAAAGATATAGTTTGGTTACAGACATCATTTATTGATTTCACAGTAAACAATTATTACTAAAGCATAGCTTAGTTGGATATCCCCAAATAATACATTCATCTTCAAATCAAATCCAACCTTATTTAGAATTTATATATTTATTTTTTTGATTTTATATTAAAAACAAATATTATAACTCCCAAACAAAAAAAAACTAAAGTTGATGCAAATATCAAATCAAAGATTTCATTTTAACCAAGGTATTGTATATTAAACCCCATTTTTCATGTTTTTCTCAAATTGTTATCTTCGCACTTTCAAGCAACAACTGTCAAAATAACTCCATTTAGGTTTTGATCCCATCCCATGCTTTCGCTGAGTTGATGTTTGAGTATTTTAAGATTTCATTCAAATTAAAATTCTCCGATATTCGAAACGTGAAACCTAGCAACGTTCAAGACAATATGAAGAGTTTGCCAACCAGGTAGACTCACAGTTCTATTCGATATGCAGCTGTCTACATGAAATTCAATTTTTTAAAAACCGTTCAGTTATAAGGCTTTATAGCACCACTACCTCAAGAACTCTACCAAGGTTTTAGCCTTGACTGCTGCCTCTGCTGAGTGGGATGCGGTGATTCCTCTTCTTCGTCTTCTTCCTCACTGCCGTACTCATCCTCTGTGTAATCCTCATCCTCATCGTCATCGTATTCTTCTTGGTCTTCATATTCTTGGTGTTCCCCTTGTAAAAATAAAAATAAAAATTTTAAATAAAGACTTTTTTATACGGATGAGCTGCTCGAAGTGTATTCCCAATATTTATACCGATTGAGCTAACCAGACACTCCTTTGATCTAACCGGACATTAGAATATCGTCGCAAACATATAACGCTTAGCGATGTATCATTTGCAGGAATCAGAAATGTTTCATGGGCGCGATGGCCTCGTGGTTAAACATGTTGGCGTCAAAGGTTGAAGATCTCGTTAACCCATGCTCGCCACTCAAACCAGGGCGTAACTTGGGTAAGCTAAACAGGAAAAGATCATATCTTTCCAACAATTCTAACCCTGTCCGTCTATGAGTGGGCGCCGGTACAAGGCCTTGGGCAAAGGGGATCCACTCCAAGCAGTTAACCCAACTGTAGTTAGTTGCAGTTTTCATACAAATAAAATACCCCACAACAGGAATCAAACCTCTTCCTCAACAACTGAATAATCAATCTATATCTCAGTATTTGAAACTTTTGCCCCGTTTGGTACCAGCTTCAGAATGGTTCTAATGTATTTCCTACATGTTGTAAGAGGTGACTGAAAGAAAATAAAAATATAGTAGAGGACTTCATCATCACCCAGGGTAGATTATAATCACTGCACTTAACTATGACGGTTCAGTTCCTTATGGAATGTTTTCCGCTTAGAGTGCAGTTGCTGGTACTACGTCTTAGAGCAGATCTTTGCCATTTGAGCGGCCCGCTCCTTTAAGACACTGCTTTTGACCTTGCTCATAAATTTAACAAAAAATCACTTACCTCTTCTATCATGGCCCATTGGAGTAGTTGATTGTCTTTGAGGTATTGAGTATAAATCCCCTAGCGGACCTGAGATAGTTTGAACAATAAGGTAAAGAGGGAAGAGTGTTAAGTCATTAAGAATAATGATCATGATGCAGCCCCAGGTTGAGATAATCTCGATTTTCGTCGGGTGTCTGAAACGTTGATGTCATTTTTTTTTGGAAGTACGAAAAAGCTTCAAAATCATCAACACTGCTATTTCATAGCAGTATTGATAATTTTGAACCTTTTTATACAGTCTAGTTGCTACAAGACACCCATAGATACATTTCATCCTTCTAACAAGAAATATATATCACGAAACATAGCCCATTTGCTAAATTTATTTCTGATAGAACCCATTTCCTTCGGGTGCCTGAGTAGCAATCATAAATTATTCTATTCCATTTCTGCTACAATTCGAAACCAGCCAAATGATAATTTTGAATTTTTTTCAAAAAAATGAATTTCCTTGGGTTCACCACAAGGGCAGAGTGACAGAATTCATGTCATTTTGTTCACATGGACAAAAAGGATTCAAAACCATCAACACTGCTATTTCATAGCAGTATTGATGATTTCGAACCCCCCTTTCTACAGTTTTGCAGCTACCAGACACTCTGTAATATCCATGATACTAGATAACAACATAATAATTTGCATGACTGATTTCACCCATGTGAGAATACAAATGTGCCAATGATATTAGGTCGGTCCTTAAGAGCAGAAGAACAAAAGTGGCTGCGGCAGGGTCGTTACCTTACTCTTGTAATATCCATTTAAGTTGGTTTTATATTTTGCTAATACTGCATCACAAGTAGTAAAGATATTATTTACGAGTGCAAGCCATTGTGTGATGAATTCTTGAAGATTGGCCAGCAGTATATTGAAGAGTACAAACGGATATACTACACACCCAATGAAAGACATTTTGTGTGGCGCGATGGCCTAGCTGTCAACCTTGTTGGCATCGCAGGCAGGTTGGCAACCCAGGGTGTAATAACTTGGATAAGCCGAACAGGAAAAGATCATATCTTTCCAGTAAGTAATTGTAATCCCATCTATCTATAAGTGGCCGCTGTTACAGGGGCTTGGACAGAGTGATCCACTCTAGTGATCCACTCGTAGCCCCAAATATATAACGAAAATAGCACATTTGCTTAATTTCCTTCCAGTGGAAGGACAAAAAATATATATCATTTGCTAAATTTTCTTCTGATAGAACCCATTTTCTTCAGGTGTCTGAGTAGCAGAGTATCGGGGATTCTGCTCGTCTTCAATGGAGGTTCTGAAGTTATTTGTCAACAATACCTTGTTGTTGTTGTTCAGATTGTTGTCTTTGTTGATCATTCAAATCCATCCCCCCGGCTTGCCGAACTAAATCTAATCGTACTTGGGCTTGAGTTGGACGAAGAGAGTTTCGGAATAACTGAAAAAGGAAAAAAGCATATCAGCGTGAACAATGTAGCAAAATCAAGAAATATGACTTCAAATTTGACAATAATGTTGCTTTTGGATATGTTTGTTCAAACTTAGAGTTGGGTTCCATACATTTGGGCTATCTAGGCTTTAAAATTTCTTTTATTTTCCATGTGTTGTAGGAGGCGATTGGAATGAATCAATTTTTTCGCACTATCGTCCAGAGCAGATACACCCAATAATATATTCTATTATAGATTAGTGGTTCAGTTCTATTTGGGATCTTTTCAATTTTTTGTTGCTGGCCTATATTATGTAGTAGGCCATTTTGAGGTGGCAGAATTGCTTTTTTCTAGGTGTCTGAAATGTTCATGTCATTTTCGGATAAAAAGAAGCTTCAAAATCATCAACACTGTTATTTTAAACAGTATTTTTTTTCTCGCCACTTCTTAGAGTGGATCACCCTGTCCATGGGCCTGTAACAGCGGCCACTTATAGACGGATAGGGTTACTATTACTGGAAAGATAAGATCTTTCCCTGTTTGGCTTAGCCTACCCAAGTTATTACAGCTTAGGTTGAGTGGTAGGCATGAATAAGCGAGCCGGACTCACCGGGACTCGAACCCGAAATCTTCAACCTGCGATGCCAACATGTTTAACCACTAAGGCATCAACGCCCAATGATTCTATTGGTGACTTTGAACTCCTTTATGCAGTTTGGTTGCTACGAAAGATTCATTTAAATTCTTCCAACAACATATATATCATATACCAAGTATTGCCCGTTTACTATATTTTCTTCTGTTAGAGCACAGTTTCTTCGGGTGTCTGAGTAGCAGAGTAGCGAACATTCTAACCAGTCTGGTTCGTTCTTTGCATAATATAAAAACCTACCACAAGATGGTCATCCAGACTTAGTTTCTCTAAATCTTCGTAACACATAGTGAACCTTTCCAAGGCTTTTGCATGGAACAACATCTCAATTTGAACAAAGTCTGTTAAAATTTTCTGGAATACAAGAAAAAGTTGTATAAAAAAATTATAAAACTGCAGTAAAAGGTTTAAAATCGAACTCGTCAGGACTCAAACCCGAGATGTACAACCTGCGATGTCAACATGTTTAACCATTAGGCCATCACGCCCACGACGAGCATCGGACAAAGAGATGAATACAAAAAAAATTAGGTTGTCCAATACCACACTATGTTAATCAGTCTGAGATGCAGGTTTGTTGTGAAGGTACAATTTTGGTTTTTCTTATGTGTTTGAGCATTACCTACATTTAGACTTAGAAATCTCATACACTCAAGATCGGAACCAAATCTCAAAAATGGCTAGTTTCAGCACAAATTCAAGTACGGATTCCAAATTTTGTTCCATTCCTACCGCCTAAGGTTCTCTCACCTTGATGTCAGAGACTCGTTTTGTTTCAAAACTGTCGATGGTTTCTTCAAGGTTTTTAGTGCTTCGTTCAACGTCAATTGTTGCGCGTTGTAGCTCTGTTTCTGCTCTGGTCTGATTTTAAAATGTATGGGGTTAAGGGAAATTTGTCGAACGCACACTCAATAATTCTTTGCATAAATAATTCCACTGTACAATGACAACTCACTTTTGTTGAGGACTATTTCAATTCTGTTGATTCTGTTTTCTGCTTAGCGAGCAGTTGCTGGTACTACATTTCGCTGGAAGCAACGCCCGAAAGAAGTCGATTTGCAGAGGGCTACTCTACAAAATGTAGTGGCGAATAACGGGTGGCTTTGCTCAGGGTGATCCTCTCAGGGGTGCCCGGTTAGCTCAATCGGTAAAGCGTTGGGAATACGCTTCGAGCTACACATCTCTGATCGTCATGATGCAGGTTCGAATCCCCAGAGGGATGATGATTATATGCGAGAGGTCTGCTGGACGCCTCTCCGGAGCACGGTGGTACACGTAAGCACTGCTCACGGCTTCCTCCACCAACCAGGTCCATGCACAGGAAAAATGAGAAATACGATAATACAAAAACCTCCACACCGATTCGGAATTGGTATCTGCACAAGATGTCATGGTTCGCCATATGGTTAAGCCGTATTCTCGACTTTCCTCTCACGTAGGGTAAAAAGGATATCCTATCCTATCTTAAATGAGAGGCAGTAGGAAAAAACTATAAATAGTAAAAGGATACAATTTGTTGTCTGTCACTTGGTGCTTTACTTCTCACAGATTCTAATAATTGATGTTGCTTGACCTCGCGTCCTCGGGTCTTCATCGTGTTGTTCAGATCAGTCTGAGAATGGAAACAGAATATTTTTTCAACTAAATCCACCCAGAGCAGTAGAGCCCAGCCCAATTGCACTCTACCAAATATCAGCCGATTACTAAAATGGTCCATTGTAAATGAACACACATCTTTGCGCAACCTGCACCAAAATTATATATAAATATATTTCCCATGATTTTACCAAATAAGAAGTTATCATATCCTTCTGATGATGGTTAGGATCCTGGGAGGGATAATAACAAGCAGGAGCTTCCCTGGACACCTTGCCTGCGCATTGTGGTTCAAGTACGGTAAGCTCTGCATACGCCTTCCTTCACCAACCATATCCATGCTCAGAAAATTGTGTAAAAAAATAGTCTAATCGGAAATCATTAACCCCGATTCGAAACTGAAGTTCGGTCTGAAGAAAGATTGTAGTTCGCCATATAGTTAAGTTGTACTCTCATCTCCCTTCCCCTGCAGGCTAAAAATATAATCCTCTCATATTCAACTTTGACTCTTTCATTCAGCAATTCATCTTCAAGAGATCATAAAAACATAAATCCCCTCACCTGGGTATGTTTGCATGAAGCTTTATAGTTGCTGAGAGGCTGAATCACTTTCCCGTCCATCCTGTCGATCTGGAAAACAATATTAAATGAATTTATTTCGTCTCATAGTTGAGTAAACTGTGTGAGAAAGAGACGGAAATATCATACACGGTTCATTAACCTAAAAAATACATGTATGTGACGCCTGCCTAACAAAAGATGAAAAGTTTAAATGAAATAAAAGAAATGAAAAATGATACATACGAACACATAAAGATGCTAAAAAGCATACCGGTATTTAAAAAAGCATATATAACAACACAAAAAATATATACAGAAAGTAAAAGAAAAAACATAAAAAGAAACATAAAACAACAAAAAAATAGCACGTCAACCAATATAAAACTTTGGCATCCATTAAAATGTCCTGGCAATTCCATATCATGAGATTTGATTTGTAATTTTCAAGCTTCCCTTATTCCCAAACACAACAAATAGATATTTTATTGCTCTGGATTTAACAAATTGAATAATAAAATGAATATCGTGTGATCATTTTTAGAAGATCTTCCGACAAGGATGTCCTTGCCGGATGATCACATACTCTGATTAATAGTAATTATCATATCTGATTATAGTTTTTCAAATATATTTAAATCTATTCTGCTTGAAGTGAAATCATGATAGATGCCAAATTTTACGACCGACTTTGCTTGTTTTGGGGAATATCATATCATTTGTGCGAATTTCTAAATAAAAATTCGTTGAGACGTTCCAGAAGCTGTTATTAATTATTATCTTTTTTTGGTATTAAAACTGGCTCTAAGGCCGAAAGGGAAGCCTGAAACAAACTAACTGACGTCCACCAAATGTAGAAGAGCTAAACGTAGCACCGGCAACCGCACTCTTAAACAAAAAACATTCCAAACGGAACTGAACTGCCATGGTAAAGAGCAGCGAGTGGTATCTGTCCTGGGCGATGATAGTACCGGCAACTGCACTCTTTGAGGAAAAATATTCCAAACTGAACTGCCATGGTAAAGTGCAGCGAGTGGTATCTGTCCTGGGCGATGATAGTACCAGCGACTGCACTCTTAAGTGGCAAACATTCCAAACGGAACTGAACTGCCATGGTAAAGTGCAGCGAGTGGTATCTGTCCTGGGCAATGAAAGAACCAGCGACTGCACTCTTTAAGGAAAAATATTCCAAACTGAACTGCCATGGTAAAGTGCAGCGGGTGCTATCTGTCCTGGGCGATGGAAGAACCAGCGACTGCACTCTTTAAGGAAAAATATTCCAAACTGAACTGCCATGGTAAAGTGCAGCGAGTGGTATCTGTCCTGGGCGATGAAAAAACCAGCAACTGCACTCTTAAGCGAAAACAATCCCAAACGGAAATGAACTGCCATGGTAAAGTGCAGCGAATGGTATCTGTCCTGGGCGATGATAGTACCAGCAACCGCACTCTTTAAGGAAAAATATTCCAAACTGAACTGCCATGGTAAAGTGTAGCGAGTGGTATCTGTCCTGGGCGATGATAGTACCAGCAACTGCACTCTTTAAGGAAAAATATTCCAAACTGAACTGCCATGGTAAAGTGCAGCGAGTGGTATCTGTCCTGGGCAAAGATAGTACCAGCAACTGCCCTCTTAAGCGAAAACAATTCCAAACGGAACTGAACTGCCATGGTAAAGTGCAGCGAGTGGTATCTGTCCTGGGCGATGATAGTACCGGCAACTGCACTCTTTGAGGAAAAATATTCCAAACTGAACTGTCATGGTAAAGTGCAGCGAGTGGTATCTGTCCTGGGCGATGATAAAATCCCCTACCACTTCTTTGTTTCCTTTTAGTCGTCTCTCACGACACACAGGAAATATGTTACAACAATTTTAGATGCACATCATCACTTACCAATGCTTGCCTGTAATCTTGCACTGCAGAAATATGCTCAGCAAATTGTGTCAGGGATACTTTGAGAGGTCCAGGTTCTGTGTTCGCATAGTTGAGCATGAACTAGAGAAAATACAGTTGTGTTAATAATAATATTGAATACAGTCATTTTGCACCTGGGATAGGATTTGATTTTTATCCTGCGGAGAGGAAAGCCAAGAATACAGCTTAATCATAAGGTGAACCACGACCTCTCGTGCAGATACCAGTTTCAAATCGTGGTGAGGTTTTTGGCTTGTCATATTTCTCATTTTTTTGGTGAAAGGCATTAGCAGTGCTTACGTGAACCACTGTGCAACGGTTAGGCGTGTATGAGAAGTATCAAACATATAAGTCTCCTGAAACCACTAGTATGTCTGGAGCTACATAAATGCAGTAATGAAGGAAGAAAAAAGGATCTCCATCGCTAAACGATATTTATTGATACGAGCTTTGAAGGTGGGCGCGATGGCCTAGCGGTTAAACATGTTGGGGTTGCAGGTTAAAGATCTCAGGTTCGAGTCCCGATCGTTAATCCATGCCCACCATTCAACCCAGGGTGTAATAACTTGGGTAGGCTAAGCCGAACAGAAAAAGATCATATCTTTCCAGCAATTCTAACCCTGCCGGCCTATAAGTAGTACGGAGTCTTGGGCAGGGTGATCCACTCCAAGAAGTGGCTTACAATTGCTGGTTACAATTTCCTGTTTGGTTCGGCCTACCCAAGTTATACCCCCGGGGTAGACTGGTGAGCATGGAGATCTTCAACCTGCGATGTCAACAAGTTTGACCACTATCAACTGCCACACTTATCAACTTCCTCCTCTCCCACAGGATAAAAATAAAATGCTATCCTAGTAAATCCTACAAAAACCCAATTAATAACATACCTTTGCCATTTCATCAAATTTATCTCTCAATCTACTACTCCTCCTGTTCACAGCTCCCATCTGACCACATAACGTTGCGAAATTCTTCTCAACTTTCGTAACGGCTTCTCGGATGAATTTTGTTTGATTCTCCCTGAAATAGATGGGATAAAAAGTATTAATTTGGATACATGTTGGCTTGATAAGAACGCAATACATGCTTGCGTACCAGCAACATATGCCACTCAATGCACTTTACCACAGTGATTCAGTTCCGTTTGGGGTGTTTTCCGGTCAGAGTGCAGTTGCAGGTACTACATCTTTTATTAGCTCTTTGCTATTAAGTGGCCGTTAGTTGCTTCCATTTAGGCTCTGCTCAGAGTGAATTTCAATAAAAAAGGGGGAGCAAATTAGTTGTTTTTTCTGGGTGTTGCACAATATTCTGGCTTTCATGATAAGCATACAAAAGTCTAAAAAGATGAAAGCAAACTATTTGAATCAAGAATTCTCACAATGGCAAAATACACATAATGAAAAAAGAACAATTCTGTTGATTTCAAACAAACGTATAAATATCTGATGAAAAATGGACAAAGTCAATGAATATGACGTTTTTGAAGACTGATACACGCGGGGTGCCCCTGGACAAGGTATAGTAAGCCATAGCCTCGGGACGATGCTCGATAACCTTACCGGTTCCACAATGGATGGAATGACAAAATGCAAGGTGAATCTCGGATGTAGATAAAATTGCAAACAATGTTAATAGTATACTGTGAAATTAAGTTCATTGCATCTCTAATTTAATAATTGATAATTAAAGTACTAACCTGGCTCTTGCTTCAGGTGTCTGTGCCGCTGACTTTTTAGATCTGTTCATATTGATTTAACTTGATCGATATAAATAAATATTGATAGAAAAGTAAAATCTACAGAAAAATAACATTTTTTACAAAACAAATGGACAATCAAGCAAAAGCAATCATGAAAAATAGCAGGGTAAATATACTTCAGCAACACTAACCTGTTCTCCTACACGGCTTATCAGCGCCTTATCTATAAGAGACTGCTGGCACAGGGCCTTATCTATAAGTGACAGCTGGTACAGTGTCTTATCTATAAGTGACTGCTGGTACAGTGTCTCATCTCTAAGTGAATGCCGGTACAATGCCTTATGGTGTACATGGCCTCATCGATAAGTGACCGCTAGTACAGGGACTTGCTCAAAATAATCCGCTCAAAGGAGTGACAGTAAAATATATTAATTTCATAAAGAATTGGCCTATTGTGCAACAAAATCATGATTGACAAAGGCAATATGAACAAACTCGTCTTTGTCATTGCCTTGAATTGAATCTATGCAATTTAATTATGAGGATATAGTGGCAAGGGCTAAACCAACTACAGCCTTCCATGGAAGTTCTATTTAAAAACATCAATGAGAGGGATGAAAGCAGAGAAACCAACAACTCAAACTTTGAAATTGAAAAAATTGATGCGGAGGGTATGCAATTTCTTTCTGTTATCAGCATTTCTGCTGTATAAAATTGATCCATGATTAGAGCTAAGATTGGAAGTTTTTTTCGACACCTAGTAAATTGAAATATGATATACTATGCAGTATTTGGCACAGATTCCATGTAATACATCATACAGAAATCAATGCAAGGCGTGAGCCATAATCTCTATTTTCTTAACCGATACATTTTTTCAGATCAATGGAAAGGCTAAAAAACTTCAACAATGCCATTTCATATGATTTAAGGCTTTTTTGTACAGTTTATCAAAATATAATGTCTTATAATATTGAGGTGAATGCAAATTTTTCTAATTTTATATGGCCTTTGGTAATGTTCAAGCCAGTGGCAATAGTGCACCCTTCCTACCCATCTAGATCAATGGCAGAGATCACAGCCTAACATTAGTTTCAGTACTCAGTTTTTTTTTTTCAAAATTCACTCAGAGCACGGCAAATCATACTTGAAAAATTTCCTGAAGCCACTAAAGTGCAAAGAGCCACATGAAATGCAGGAATAGGAACTGAGGAGCCCCAATCCCTGATAGATGTCTATTAACGCCAGTTTTAAAGCCTTGTAGATCAACACGATCAGGAAACCTGCGAGAAGGCAGCCCCCATCCCTGATAGATGTCTATCATCGCAAGTTTTAAAGCCTTGTAGATCAACACGATCAGGAAACCAGCGAGAAGGCAAGGAATTAGTGCGTTACAGACAACTTAGTATTATTACATATTGGTTTTAAAGCTGTATAACGTTATCACAAAACTATTAGATTTAAATAACTTAGACAAGCTCAACAATGTACGAAAGTTAAATAAATCACATTCATGAATCATATACATTCATCATAAGAAAAATATCGAAGTTTAGTTTTTTGGAACAAAATAGGATCAATCTGAGCCATGTCACGAGTTTACTGGTTCACTTTCTTCATGCAATCCAATTTACACTGCATTATCTTTTCCAGGTCTGACCACATCACCATCTGTTTCTGATTTTTATCGTGATTTTCACGGACTTGTTTTTGTGATTCTCTCAGTGCTTTTGCACGATTTTCTTGTTCCTGAATCTTTTTGTTGTAAATTTCTCGATATGATTTTTGTTTTTCCGCTCCGGTCGCGGACATGTAAGTTCGTAGCTCCTTATTGGCACGCTCAAGTTGTACTTCGATGATTTTGTTCATGCTTTTAAGATAGAAATATCGGCTTTCGTTTTCTGAGCAGTATTCTCGCAAACCAGTAACCGTTTGTTCCAGTTGTGCACTATTCGCTTCCAGTCCAGCTAGTATTCCATCATAATGTGATTTCTTTTCAGTCCATTCTTGTAAGAGTTCTTGGTGCCTTTGTCGCAAAGGTCGAAGTTCACGAATCTGTGGCGCTAAATCAGATTTTTTGTCTTGTATGATCATGTTTAAACGTTTGACAGTGTCCGACATGTCGTCCAAAGTGCGATGTTTCGCATCATCCAGTTCGCTTTTCATTGACGAAACTTTTTCCAGATCGTCTTGTGTTTCACGGAATCCAGAAACTCCGCTTCTAAGTTCTCGAGTACGCAAACTTTTTTGTGAAGATTCATGCTTTTGTTTCAAAAGTTGTTCAGTTCGAGAAAGCACGCCATGTTCAGCTCGTAAATCTGAAAGAATTTGACGGCTTTTTTTATACAGATTACTTTTACTGCGCAATTTCGTAACATAATTTTTGAAAGCGTCTCCGCGCAAAACCTCTCCACCCATGTCGTTCAGTTGTTGTCTTTTCTTTTTAACCTCTTCCTCAAGTTTTTGAAACTCCTCTTGGGTTCCTTGTAAATTCTCAGATACAGTTTCCTTTTTATGCTGCAAAATAGATGCTTGTTGACGATACATTGTCAAATTATCTTTCGCAGGATAATTTTTCACCATTCGCTGTTCAACCAAATGATTGATTTTAGCATTTAAGTCTTGGATGTCCGATTCAATTTTGTCTAGATCGTTTTGGTTGATTGCTGGCTCCAAAGCGACTTGTTGTAAACTTTGCAAGACTTTTTTGCGACTTTTGATTTCTTTCGGTAACTTTTCATCGATCAAATATTTGTTTACGCGGTTGTCTTCGGCCATACGACTGATGATCGCTTCAGGATTCGAGTTTGAACCAGTTTGTTTCGCTTCTTGCAGACTTTGTCGAGCGTTTTGTAGTCGCTGTTCACTGAGTTGCAATTGACGTCTTTGTTGTTGAATTTTGAGTTTCAAATCATCAGCGCGTTCTTTTTCTTTTCGCATGCTCTGCGCAGTAGATAACGCTTCGCTCAAATTTGGTAGCGTTTCGACTTTTTTACGAAGTCTTGCCACACGTTTGGATAAGTTTTCTTTTTCTTCCTCCATGGTTGTGATATCGCTGCGAATCTCACCCGTGCCATGACTCTGCTTTTTCAAATCAACGTACTCTTTGTGGCTATTTGCGAAATGCTCTTGTAATTCTTCGTATCGATGCCATGCATCTTGCATTTGCGTGTCTGTAAAATCTTGGACAAACTCTGGTGGAAGTTGTAATTTCACCAAAAACTTCGCCAAATAAGCTCGGGTCTTCAATGAATCCAAATTTGTCAAAAGATAGTACAGGATTGGATAATAGACGTTCTTTTCGCCCAACACAATACCTTGACGAAAGCTTGAAATATCAGCATCACTGGGCGGGGAATATTTCAAATTTTTCAGTGCATTGAGAATCCTCCCAGCTCTTGCATCAGGCGCTTCCTCTCGTATATCTCCTGCATGGCGACTATCAATATGTGCCAAAATATCGTTGGAAAGTTGGATGAGCTGTTCCGGGCCCAAAGAATGAAAGGACATCGAACTGTATCCTTTCTCAAACGGCTTCTTGTTTAAAATTTCGATGATTTTTTTCACCTGGTCGTTCATATTTGCTGTTTTTCGTCAAAATTTACCTCAAAAAAGCTTTATAAAACTGTCCTAATCCCAGAAAACCAAAAAGCCCAAACGCAGAACGAGAAACGCACAAGAATGTAGGTTGCTAACAAACAAATAACGCTGCCACGCATCAATAATCACAGATGATAAAGAAACAAGAACAACTGGAGCAAAACCTGCTTTAAATCAAGCTGTTATGAATTTTTTTAACTTGAAGTCCAAAACCCTAAAAATTGAGCAAAGTTATTGTTGATATAAAATGTATATAAAACAGAAAAAATAGGATACATTCTTCAATATAACATATTAATAACGTTTTAAAATGAAAAAATGAAAATTTGTTTATGTGACCTGGCATCTGAGTCAGTGGCACGATGAATATGCCTTTGGCTGTAAACCACACATGTCATGACCTTTTTCTTACGTGCAGAATGCGTTTTATTGAATGACGGATCGCGAAGTCAAGGGGATATTTTGAAATTGATGTAGAATACAACCAGAAGGAGGGGGTAACTGGTCAGTCCCGTGATGCGTAAATTATTATCAGTCCTGAACTAATGCTGGGTGTATAAAATGTTTGTTGAATATATGAAACTTCATTTTCATACTAATTATTTTATTTCCCTTTTCCCCCTTCTTTAGTGAATTTTCATCAATGTTTTCTTCCCTTCTCTTACTACCCTGTATTCATTTTGTGTCCTCAATTATCCACTTGCATTCTAACTTGTGCAGTGTATCACAGAACATTGGTGAGCAAAGTCCAGTCCTCGAATTTTTTTCTGATGGAGGGGGAGTAAGAGAGTTGTGTGTGCAGTTGTTGTTACTACACAGTACAGGCTGGTATCGTTAATACAATTTATAGTTGTTAAATGCAATTTGAGTACCGTAGTGGTTATAGACGACATATTTTGAGCGCTACTTCCAGCCTTGATTAGAGCGATTTTAAGTAAAAAAGCATATTGGTGCAAACTTGGGTGCCCGGTTAGCTCAGTGGTAAAGGCGTTAGAAATACGCTTCGCAGTTCACCCCAAGCATCACTAGCGTCCTGGATTCGAATCCTGTTACGGATGATAACATGCAAGGAGTCTGCTCAGTGCTCGATGCCTCACCGGTGCATGGTGGTTCACATAAGCGGTGCCTATGGCTTTCTCTCCTGCAGTATTAAAATGAATTCCTATCCTACTTTCATTCCTGTACCTGAAAATAAGTTTAGTTAACATCTATACTTTGGTAACTTAGTAATAATAGGTTGTTTTGGACGTTACTTCCAGACTTGCTTAAAACTAATTTCAGTCGAAAAAAAAGTTAGCGTAGCAGACTTTTATTTCTTTGGTTGAAAATAAGCTTAGGGATCTAGACTTCAGTAGTAATAATGTTTATTTATCCAAATATTCAAACAAAATTGTTGATATAAATTTTAGATTTTCTGCCATTCTGGTATATAAACTGATAGAAAAGGGCAACAAGCGACACCTTACTGCCAGGGAGTTGTATTCTTGAGTTTTCATCTTTAAAAACTTTAAAATGTCCAATCATAAAAGCCGAAAGTGGATTCGGTCCGCAAAGAAAGACGCTAGGCCAGAGTTGAAAGGTTATGAAGGATGGTGTGGACATGATTATCTTCATACATTCGACGTATCACACTCGACCGTCCATGATACATGTCCAAGAGAAGATGTTCGGAAACTCACACATGAACAGTTTATAGAAAAGTATGAAATTTGGAAACTTTTTCGTTACAATATGTTCTTGAACGGTCTAATTACAAGCATTCTATAAAAATATGGCAAATATTTAAATTTACCAAAATCATGATTTTGTTGCGTATTTTGCAGGCAAGAATCAATTATATCTATAATGCATGAGAAAATATCAAAAATTTTGTACATAATTTTGTAAAGTATTCCATTCTATTCCGTATATTCGAATCATAAATTATTCGATTCGATTTCTGCAACAAGCAAGATTAACAAAAGGAAAATATTGAATTTTTTCAAAAATATGTGTGAATTTTTACTCAAATTATAAGCTGATGAAAATGTCTTTGTTTGTTTATTATATTACTTCTGATTCAAACATTCAATTCGATTCTGAAACCCAAAGATATTTAATTTTGGGCACCCCTATCCGTAACCAAAAAAAATTCAAATTGTAAACATTTTGTTTGGATGTTTTTCAGATACGAAAGACCCCTTAAGCCAGTAGTTCTAACAAATGCTCAAGACGAGTGGCAGGCCTCATATAAATGGACGGTAGAAAGGCTCGTGAAAAAATATCGGAACCAAAAGTTTAAATGTGGAGAAGATAACGATGGATATTCAGTGAAATTAAAGATGAAATATTATGTGGATTATATGAAAACGACAAAAGTAAGTGTTTGTTTGTTTTTGACAACATTGAGGCTGATAGGATGTCAAGATTTTTTTTCTTATTGAAATTTACTCCCAAGCAGGGATCAACTTGTATTCATTCACGTTGCAAAGAGCTACTGCAAATAGCATCATCATCCACTGCACTTGGAAATGGGAAATATCCCAAATGGAACTGAACCACTATAACAGTGAACAAGCAACTGTTGTTGAAAAAGTTTCTTTTCATATATTTCTCCTGTCCTTGGTGAGAGGGAATTTCAGCAAAATAATATTTTCTATTTATTTTTTTTATTGAAATTCACTCTAAGCAAGGCCAAAAGCATCTCTCAAAGGGAACCAACCAACGGCCACTCAATAGCAAGGAACAATAAAAGATGTAGTACCTGCAACTGCACTCTAAACAGAAAACATTCCAAAGGGAACTGAACCATCATTGTAAAGTGCAGTGAGTGGTATCTTCCCTGGGCGGTGGTTAAACCAGGAAATGCGTTAGGACTATTCTATAAAGCCCGTACCTACAGGGTTTAAATGAAGGGAAGACAATTTATTTCAAGGTTTGAACATGTTTGACTCTGATATCAATTTCTGTGATTTAATGAGAGTTTTCCCAATTTTGAATTCTATTTTGCAAGGCTGTGTGACCCAGCGGTGACTCTGGCTTAAAAAAATATTTAATTTGACAAGTTGAATTTCAAAGTGGAATCGATTTTGAAAGGATTAGCTTCAAAATGATACAATTGGTTCAACCAGATGACAATTTAGCAAATGGGCGATATTTCATTAAGATTTAAATGACTCTTTTGGAGTATCTGGTAAAAAAACTGTCCTGCATCTGAAGAAAATGACAAGAATATTTCGGACATTCGAAGAAAAAGGAAGTTCTGTCAGCCTGAATCGTTATGCAATTTGGAAAACTTGATACTGTTTTTAAGAGTGAGGTTCAAAAGGTTTGCTATTTGGAAAACTTTGGAAAAATTTTGCTACGAACATAATGAAGGGAAGAAAACTTGGGATAAAAAGAACTTCGTGCTTTTTTATTAAAAATTTGGCTGCAGTACTATACTATGTAAGACTTTTTGAGGATAATGCAAAAACTTTGGCAGGACCTGGATTGGACCTGAAAGCTCTGTTCTTTTATGAGTAGTTTTTAGTACAGAGCCTTGACCAGGGCACTCCAAAGAGTAACTATAAAAAAAGTTATGGGATGTTGGTGGAACGCACTGCCAAGCGGAGGTCCAGCAATAGCCCATGCGTGACATAAATATCATCAAAACACGTGACACCTAATCTCATATTTATATTCAGGACGACAGCCCACTTTATATATTCGACAGCAACTATGGTGAACATCCAAAAAGGAAGAAATTATTAGAAGATTATGAGATTCCAGAGTATTTTGCCGATGATTTATTCAGGTGGGGAGTGATTCCTTACTTTTTATGCAGCACAAACATGATTTATTTTTTTCTTTTAGGATATAGATTTTTATTTGTCTGTTGATTTTTTGCTATATTTTCAGTTTTTGGATTATCTACTCCTGCCTTTTGAATTCGGATTTGGAATTTTTGAATTTTCTAATCTTTGATTTGGTTTAATGAATTTTAAGTGCTTCCATTTTGATGCAGAATTCATCTGTATAAAAAAAATGATAGTAATTTATATATTTCGGATTATCGGACAAAACTGGCATGAAGTGTGTTTTGCTACTAAGTGAAAAATTTGCAAAAATTTAGTACCGTATTTACTTGATTGTAAGCCGCATATACTGTGCCGGTGCCTATACAGGTTTTAGCATATCTCGGTGGGCACAGAAATTAAAGTATGGTCACTGGAACCCGTTCTTGATTTCGCGTGTGATGTAGCACTTGCGATAAAATCTATACCGCAACTTCACGACTTCTTGTTTTTTTGTTATCATGCGCTCATGCTAACCCACTCAAATTGCCCTAATTTCACTTCTGTTGTCCTAATTCGTGGGATTGTCGGTATCAGACAACGCAGTATGGCAAAACATCTATGACAAAGTCGACAAGGAGAAAGACGAAAGCGAAGCCGACCGATAAGTTTCGACAGGGTATCGGCATCACGAAGAAAAAATGTAAGCCGCCCTTGAATTTAAGCCGCAAACATGATGGAAAAAAAAACTTTATAAGCCGCGGCTTACAATCGAGTAAATACAGTGTTCCATTTTTCCAATAAATCACATAAATATCACATAAATCACATAAATCATGATTTTCTTGCATAATGGATATAAATTTGCTTAAAAAGCGTTGGATTTGTTTATCAACCAAATATACTGGGTTTTCGATTTTGTTTGAACGAAACTTCTATTATCTGCTTCATTTTCTATTGTAAACAGATAAGTTATGGGCAATCAGATGTATCCATCATGATTTGCTGGATTTGTCCCATCCTGGGACAACAGTTTTAACAGTGGTTCCTGACATCTTTATTGAGAGTCTTTACCATTTTACTTTGGCAAATATATTGTGAAAATAGCGTTATACAGTCAGTATGGATGTCCAGAGCGAATCGAATATTCGAATACATTTGAAAATGACCATATTTGATATAGTAAAATTTTTGATACTAGATATAGCTCAGAATAGTGGGATATAAAATATGTCATTTTTATTGCATTAATCCGGACAGAATCAACAAAAAATAATCATTTTCGATCTCTAAACTAACATATTTTCACTGAATAAAGAAAAGTGTACGTATCATACAAACTAAATTTCTATTAACAGTATTATTTTTTGTCTTCAGCTTGTTTGCTTTTGTTTCTTTTGTAAATATTAAATTCATTAAATGCTTCTGGGCAACCAGATGTACTCATCATGAATACCAGGAGATATTGTATTATTTGATTCAATCAATATTGTTTTTGCCAACCAATAGCAATATTTTGATTTTTGACTACCGGTACTGATAAAATAACCGGAGGCAGCTAAAAATTAAACACTTTTTGATTTTAAGAGTCGAATCAACTACTTTTTGCCAATTGAATCTGATATTTAAATAAAAAAAATTACAATAAGCAATGAAATATTATTACCAAAAAATTCTCGAATATTTTAAGTTCAATTGTTGTAAAAACATTTAAATCCAACTATTCACTTCTAGGTACGTAGGTGAAAAGAAGAGGCCTCCCCATAGATGGTTTGTGATGGGACCACCAAGGTCTGGTACAGGTATGATGCTAGTCGTACCATTTTTACTGGAATAAACTGGCATATATATCCAAGCTGTGTGTCTTGGAATTAGTTCGATTATTCAGAAGCCACCACTCACTGCACTTTACCATAGAAGTTCAGTTTCGCTTGGGATGTTTTCCACTTAAGAGGGCAGTTGCTGGTACTATATCTTTTATTTTCGCTTCTCTGCTGTTAAGTGGCCGTCGGTTCCCTTCAGACACTGCTTCCGGTCTTGTTCAGAGTGAATTTCAATAAAAAAGAAAAGGTCATTGCTATATATTCGCTATATATTATTGCTTTGAGGAACTGTTCAACTGCATCATTATAATTTTACTAAATATTTTTCTTACGAATCATCATTGAAATATATATTATCCTGAATATCTCAAAAAGACTAATTTTATTTAATATCTAGAGAGGTTCAAAGTCTTGCCTCATTCACACTTACACAAATTTATTTCTGTAACGTTTTGTCTGACCAAAGTCAGACTTCTTCAGACAAGCATCTGTGATACTGGCACATTCGGTAAAACATATGACTTTAATGGAAGCTTCGAGGATCTATGTTTAAAATTCGTTGTTCTTAGAAAATTATATTCATTTACTATGTTAGTGATTTTGAAAGTCAAGGAATGCATGAAAGTGCATAGCTTAAATGTGTCAAATAATTGGAGGAAAACAAACTTTGCCATCTTCCCCCTTTGCGGGCCATGTCCACTGGCCTTGTAAGAACGTACTTTAGAATAGATCTAACATATTTCCTCCGCACCGTAAAAGTGACTGAAAGGAATTAAAGAAGTGCCAGATCGTTTTAACATTGTCTGGGGTAGATACCACTATCTGCACTTTACCATATCAATTTCTTTCTGTTTTGAATATTTTCTGCTTGGAGTGCAGTTGCTGGTACTACATCTTGTAGTGATTCTTTGCTATCAAGTTGTCCTTATTTGGTTCCTTTTTGGTTCTGCTTCCATCCTTTGAGTGAATTTCAAAATCGCAATGAATTCTCTTCATATATGTTATTCTTTATTTTGTGACTTGTTTTTATCCTCAGGTATTCACATTGATCCACTTGGTACAAGCGCGTGGAACGCTCTCATCGAAGGCCACAAAAGATGGTGTCTGTTCCCAAATAAAACGCCCAAGGATATGATAAAGGTAAAAACAAAAAGGCCATTTTTTACTGAAAATGAACTTCAATCGTGCTTCAAAGTCAGCATATGTCAGACACCAGACTGGCGAATTACAATCCTCTTACATATAATCATCCCACTCTGGTATGAACCCAGGATGTCAGTGATATGCTCGAAGCCTGAAGTCTCCTGATATGATTCGATTCATGATTTCATTCTGGAATCAAATGATGATCAATTTTGGACACCCCAAGATAAGTTTTTACCCATCTATTTTTCTGCAGGTCAGGAAATCGGAAGGAGGCAACCAGATGGACGAAGCGATAACTTGGTTCAACGTTGTCTATCCTCGAACGCAAAGACCTGATTGGCCGGAAGAATACAAACCTCTAGAAATACTGCAAAGACCAGGTATCATTTTAGTCTTCACTCAAAACCATGAATCGTATTGAATGATGGGTTTTCTGAGACCGACAGAATGCCAGCTCATGAACATAGACAGACTTATAGCTCATCAGGTTGATCCGGAATAGGATACTATCCGAATCCAAAACTCTTTCTAATTTAATAGGGATAGGCTTGTCCAGGCTTGTTGATTTGTTACAATTTGAGAGATTCCAAATTTTTTTTATATTACCATAAAGAGGATAATATAGCAGAATAGATGGAATTAATGCTGGATTACACAGGAAATAAGCAAAATGATGAATGTTTTTTTTTTAATTTTTATCGTGTTTTTATCGGTACTTTATGAAAGAATATTTGAATCGAAGTCATATAATAAACAAAGAAAGACATCTTTTTCCGCTTATAATTTACGTGAAAATTCATCCTTATTTATGAACAAAATTATCATTTTGTTGATTTTGAATTGTTGCAGAAATCGAATCGAAAAATTTATGATTCGAATCAAATATTTTGGACGGTCCTAGAAACAACACCCAATAGCATGCTTTTTGATAGTAGAAAGTGACGTTATATACTGGCAGTATGTCTGTGCAAAATATAACCAATGCTTCAATTCTTTAATGATACGGACAATTTTTTTTCGTTTTTCTAGGTGAGACTGTCTTTGTACCAGGAGGGTGGTGGCATCTGGTCTTAAATCTGGACACAACGATAGCAGTGACGCAAAACTTCGCAAGCGTTACTAACATCCCACTGGTTTGGGCAAAAACAGTCAAAGGAAGGCCAAAGTTATCTCATAAATGGATAAGGTATGGATGTTAAATGAAAGTTTTCTTCACTTTTTTTTCTATTGAAATTCACTTTTGAGCAAGCTGGAAGCAGTAACTTCTAAGAAGTGGTAGATGGTTTTACCATCGCCCAGGGCAAATACCACTCACTGTACTTTACCATGGTGGTTCAGTTCCATTTGGGATGTTTTTCGTTTAGAGTACTACAAAATGTATTACAAGCAATTGCTCTCTAAGCGGAAAGCATTAACTGCCGTGGTGAAGTGCAGTGAGTGGTATCTGCCCTTCTAATACTTTTAGTTTTTGTAACTTTCGTGTTTTTCTGAATCTCGAGGAGCCACTGAAGAACCATACCAAGCACATTCCTGCCTGTTAAACCTTCCACTTTATATGTGTCATGTGCATTACTCGTCTGAGGTTTTTTATTTTCTAATTCTCTATCCGGATTTGAACTTGCGTTGATCATGTGAATGACCTTGGAATCTACCAATTGATTCAGTCTGTCCTTGGCGGTCCGAAAATCGATTCACAAAATAACAAATTGTACAACTTGATTTTTACAGCGATTTTTTTTCGAAATCAACAAAATCCAAAATGTTTAACTTTTTTAAAGGTATTTGTAAATTTCTTAAAAGACCTCTTCGTTAGTTTATTATAATTACTATAATTCAAGTATAACTCAATTTTTTTTTTGTTTCGAAAAGTCGCGTAATACTGGTACTTATTATTATCTATTTTATCTATAACTTATTGATCTTCCCCAAGCATAAGTCACAGATGTGTCGCACCTCAGAGGCATTCTTTCATCTTGAGGCAGACAGAGATGAACAGAAGTATTATCATGGCTACATGGCCTAGTGGTTAAACATGCTGGCATCGCAGGTTGAAGATCTCAGGTTCGAGTCCGGCTCGCTTATCCATGCCCACCACTCAACCCAGGGTGTAATAACTTGGGTAGGCTAAGCCGAACAGGAAAAGATCATTTCCGGCAATTGTAACCCTGTCTGTCTATAAGTGGCCGCTGTTACAGGGCCTTGGACAGGGTGATCCACTCTTGAGGAGTGGCTTAAAATAAAAAAAAACTACATTGGATATGAACAATCAAACTTTTCCAGTTAATGAAGTTTTCTTAATTTAAAAAAGTCTTTAATTTTTTTCATCCTAGGCATTCCCATATACTAGAGCTGGGCAGTATATCGGCAGGACAGTAAATACCGGCATTGAGTTTTCTAAGATATCGTACCGCGTTAATTTTCACAATATCGGTTTGCCGCGATACTGGCATTTTGAGACAGAACGCCCAAAATGGTTGAAAGTTGATGCATAATTGCATCAAGTAATGACAAAAACAAGTCTTTGGACCACTTACAACCGCCCGCATTTAGAGTTATGCACCTGTTTTTTGTAACTAGGTCGCGCATCACATGGCTTCTTGAAACGACACGACACATTTTTTTTGTTAGCAGAAAATGATAATAGTACTGGTAATACCGGCATTTTGGCGGCGATACACCGATACAAAATATACCTGATGCCGCCCAGTTCTACCATACACCAGTAATTACCTTTATATTTTCAGAATTCTTCGGAAGGAACGGCCAGAAGTCGCAGAGATTATTGACAAACAGAATCTGAACGACGCTAATCTTATCAACTCTGACAGCAGCAGTGACTCTTCGTCAAGCAGTAGCGATTCTTCGTGTTCCTCTTCAGGTAGGATTACGCGATACATAGGACAGGATTTCATTTTTATCCTGCGGGGGAGGAAAGCCGAGAATACAGCTTAACCATATGGCGAACCACGACTTCTGGTGCGGATACCAGTTCCGAACCGGGTTGAAGGTTTTTGGATTATCATATTTCTCATTTTTCCTGTGCATGGACCTGGTTGGTGGAGGAAGCCGTAAGGCGTCCAGCAGACCTCTCGCATATAATCATCATCCCTCACAGGATTCGAACCTGCGCCATTACGATCAGAGATGCGTAGCTCGAAGCGTATTCCCAACTCATCACCGATTGAGCTAACCTGGCACCTCTACCCACCAACCTGTTTCAGATTGCATCATACAGTTCTGAGATCTGGATGGTTTGTGCAGTAGTTGAATGATATTGTAATATAATTGGTCGTCATTGTGCAATGGTTGAGTGAGATTGCGCAATAGGTTATTGAAATTACGCAATAGGTAAGATTTCGGACTGTTGTTGCGCAATATTTGATTGACACTAGAGACAGACCAATGCCAAAATTTTAGCCGATACCGATACCACCTTTGTAATTTATATTCCGATGCCGAGTACTTTATTAAATATGTTAAAGGCTTTTTTGTATCCACATACTTATGCCCTTATTATAGTTGCAAATGTGTTATAGCAAATGTTTGTGGTTACACAACTAACGGGGCACCTACCACATTTTTTCTCCATCAAAAAGGGCATATAGTCAGTGGATTAATGGGTTTTATTTAATAAAAAGTATAAATAAAATTGTTCACGCGAGGCAGGCCCCGTTTTTAACTTATTTCAGAGCAGTGGAATCCTACATTTCTCAGTAAATAAAGCGTATTCGTACGCTCCGTTGTAAAGACTTATCCTGTATCGTTTTTGGTATTGGCGGTATCGGTGATGAAAATTTTTCGATACCAGTACCGATACCTCAAAAATCACCGATACTCGATGATACCTCGATACATCGGCCCATCTCTAATTGAGATTGCACATTCGTTAATTTGGGATTGCGCAATTGCTAGAGATTGCGCAATGGTTGATTGAGATTGTGCAATGGTCGTTTGAGATTGTGCAATAGTTAGGTATGATTACGCAATATATGGTGGTTTAAGTAAACTTTGACCTTCGTTTACTTTACAGAAGATGAATCTGAGTCTCCGCCTCGAGAACCTCGGCAGAAAACAACGGCAGAAAAGAGACCGAGATCCCAAGAAAATATAAGGTATATTATGTAACTTTATTTTACAATAGTTTAAAAGTCCCTGTTTTTCTGCTTTTTCTCAATATTGAAACATACATTACTGTCGGCATCACTTTTCCTAAATTAGGTCATTTGTTTGTATCTTGCTTTGTTTTGTTTTTTATTGAAATTCACTCTGAGCAAGGCTGGAAGCAGTCCCTAAAGGTAACCAACTAACGGCCACTTAATAGCAAAGAGCTACTACAAGATGTAGTACCAGCAGCTGCACTTTAAGCAGAAAACATTCCAAATGGGACTGAACCACTTAGTAATGTGCTGTGAGTGGTTGTGAGTGAATTTGACCAAAATCGATACCATTTTGCCTTTAAAATATGAAAATTATTGCTCTTAGACAATGCAGTGTGAATTGAAAAAACACTATGAACTATCAGTTTTTTGATAACCAAGTTGAAGATAAATTGTAATAGTAAAAATGGGATATTTGTTATTTACATGAAATTAGTGATTCTATCCGATTCTTAAAATATTATTCGAATTCCATAGGATTCGGTTTTGCCCAGCCCTAGCCATCACCAACCCTTCCTATAGAAGTTGCTGCTAGTTAGGCAGAGTATAGAGTATAGGCAGTGGTGTATTCAGAACCTCGAAAAGAGGGAGGGAGCCAATATTTGAAAAATTTTCGAGGTAATATTAAGATGTCATAATAGGCGTCACAGGTGATAATTTTGTCTCTTAAAAAATCGTGTTTTTATTGTATATTACTATAAAATCTGTCAAAACTCACGCCGAAGGCTTCAAAAATTTTTTGAAACGTAGGATTTCAGGGCCTAAAATAGTCCACCGATGCACACCGCAGGCATGCAAAAATTTTTTTAGGTTTTGTACGTTTAAAAACTCTTAAAACGTATTTTAGGATTTTTTTTCTACGGTTTGGGGATTTCCATGCCTCCCCCACGCCGACTGAAAAAAATTTGCTAGTGGTTATAGGTAGTCAATTTATCTCGCAAAATTTTAAGCAAAGTAATAAAAGAAATTTTAAACTTTTATTTTAATTTTTTTTAGCATGGAAGCTCCAGCTTCTTAAACTGAGAAACGTCAGTAAGCAGAGTATATTAAATCTGATGTTAATTAAATAATGAACTAATAATCTTCTTCCTTGTTTGTCCGATTGTTAGATATTTCAAAATGATTAACCAGGCGGCAAGGGTGGTAATGCGGAACGAATGAAATTTTTATCGTACTTCGAACCTGCAAAATAATTTCGTACCGAACTTCGTACCTTACCTTTCGAAAATTTTCTGTACCGTACTGTACTATCTGCCTTGCCAGGAGGGCAAAATGTCAACTACCGTTCTGTTTAGAGAACTGGAAAAAATGTTTTCATTGGGAGAAAATTTACCAATTTGAAAAAAATTTTGATTAAATTTGTCATGATTCAATATGATTTTAAACTTCGGCATCAACCACTGATCTAAGTAGCGCACGTTACCTCATTATGAAGGGAAAAAAATTGCCTCGATATTAAATTTTTCAATTCGTTTCATGGTCGGATAAATTTCATAAAGATTAAATAAGAAATAATTGTCAATTTCATATAGAAACAGAGAGTGAGCAGAAAAAACTTCCTTGTAATTGTTCATAAATTTTCTATGATTTTTGTGTATGTATTTTCCATGCTATGAATGTAGTTAAAATTCAATCTATTCTTTAAATATGAATAGCCTATCAAAGTGTGAATTATACCTTTAACATTTTGTTTATGTGTGATTTTTAGTTGTTAGTAGTAAAGAGGAATTGTAAAACGGGTGCATATTATTAGTCGTAAAATATCAGAATATAACTTGGAAAATTCAAAAGTGGTTTTAAAGTCTTCAGCTCATCTAGTTCAACGAACCGGAATGAATGAACGATAGACTTCCTAGCCTTTGTTCAGGGGAGCTTCTCAGAATGGGTGACTTTAAAACAGTCTAACCAATCTACGTCCCCCCTCAATTTTCTTACTTTTTCTTATTCTTTTTCAGTGGCAAGCGACCGTGCTTCAACCCAAACAATCACCATGTTTCGAACTCTGATTATGCATATGAGAACTCATTGAAAGAAAAATGTGCGACATAATATTAGCAATAATTTCTCCAGTCAATAAACCCCATTTTGTTATTCTATCGAGGAAGTTGTTTTGACTGAGTTTTTAATTCTTTCTGTATTTGTAAGAATCTCTTGTGAGGAAAATCAGGTTCTGTACCGCTACTATACAAACTATACATCTTGAGCGAGAGTTTAAATTAAACTTTTTAAAGTCGATCTGTTCGTTTCAAATAGGAATGGGGATCCCTTATTTCCCTTATTCCTGCATTTCAAGTAGCTCTTTGCACTTTAGTGGTTTCAGGAGACTTTTCAAGTATGCTATGCCTCCTGTAGCCTTGCTCTGAGTAAATTTTGATTGAAAAATAAAAATATGGTATTCAAAATTCACTGTATAAATGGATTAATGTTTCACGATTTCGGAAAAACAAAATTACTGATATTTGACCTGTTTGCAGCAAAATCCTGATTTATGTTAAATTTTGCGAAGCTAGTTCTTTTTAGGCACTGCTTCCGGCCTTAGGAGTATACCAGCAACTTCTTCCTAAGCGGAAAACATCCCAAACAGAACTGGACTTTTATAGCAAAGTAAAGTAAATGGTATCACCCCTGGGCAATGGTAAAATCATCCACCATCTTTTATTTCCTTTTTGTCGCCTTATTTGAAACGCTTGAGGTATGTTAAGCCATTTCTAAAGCCCCACCAGGCTTAAAAGTTTAATCACCCTCTTGTTTCAAAGACAAATGCTCAGCTTTACTGACTTCACCACTTTTTCTCCCACGACTCCTGTATAATATTTTTACATTTGAATGTAAAGTTCTTAATTTGCATCGTAGAACATATTCTGATCTTGTCGCGTAATTTTTTTTAAAAATGAATTGTGACTGTAATACTGTTTTTTTTATTACAAATTATTCTAGGCGCGTTTTGTACAGCTCTTGATTAATTACTATCAGCACACTTACTCTTTAGATATTCATTCATTCGCTCGGTCCTGATATTCCAACTTAAATAAATTAGGGAATTTTTTACCATGTGCCTCAGATGGCTTACATCTAGGTGGCAGAATCCAGGCGGACAGAATGAAGGCTACTCTGCTACTCAGAGCACCCAAAGCAAATGGGCAGTATTTTATGATATATCTGTGACCAAAAAATTAAAAGTCTTTTTGCGTTGCTGGTAACGGAGAAACCATAGAAAAAGGTTCAAAATCATCAATACTGCCATGATATATCTTTGGCTAGAAGATTTGAGTCTGTTTTCGAGTGTTTCGTTGCAGTTAAACTGTACAAAAAGATTCAAAATCATCAATACTGCCATGATATAGCAGTGTTGATGGTTTTGAAGCATTTTTATCCATCCAAAGAAAATGACGTGAAAATTTCGGACACCCTAAGAAAACATGATTCTGTCACCCGAGGTCCAAAATTGAAATTGATTTGGACAAATGTTGGATTGAATTCCTGTTACTGTGATTAATTATGATTCGACTGAAGTTTTGAACAGAAATTTAAACAGATGTGTCGTTGTCGTACTTTTCTCTCTTTGCCTCCATATTCGAAATTTGGTTGCTTATTAGTATTTTTCATAAATTTCCAAAGTAGGATCGAATTCGAAAATAATATATTTGAGATTCAATTCAAAGGTCAATGTGTCTGAAAGTGGCAAGTAGAGGAGTATCATTACTTTGACACCATTTTTGTTTCTTTTATGTTTCCTTTGATTAATGAATTGTTTGATACATTTTTTTTTATAGCCACTTCTTGGAGTGGATCACCCTGCCCCACACCCTCTACTAGCGGCCAGGGTTAGAATTGCTGGAAAGATGTGGTCCTGTTTTCCTGTTGGCTTGGCATACCCACGTTATTACACCCAAAGTATAACCCGAGACCATAAATAGAGTTTGCTGAATGTCATCTGCTCTGGGTGAAGATGAATCATATATGCACCACTTTTTTGTTTCTTTATCACAACACTCAGAAAATCTGTGCTATGACAACATATTCCTCAATTTTTGAAACATCATTTTTTTCATAAAGTGAATTTGGGATAAAGTTATTACGTCCTGGGTTGAGTGGTGAGCATGAGATTCGAACCCGAGATCTTCAACCTGCGACACCAACATGTTTACCCACTAGGCCATCGTTTTAATTTGATTAATGATGTGATCACCTGATTTGAACCAATTCATATGTATTGTTGTCACTTTCAACCTGTCTAAGATAGTGCCGGAGCAGAAAATCTCAAAAAAAAAAGTTTGGGTGTATCGATTAGTCTTATATCTTATGTGTGCCCAAGGCACATTCAAAACTTAGGGTTTTTTACGTATTAAAGCTTTTATATGGTCATTTTGGAGTTTTTTAAGTTGGCGAAGGGGGACCATGCCCCCCCCCTAATTTTACTAGTGCATTATTACAAATTAGGAGTATCTCTGGTGGCAATCACAGGATATTAACACTAATAAATACCGGTACGATGATTTTGTGATGAATTATGTGATTGCTTGCTATTTTTGCTCTGTACCGATTCATATGTATTGTTGCCAGCTTTTTTAAGAACCACTGTCATTAACAGTAAGTTTGTATGATATGCACAACCGAAAACAAAGTTTTTATTTCGTCAGTTGTGCATATCATACTAAACAGCTGCATACTCAAACCCTAAAAAGGAGGGTCGTGGGAAATAGCACAATAAAAAGAAAATACCAGGATGGCCAAGAGCTAATGCAACCACCTTCTTAGAGAAACTGAAGAGACATTTTAAAAGATTTCATTGTTTTGATTCCCTTAACAAAGTTCTAAGAATTTATACTACTCTTTTCTGAAAAATAAAACTGGACTGGTCATATGGTCACAAAAATCCCGCTGAGGTTTATAACGTAGTATATCAGAAAATGCCAATTTTAAGAATTATTCAGGTGAACACCAAAAATAACAAAATATTGCAGCCTTCATCGCTCAGTTTTGTATATTTCAAGAGATTTCAACTCTTAAGAATGACTTTTTGCTCGATTTACAAAAAGTGCTCTCGTATAGATAGATAAAAATATAACATTTGTGAATGTGGAAAAAAAATTAGTGACCCCCACCCTAAATTATTTTTCAGCATCATCCCTCCACTGTCGCTCCCTGAGTGAAAATATAGGGGATGAAAACACCAGAGGCAGAATTTTGTTTTTTTTTTGTCTAAAATGTCTAAAATATTCATGTCATTTTTTTTGGATGTACAGAAAAGCTTCAAAACCATCAACAATGCTATTTCATAGCAGTATTGGTGATTTTGAACCTTTTTATACAGTTTAGTCGCTACAAGACGCTCTAAAACAGAGTCAAATTTTCTAGCTGCATTTATCATTAATTATTGTCTAGATGCTAAATTTTCATCTGATGAAAACCTTTTTCTTTGAGTGTCTGAGTAGCTATCTTTCTCCAGTCTGCCACAGTTTAATAACAGTGACAAAGTCTAATTCATCTCTCTCTCGCACACAACCCATAAAGTCCATTCTGTAGCAAAACTTTTGTAGAATTGGCTTCTTGTTCTGTATTTTTTTAATTGCTCTATCACTGCTTGCGTATCTTTCAGCAATAAACTATGAAAAAAATATTGGATTTTTGTTTATGGGTGAGGCCCTTAGCGTTTATGAGTTGGAAACTCCGAACAGTGGTTTTATTGTGCCCGGTTAGCTTGATCGGTAAAGCGTGCGGGATACACTTCGAGCTGCGCATCTCTGATCGTCAAGACGCAGGTTTGAATCTTGTGAGAGATGATGATTATATGAGAGAGAGTTTATTGGATTAGTCAACTAGAAAACATGAAAAATAAATGAATGCTGTAATGCATAAAATTTTTCGCTACAGACTGGGGGGTTGCGATACGAGAGGTCTGATGGACGCCTCGTTCACGTAAGCACTGATTATGGCTTCCTCCACCGATCAGGTCAACGCACAGAAAAAAATGAGAAATATGACGAGCCAAAAAACCTTCACCCCGATGTTGAAGTCTGGTGAACTGCGTGAGAGGTCACGGTTTGCCATATGCTTAGGCTATATTCTGGTCTTTGATCTCCCGCAGGATAAAATGAAATCCTGCCCTACTATGAAACGTACAAAACGCCGCGCTAGAGGCTACAGGCCTAAAAAGGTTAAATAAGTGTTGTATCTTAAGTGTGTCGAAGTCGTGCAAAAATTTTTCACATTTTCTGCGGCCCTTGGAAGGTCATTTTGGGATTTTTTCAGTTAGCGAGGGGTATAGACCTACGCCAGTGTTTTTTTATGTGTTACCTTAGTAGCTTGGTATCCTTGTGTAGTGATTATTAACATTATTTCTTTTTAAATGTATGCAATTGAAAATGTTTATCTACTTATCCAGTTGCGGGATTCGCCTTGCTCTTGTGAGCAGTGACATCGGAGATGTTATCAAGCAACATTCCAAGACTGTCGGTTACGATGATTCATACCCTACGTAATGCTTTTTTGAGCTTTTATACCTCTAGATGTTCGTATCCATGTCATATCATTGGGAGAGGCTCCACTTGCCCCTCTTTTCAAAGAATCAGGAAGTGGTTCTGTGCTCCCGATGCACGTAATGACGTCATAATTAGCTCGAAACGTATTCCCACCGCTTTAACAATTGAGCTAACCGGGCACCCGGTAAGGTTAACGAGCATCGCCCCAGACCCGTGGGTTACAGTGCTACGCCGATGGGCTCCGACGTTTATTATTTTTAAAGCTTTTCACATTCATTAACCTTATCCATTCTTCGCAGGGGATCGAACCCAGATCATTCATTAGATGTTCCGTTTGGTATCATCGCGACCCGCGTGGTAACCACATTTATTGTGTAATTAGACTATTATTAGCGAAGTATTATAGTAGGCTTTAAAAATAATTTGATCTTGTCTCGGAAAAGGAAACGGCAAACACAAAAATACGGCACTTGCGGCACACATAATAACTTGTAATTTGAACAGCACGTCATGCCTCGCCACCGGCTGTGGATTTTCCCGGACCTTGACGAATTATGTTAACCCTCACGTCGCTAAATATTTTTATGACCGTTTTTTCGTAGCAATTGCAATATTTTCGGCATTTTCAGGCACATAAGTAATATAACATATAAGCAGATCATGATATACAAAATTACTTTTAATATTTTGAAGAAGAAAAATTGGTACAAGGTGGTTAAAGGGTTAAAATAAACCTTATCGAGTCTTCACCATCTGCTCAGCGCGTACAAGAAAGAAACGGATACAGTTTTATATTTTTTTTATGTTTGCCTTCATGATGAGCTCGCGTTTTTAAGGGGCATGTTTTACCAAGTATGAGCAAGCGAGGCGCGGTCCATCTGTGGCACATACTCGGTACAATAGAATTTGATCTTTCTTGTGCCAAATTTCCAGTGCCGTTTTATTCGTGCAGTCACGCGGACATCGATCATTTTACGTCTATTTTTATTCCAAACTGAGAAATTAGTTTCGCTTTTTTTCTGCTTTCAGTGATCACGGGGTTATGCTACCACACCGTCATTAGGTGGAAATGACAGGACAAAGTTGAGGAGTAAATTAAGTTTTTATGTGACGAACCGGGTATTTTATACCCTTATTATGACAGTTACCTAATTTAGAAGGGAAGCTGCTGAAGTTTCATTTTAGCGGAATTTCGAAATGACAATAATAAGTTGAAAAGGCGGTAAGCTTGAGATGCTGTCATCAACTACTCTACTCGACGACGTGACTTGATGGTTAGGAAGAAATTATTCTATCATTTATATATATATGTATAAAAGTTAACTTATATATAAATATCAATAGAGATAAGCAGTAAGGAAATGAGTGTTGCTCTCTTTGAATCTTTGCCTTTTGTGTATATATCGCCTATTCCTATTGTGTTGACAGAGGTGACGTAATAAACTCTGGTCTCATGAAGTTTAGTACCATATATCCGATTATCATAATAATTTCCCATGTTGCAAGCGATTCATCCTAACCCGGGAGACAATGCCAGATACTTGCAGCATTGGCGCCTCCTAGTTAGGATGACCATATTCTGTCAGTTTTTATTTTAATGACATTCGGGAATATGAACTAAAACTTCACTAGACCCATAAACTCTGTCTATGCTTGTTTCCACATTCATATGATACCAGCACTGAGCAGCCAGGGTACCGTACAGCATATGTAGAGTAGATCTGATGCAACCAACACTGTACCTTGACAAGTCAGGCAGTCGTTTTTGGAGAATTATATCGAGTTGTAATGGTATGCATTGGCAATAGATATATTTTGATCAGGTCTATGCACAGGAAAAATGAGAAACATGATAATCCAAAAACCTTCACCCCGATTCGGAACTGGTATCTGCACGAGAGGTTGTGGTTCGCCATATGATTAAGCTGTATTCTCGGCTTTCCTCTCGAGCAGGATAAAAATGATATCCTGTCCTATCCTATTTATCCTAGGCCTATTTATCTCATTTAAGACCATGAATTTATTTTTTTCAAAAATTTCCGTGCCTTCGGTACGATTTTTGGTATGTTTTATAGTGATATATCCTAAAAATTCTCTTTTCCAGGGGAAATTTCGGACACCCTTCCTCAAGGTTCTAAATATGCCACTGGTAGTGATAAGTTTTATTAATCTTTATCTCCTTTTGTCAGTTTGTACTGTAAAATATTCCACGGTATCAGTAAAAGATTTTTTTTGTCTTCATTGTTGTGGAAATACCAAGGTATAATTGCCGCTTATCATTAGAAAGACTGCAAGAACGTAAAAAAGAGGTTGGTTAATAAGTAGTTTTGCGATCGGGCTGTGCAGATAACAATCAATACTTCATTTTACCGGTTCAGTTCGTATCAATACGTACAATCAATTTGTTGTAACCCTTCTAATTTTCCTCATATTTAGGGCGTTACTGAGTTTGAAGGTTCAATTAAACCCCGGCATTGGACGTTTAAACTCTTTTCTGCAAAGCTTTTATGTATATGTATATATATATGTGTGTATTTTCATTGAAATGCATTCTGAGCCAGGCCGGAACCAATGCCTAAAAGGAACCATCTAACAGCCACCTAATAGCAAACAAGCAAAGAACTACTATGAGATAGGGTACCAGCAGATGCACTCCAAGCGGAAAACATCCCAAACAGAAGGATAGGATTTCATTTTTATCCTACGGGAGGGGAAAGCCGAGAATATGGCTTTATCATATGGCGAACCACGACCTCTCGTGCAGACACCAGTTTCGAATCGGGGTGAAGGTTTTCGGTTTGTCACATTTCTCATTTATTCCTGTGCGTGAACCTGGTTGGTGGAGGAAGCCGTAAGCAGTGTTTACGTGAACCACCGTGCACCGATGAGGCGTCCAGCTGACCTCTCGCATATAATCATCTTCCCTCAAGGGATTCAAACTCTCGACATGATGATCAGAGATGCGTAGCTCGAAGCGTATTCCCAGCGTCTTTACCGTTTGAGCTAACCGAACAGTTACGGTGAAGTGCCAACCTGTGAGTGGTATTAATGACATCATTGTTCAAATGTTAATTTAAAAACATAACAAAATATAGACACAGACTTTGATGATTCAGTTTCAATCTTGGGTTGTTAGTTAGCAGGTTAGTTTAGTCCTGGAATATCTCGGTATGACGGTAAATTCCGGTATTGAGTTCTCAAAATACCATATCGTGTTATTTTAACAATGCTGGTTTACGGTGACATTTCCGAGATTTCATGGCATACGGCTTAAAACGGTTACAGATTGATGTAATATTTAGCAGAAGACGATTGGGAAACTGGTCTTATATGCCTCAAAAATACACACACAGTTTAAAAAGCACAATATCATATTTTTTTAAAGCAGAAATTTGCGTAACATACTGACATTTTGGCGACTGTTTGAATTGAATAGAACGTGTTTATTGATCTTGAGAAATATTAAAGCATTTCTTCCTTTTCAAGAGATTATTTAATAATTTATGCAATCATGAGGGTAATAATATTATTCGTAACATTCCTGGCAATACCGGATTTCACTATTTCTTTCGAAAGTGGATATTTAAACGCATTCGGAAATACGGATGATATTTTAATTGCTGATTCATTGGATAAGATAGAAACCTTTGAAGACGTCACGTTCAATTATACTGTGACATGTAACACTTCGCTGGAATTGATTAGAATCAATAAAAATGGGACAAATTTTGAGCAAAAGCCTTCAAAAATAAAAGTCTCATTCATGATAAACAACACTGATGTTGCTCAAATGAGGTCACATCGAATGTCAAAGGTCATGACCCTGGATTGTTTAAACGAGAGCCGTGAAATTATTGAAGTCAAAGCTGGGCATCTCGGCATCACGAAAATGACTGTTCAAATTACGGTCGACGATTCTCTAGTTGATGTGGAGGAAGTACAAATTCGTGTTAAACGAAAGTTAACGCTTTTTGACAAGCTCACATTTTTTATTCTCGGACCACTGATTTTGTTAAATAAATGTGCCTTCGGCGCAAAAATTGACATTGGGACATTGAAGCACATTTTCACCTATCCTGTGGCACTCGTGTTATGTTTATTTATGCAATTTGTAGCAATGCCGTTACTTGCTGTACTTTATGCTACCGTTTTTCAGTTGAACCAGGCGATGGCGCTAGCACTTTTTGTTGGGGCTACATGCCCTGGAGGAGGGGGAGGATACGTGATCAGTTTCCTTGTTGGAGGTGATGTTACTTTAGCAATATCCGCAAGCTTACTCTCTACGGTTGTCGCAATGGGTGCAATGCCGGCTGTGATTGGACTTTATGCTTATTTGGCGAAGATTCCCGATAGCATTGCGATACCGTACATCAAGATGGTTTTGATTTTATTCGCAATTGCGATTCCAATTTCTTTGGGAATGCTTATCAACAGAAAATGGCCGAAATTTGCGAAGAAATTGATAAAAATAATCCAGCCTTTGAGTTTATTTCTCATTTTCTGTGGATTTCTATTTCTTGCCGTGTCGTCAAAGTACATCATCCACGGCCCACACATCGGTTGGGCTTTGGCAGTTGCACTGCCCACTAGTGGGTTTCTTTTAGCGATTGCAGTAGCTCGTGGATTCGGACAAAGCTGGCCGTTTGCGAAAGCGATTTCACTCGAAAGCGGAATGAAGAACACTGTTCTCGGAATCGCAGTAATTGAGTTGTCGTATCCTCAACCAGAAGCTGACCTGTCATCAATTTTGATAATAATGGTAACGTTGGGCCACACGTCGTTAGCGATGTTGTGGTATTTCACTTATTTAATAAAACAAAAATGTTGCACTTCGGAAGATAAAAACACAGAATTTATGAAGCTAGAAAGTCTTGACACAGACTCTGACTATGACGCTGAAATCAATGAATACGCCGCACTGAAGCGGTGAGGTACATTCATTGCTAAAGTTCAATTCCTCATAACAAGGATTGACATGTCAATATGTCAAAAGCCGAGCTGTCCCAGGATGATAGAATGTCAGCTACTCTGATTCTCAGACACCCGAAAAAAATGACGATCTCTCCAAAAAAATTTACGAAAAAGGGATTATTCCAAAGTTCCCCTATGATATAATATAATTTTACAAAAGCCTTTGTATTTGTCAACATTGCTATGAAACACCAGAGTCATTGATTCTGAAGACTTTTGAAGCAAACTTTTTATTTGAATTTTTTGATTTAATTTGAGGCTTAAAAATTTTGAACTCTTAAAAGGGAATGGGATATGATTATGATGTGATTTGTTGAACCGTAATTTATTCGGTTTTGCAGAGATCAGTAGAAAACAAAAATGCGCCACTTTTCTTCCTAAAAAAGTATAAAACGCTTTTAAAATTTATTAACACTCTTCTGACAAAAATGTATACACCTTTTATGTTTATGAACTTTCACTTTAAAAATATATATCCTGAGATTTTTGCTCCCTTCGTGGTAACTACATTGTATCTTATATGCTATGCAAACTGATATCTACTCTACACAAATGAACTGTTATTAATATTGTTTAAGGGTACCACTTATGAAATTCTAGCTTTTTTTTAGAAGTTCACATAAAACATCGCATAGCAAACTGAATCTCTATGGTAGAGTGCAGTGGGCTTTATAATAGTCCTAACATATTTCCTGCGTGTCATAAGAGGCGACTAAAAGGAAGCAAAGTGGTGGATGGTGTTAGCATCGCCCAGAACAGATACCACTCACTGCACTTTACTATGGCAATTCAGTTCCAGTTTGGGATGTTTTACGTTTAGAGTGCAGTTGCTGGCGCTACATCTTTTAGTAGCTCTTTGCTATTGAGTGGCTGGTAGTTCCCTTTAAGCACTGGTTCGGACGAGTGAATTTCAATAAAAAAAAAAATTCCTGCATTGATTTCAGTACTGGTACACATTTACATGACCCTTTTTCATTCATTATTACGTGTTTTTAAGGAATTTTTTTTCGCTAAGCACTTGCCGTATATGGATG
Organism: Styela plicata; assembly: GCA_963675895.2. NCBI lineage: Eukaryota > Metazoa > Chordata > Ascidiacea > Stolidobranchia > Styelidae > Styela > Styela plicata. Next base: position 19,090,134 of record OZ023152.1, read on the forward strand.
TTGCTTCCACAGCGTGATCCATTACAGGCTGTAACTTGAATAAAAACGAGTTCGGCCACCATGATATTCCTGATTCGATTAACCAATATTTTTATATGTGTTACAGTTCTACAATTATTTTGAAATTTAGTTATCTGATGAAAAAAATTTGTGTCTTGTTTAATATTCAAAATTGGCATCCCTGGCTCATGTTGGAAATATGTTTTTGTTTTTTTCAAAGTAAATGAATACCCCAGGAAGCCATTTTCAAAATCAATATTTTCATCGATTCTGTAACATTATAACACAAATTTTTGATTTCTGAATCACTTGTGAAGGTTTTTTGACTCAGCATATACTCATTTTTTTTTGTGTATGGACGTAGTTGTTTGGAGAAGCCGGAAGCAGCACTTACGTGAACCACCGTGCAGCGGTGAAGCATCCAACATACTTTTTACATATACCAATCTCTAACAGGATTCGAACCCAGAGTAATGCCTGAATCGAAGCGTATTCCTAGCGCCTTTGCCGACTGAGCTCGAGGGCACCGGTACATTCTTTGAAAGTGCTGACCTCGTTTATAAAAATAATTTAACCCATGTCATCAAATTGCACTGATTTATTATGCTTTCTTGTTTTATTCTTATTGAGGTAACATTCTTTTTAGTTTCATTTCACTTTACCAGCTTGTTTTTTTTTCTGTTTCTATATTTTCCATATTCAGAAAACGGGCTGCTGAACTCTGCCTTTCTTTAATAAAATGATGTTTTAACAGAAGTTGATAAAGAATTTTTCTGAGCTGTTTATCTTCGATAATGCACAGTAAATGTCCCATTACAGGCCTGCGAATTCGCTGGATTGGGTGTTTGTAGAATGGCACCTTTTGGTAAAGCCATGATGAAATTTCAAAGTCTTTATTTCAAATCTCGCAAATAGCAAGCCTGTCATTTGTCGGGTATGTGTTCATAAGTATTACACTGTTAATTCGACCACAATCCATTCTCACCAGCGGTGGATCTGGGAGAAGACATGATCCCAAGTGTTGAGAAGGAGTGATTCTCCCCAAGATTTTGTGTAATATTATTCCAAAATTTTATAATAATAGGAAAAATTTGTGTGTGTTTTGCGGCCAAATTGCTCATTGTATATATTTTAACTGGCAACGTTTTAGAAAATGCTATCCACACACCAGAAGAAAATCATTTCATCTGCACAAAAAGGGTTCAAAAGCATCAATACTGCTATGAAATAGCAGTGTTGATGATTTCGAAGCTTTTTCAATCACTCAATGAAAATGATATGACCATTTAAGACACCCGAAAAAAATATAATGGTACGAATGTTAGGACACCCAAGAAAAACAAGATTTTGTCACTGTGTATTTGAATAAGAACGAAGGACGACCTAATCCCGACAATAAATGTTCGAAACAAAACTCGTGATTAAATTTATACAATATGGAAACAGTCTGATGTTATCTCATATTACCTGAGTTATTGTCATCTGATCATCTGTTTCCTTATTGTTAACATGTGCGAAAGAGGAGCAATCGTTTTTTTCTGAGAATGTATCAACGTAAATAATAAAATAGCAGATCTTTGGCAATGTTTTGCAGTACAGTTAAGATGTTTATACAAATTTTACGTCGTCTGGCCAAAGTCAGTCTTCTTCAGACAAGCATTTTAAAAAGTACTTTAAAATGCTTGTATGAAGAAGTCTGACACAACGTTACAGAGTAAATTTGTGTAAGTTTGAAGCAAGATTCTGAACCTCTCTAGTTCATCATGATTTTATTGCAAAATGTATCAAATTTATGAATTATCAAAAAACGATGTTTAAACTCGTATTCATAGTTCAAATTTACCCGATTATTTGGGTAAGGGTATATGGGTAGTTCAAGATTTAGATTTTATTTTTTCTTGTTCTGAAGCTGATGGCTACCTTCAAACATACTTTTTTTTTATTGAAATCTATTTTCTTCATTTTTATTTCATGATTTTAAGATATATTCATGTTTCCTCGATTGCACTAATAAACAGAAGGATTTTGTAATATCAGTCTGATTATGTTATAGACAATCAAATATTTTATGCTACGGGTTTCAGTATTGAACTAATGTATTACCAGTAGTTATGAGTGTTGTAACTAATTATAAACAACAGGGTAAGCAAAAATGGTTTCGACGTCACCCAGGGGGAATACCACTCGCTGCACTTTCATTTAGAGGTTTTTTATGTGTTAGATGTTTTTTGCATATATAGCGGAATACGGCTCCAGTTTATCGATGGGCAAACTTATGCGCCCAAAAATGAAAGTTTTTTGTACCATTGAATATTATTTTTATATTGACCATGACTTTCCAAGTAAAAGATAAGTAAGTTGTAGTAGGATACAAATGTATTGCACAAACCATCGATGGCCAACTCATACTCCGAAACAGGAAATAATTTCTTGTGCGATTGTATATTATGTTTATATTCACCAGGACTGTTTAAATAAAATATGTAAATAAATTGAATCATTCAAGTCACTGTTGAGCCTTACAGATGTTTACACTGTTATCATTTGTCATTGATACACATGTAATACTGACTCACTTTCTTTTTCGTTTGAATTCAAAGAACCAGTGATAAAATCAAGACTAGTAAAAGTGGTTGCCACCAGAGTGATGAAATGAGGTATTCTGCTAACCAAACACCCAAAGAAAATGACTCCAATCAGAAGAAGTAAAGTGATCAGAAATGCAATTTTGAAAATATAAGAAGTTTTGATGTGCCGAACAAACTGACATTGCACTTTTTTAAAACTCAAAATTTTCTCTTTTTGTTGAGGCTACCAAATCCGACTTCTGGCACCCTTGATTTTCACGTAAATTTTTGTATTTGGATTTACACCTTTAATGAGGGAAGAAGAAAATCAAAAATTTTGGTTCATCGGAGAAAATACCCTGAAAAATTTAATAACAGTGTTGATGATGTTGAAAAAATGACACGAATTTGCCAAACTCCTAGTATATGTCAGCCATTGCCAGGCTGGTCCTATATCATCACATTATCCTGATATATATTTATTGCATTATGACAACTGACATCAATATGAATCAATATTTTCTATGCTCTGGTGTGTTATTACTACGGTAATCAATTTTTTTTTGACGGGGGTTACTATTTTTTTAATTAACCCCTGGCGAAGCATGCCCAAGTTATTACACTCTGGGTTGAGATCACGTATGTGAAGTTCTGTTCTTGTCGCCATTGGAAGCAAACTTTTTAAAAATATTTAGTAATTTTTCTAAGATAATTTTTCACAAATTTTGCCCAGTCGTAAAATCAATACACCGCTGTGTTGCTCGAATTTGACCAACAAAAGTTTTTTTTTCTCTTGCAAACTAATATAGTATCAAAAAAACGGCTGAGAATACTTTTTTTAAATTGAATCGTATCGTATTCAGAAAGATTAGATTTGAAATTATTTTTTTAAAGATTCGAGAAAAAATATTCCAAACTTGCATTCCTACCTCAGTGGATTAGGCGGACCAAAATTCTTTGACCAGAACTTGCAAACATGAGAGTTGTTGTAATTGGAACAAAAAATTGCAAAATGTAAAAGTACACCGACAGAAGGCTGGAAAAATTCTCTTGCAAGCTGAGCTAGTCCTACGGTAATTACACTGCTGCAACATATCATTATACTATTATTGTATACAATATGACAGGAGGTATCATAAAAAATCAATAATCTCTCTAAGCTCGGCGTGTCATTATTGATCAATCATTTTTGATGTGATGAAATTTTGATACGTTGTGCTCATTGCAATGCCAATTGCATTACAATGCAAATTGGTAGGGCCGGGCAATTCGATTCCATGATTTGAATCAATTCAAAGTAGAAAATATTCAAATTGATCATGAATCGGAATAGGAAAATGAAGTGAATTTTTTCATTTTCCCCAGAAAAATATCTGCAATTTTGGTCAAATTTGATAAAAATTTAGTATATTTTGTCAATAAAAAATGATAATTTTCATATTTGGACATAGTGTGTAATTGAAAATATAATAATTTGTAATTCATAAATATAAATTTCTCCATTATCATAAGTAATGAATACTAATAAAAATGGGATATTTGTTATTTTTATGGTATTTGTGATTGCATCCGATTTGAAGAAGCATCCGAATTATTCGGGTTTGCCAAGCCCTAGTACCCATTTAGCTCGATCGGTAGAGAGCTTCAAGCTATTCATATCTTATCGTCCTGATGTAGGTTTTGAATCCTATGAGGGACGATTATATGCGAGAGGTCTGCTGGACTCCTCGGGGGCGCGCTGTGTCCCGTAAGCACTGCTTGCAGCTTCCAACACCAATCAGGATCTATGTGAAATTTGACATATATCATGATTTCACTGCAGAATATACCAATTGTTTTGCTAATTGAAATTCACTCCGATCAAGGCCGGAAGCAGAGCCTAAAAGGAACCAACTAACGGCCACTTTATAGCAAAGAACTACTAAAAGATGCAGTACCAACAACTGCACTCTAAGCGGTAAACATCCCAAACGGAACTGAACCACCATGGTGAAGTACAGTGAGTGGTATCTGCCCTGGACGATGGTAGAACCATCTACCACTTCTTTGCTTCCTTTTAGTGATCTCTTACAACACGCAGGGAATATGTTAGGACAATTCTAAAGCCCATACCTACAGGGCCTGAGTGAGGTGATTATGTCTGATCTATGCAATTGGTCACACATGGCCATAATAGGTGATCAAGTTCTTCCTCTAACATATCATTATGATATTATTGCATACATTATGACAGCAGGTATCAATATTATCTAATCATAACGCATCATTAGTGATCAATCATTTTTGAGATTATGATGCATTATATACAGTCGAAGATAATTATTGCCCTCTCAAAAGAACTTGTTTAGAATCGTATGGCAGACCGGCCATCACAGAGCTTGTGACTACGTTCCACTATTATGCAGCATAATCATGATTTCCCAGTCAGAAATATTTTGATCGAACATGCTTCTGTTGAGCTTGAGTAGCTATTGAACCGTGCCGACGAGGTACACTATACAAGAGACAACCATGTCGGGCCTGCGCAGACTGTCATACATGGCTCACCTAAGGTCTATACATAATGACCAAATCGTTCTATCTTTGCTTCTTGATACGTTGAACATGGCCTAATTATGGTTCATGCTGGACGGCTACGATATTTCAATGTGTCATTATATCAGTATTGTATAAATTATGACAGCGGATATCAATATTATCTAATATCAGTGTCATTAGTAATCAATCATTTCTGAGTTTGATTATGATGCTGGTGCTTATAATACTGTCAAGAGAAACTCTGCCAGACAAAAGAAACCCAATGTTGAAAAATCCCGGCTGTGTTCGACTTTTATGCAGCATGATCATGATATATGATGAATTTTACATATATCATGATTTTGCTACAGAATATATCAAACATAGTTTAGATGTGGCTTAAGGTACCACTACGTGTTTTCATATGTTGCGTTTCTTCTTTGTTTATTTTATTTTACCCTTGCGTTCTACGCGAGCGCAATGGTCTGCATGCATTTCCTAAGTTTTCCAATGAAACAACGGTTTGTTACAAAAGCTAACGCAGAGTGCTTGTTACTTTTTTTTGCGTTTGTGCACATGTGAACACGATTAACGCAAAGCAATACAGGCATGTATTGCCGTTTCTATTTCATTAAACTTATTGTGGCCTTTATATCTGCTCTATGCAGCGGACTGCACATGGTCGAACTACATGACCAACTTATTCTACTTATCAATATATCGTTATTGTACATGTTATGACAGCAGATATCAATGTTATCTAATCTTAGTGTCAATAATAATCAATCATTTTGAGATAGATTACGATGCACAGTGCTTATCAAGAGAAACCCAACCGAACCAAAAGAGCCAATTTATAAAAGTTCATCTCTGGCCTTGCTACTGTGTTCGACTCTAATATATCATGATTTTGTTGCATAATAAATCAATGATTGCCTGGTTGTAACTCGTATTAGGCCTTCACAATGCATCATACATGGCCCAAATACGGTACATATATGATGAAAAAATCATTTTGGCATTAGCACATTCATGCATAATCTTAGGATCATGATAGGGCTTCACAATATGTCAATCAATGCCTAATTGTGGTTCATACTTGAGAACTAGGATAAATCTAAAGTGCAATTACCGGGCATCTTATTATTGTATACATTATGATAGCAGGCATCACGAAAAATCAATATTGTGAGATCTCAGCTTGTGGTTAATCATCAATTATTTGGGACACAAATTGCTATGCATTGGGCTCATTTTACTGGTATTATTTATTTATTGTATCAGACATACAAGATACACCGCAGTTTTGCAGCAGATACATTAAGAATAGAGAAAATATTTTTTTTTATTTTTTATTGAAATTCACTCTGAGCAAGGCCGGAAGCAGAGCCTAAAAGGAACGAACTAATGGCCATTTTATAAAAAGCAAAGAGCTGGGCGATGATCAAACCATCTATTACTTCTTGAAATATAGACACGATACATAAATATACATCAATGAAATATATAGTTAAATATCTATGTTTGTATATTTATAGAGAGTGACTGAGTGGACTTTTCCTGAGTTTTGTGAAATAAAGTATAAAATAAATAAAATTTCAATATAATATGAGAAAAAAATTTGATTACATTGTTATGGGTCCAACAAATTTCTGTATAAGGTTTCCATATAAGTTCCGGAAAACAAAAGATTCACCAATTCTGGTTAGAGGCCTTATTTGCCCCCGCGAATCCAGTCCCATTATTTAAACCAGCATGGCAGTTTGGTTAAATTCGACAAATCGGCGTGAACGTTTATTTGTCCTGAGAAGCAAAAATAGAGAAAAAAAATATGACTAAATTAAGTCGGGGACTCAATTGCCAAATTTCTTTTATTTTTTTGAAGACCAAAACAAGTAGCCCAGCACGTTTTAGCCTTTTTCTGTCGTTGGGCTGTACAACAGACGGCATGAATAAAAATCAATATTTTTGCGCCCTATATGTGTCATTTATGATCAATCATTTTAATAGGATAATGGGCAGTCTTTGACTCTTAAATATTAATAATTTTAAACAATTGACAGTTTCGATCGCTTCTTGGCGATAGACTGTCGACTTCGAACAATGGATGATCACGACACGATGGTCCAACAATTCATGATAAAATTGCACGACAAAATGGAATTTTCGTGTCGGGACAGCAGCTTGATGCCGATGCTTGATTTTTTTTTAAATTCTGCCAAGTATGAGCCACAGATGGACCACACCTTTCAGACCGTAGATACACTGCAGCTTGAGTACTACAGTGTTTCGGTTGACGTCTAACTATTTATTTGTGATCTGTAGTAGGGTACAGATTGACCACGTGTTCCCGATCAAGTGACAGTTTGTTGCCGGTCAACCGTTCAAAAAGTTTTGCCGACGATAACTAATTTCAAAGATAATGATGCGCGCGGAAAATTTTTGCATTTTTTTTGTTTCAATACATTTCTGATATGTCGCGTTGGTCCGAGAACACCAATTTATCGATGACTACATTGACTCAAACTAATCAACATGACAGACATTCTATAAGTTAATGCATTTTTATACCTAAATTATTCATGTTTGTAATCTGGGTTTGCATTGATGAAGATTATATTATTATCGCACAAATGGGTTTTGTGGTCTTCCCTGTCAGAATAAAGGCTACAATACACGCACAGCTGTCGTACCGATGGAAGAGGTTGCATTTTAGGTGATAAAACAAAAACCACAACACAAGTCAGCACTGCTTTATGTTTATTGTACTCTCATGCCTACAAATCACAGACGTACGCAACGAAATGGACACCCTGCGTTAGCTTGCACAGTAAACCGTTCCGTTGCATTGTAAAACGCAAACAAACTAATGCACAGCATTGCGCTACCGTACAACGCAAGGTTTGAGTATCAAAACACCAGAAAAAAAAACCTACGAGAATGTGTAATAGGGCCTCAAATCGCTTCAGATTGTTTTGTCAAAGAATGTGTCACGAATAGAGCTGAGCAATTCGATTCGGTGATTCGAATCGATTCGAAGCACAATTTATTCGAATCAATAGTTAATCGTGTACAGGAGCAAAAAACTTGCTAATGAACTAGAATTCTCATTTTTAACGAGAAAAATTTTGTCGTTAAAATAGGAAAATTGTGCCCTTAGACACGGGGTATGTATTGAAAATGTATAAACTATAATTCTTTTTGTATCTCACAATGGAGACAATTTGTGATACTAAAAAATGGGATATTTGTTATTTACATGGAATTAGTGATTCGATCCCATTAAAAAAGGTTATTCGAATCAGATTCGAATTCAAAGGATTCGGCCCTAGTCACGATCCATCAGTGAACCGGACTAAACATCACGTTTCGTACACAGCCCCGGTATGTATGAGCCACAGATGGACCGCGCCGTCAAGGCTCGGTCCATCTGTGACTCATGCTCATTAAAATGAAATTATTCGACTTCGGGCGAAACACCATAGCATTCAGGGTCATTTTTTAAAATTATCAACGCACCATCCATGATGCTTTCCTGGCGCTGTGAAAATTCTCATCTGATGCTAGAAAATCCAACCTGTTTTGTTACTCAAAATTGACCGATGGAATGCAGTGATGATGACACTTGGAAACTGATGCTGACTGAACTGGTGCCCGGTTGGCTCGATCGGTGAAGAGTTGGGAATGAGCTTCGAGCCACGCATCTCTGATCGTTGATTGTATTTCTTCATGTACGAGGCACTGACGGGCAAGTTCAGCAAAACCGTGTTCCTTAGTTCCTATTCCTGCATTTCATTTATCTCTGTGCACTTTAGTGGTTTCAGGAAGGATATGTCTCCTGCAGACTTTCTCTGAGCGAATTTTGGGAAAAAAAGGAGTAAGGCAGGATTTTGCATATATTTCTGAAAAATTAACCAATATGAAAAAAACTTCACTAATTTTATTAGGATCAGATTTGTTTTCAAATGATATACGATTCGATTTGTACGAACGTAACTTGAAGTTGCAATCTGACCACAGAATGACCCCAATCGAAGTTCATAAACTTCCCTTCTTGTCGGGTTTTATTGAAGTGTTAATGACCTTGATTAAAAAGGATTAATGAATGCAGTTAGTGGGCAACTTCCTATGGCACTAAATCCAAAAGGTCATCAAAAGTTCACATACATTTTTTTGTCGAAGTTCGCTCCAAGCCAGCCGTTCTTAATTACTGGGTCATTTGAAACATTTTGAAGTGGGCCACAGACTAATTTAAAAATGCTAGATTTATTGAAGAATTATTTTCATTTGGGCAACTATACTTAATTTCACAGAATTAATCGCTTGAGAAGAAATTGAGATTTTTATTTGATTGGAACATAGTGTTAATCCTGGTTCACACAGGCTTGCGAATTCTGGGATTCCCTAGCATGCATGCAGTATGCAATTGCAATAAATCGTGCTGTACATGCACACTGAATGCTATTTTTCAGTCTGCGACCGTTACGATATTTTATAGGTTCTTGCTTTCATAAAAAATTATTGTGCCACAGAATCTTTGTGCAGCGAAAATTGATCATGAAAAGAAAAAGTTTGAGAACCACTGGTCTATGCAAAAGGCGAAAGTGCGCAAACAAACAAAGGGTCGCTTAATAGCAAAAACCTATCACAAAATCTTAGGAATTGCACTCCTATATACAAAAAATATCACGTTCTCATATCCAGTATGGGCATTTTCAGTTTCTCTGCAGCTTTTGATTCGGGCGTCAGTAGGACCCATCGTGGGGCACAAGCATCGCAAGCAGTATGCAAAGATGCAAATTACGCGATTCGTATACATGCTCGATATTATCTCATTCGTGTATCCTTGTGAATTCTCTAACACACGGAACCACACTGTAACAAAAGTACAGTAAAATTACTGGTCATTTGCAGTAATTGCATACTTCCAAAGAGAGAGCGTTATGTTGATGCGATTTATGCCAATTATGAGCTGTTGATGAACCGCACCTTCGCGGTGCGCTCCATCAACACCCCATATTTAGCCAAAAAAGTCAATTTTGAATTTTTTCCAATGCCGCCGAGAAAAATTACTGTCAAAGACCAGCGCGAGATATTCGCGTATTTCACTCAGTCGCAATATTCTGGTGAAAACTTATTTTTTGGTATGAGTATGAATCACTGATGCATCGCGCCGTTAAGGTGCGGGCTCATCTGTGGCTCAGGCTTGACAGAATCGAGATTTAATGAAGCCCATGCGTGTGACATCATAATGCCGTATATCTTCGGAAAATCTGAAGGACAAAAAGCAAAATGGCTGCGCTGGCTACTGATTCAACGGCTTCGTCTGTCTATTAACGTTGTTTGTGTTCGGTGTGGGTTGTTACATAAATTTACAATGTATTTTGTTTTTATTCATAGCAGCAAACCGACCGTTTGATTCAGTGTTCAACACACTAAGCCATTGTATACAACATGTATAAGATAGGATATCATTTTTATCCTGCGGGAGAAAACATGCGAGAATACAGCTTAACCATATGGCGAACCACGACTTCTCGTGCAAATACCGGTTCCGAATCGGGGTGACGGTTTTACTCGGATTAGCGTATTTCTCATTTTTCCTGTGCATGGACCTGGTTAGTGGAGAAAGCCGTAAGCAGCGCTTACGTGAACCACCGCGCACCTGCTGAACATCCAGCAGACCTTTCGCATATAATCATAATCCCTGACGAGATTCGAACCTGCGTCTTGACGATCAGAGATGTTTAGCTCGAGGGGTATTTCCAGCGCTTTACCGATTGAGCTAACCGGGCACCCTATACACTAGCCTACTTAGCGACAACCGACAATTATGATCAACTGAGGCAATCCGATTAACGATTCAGCGCGATCAAATATATAAATATAGTTCTTTTTCCAGAACCATAACTTACATTCACTGACACCGCCCGAAATGTCCCAAAACGAACGTAGTTTGATAAAAAAGCTTCCGAGCCTATACTTTACCATCGCGAAAATACGCCTTTTGCCCTTCAAGATATATTGTTTACATGCAGATTATGACGTAACTTAGGTACACGAGCCCTATACAATCCACATTTTCGGTTTGCTATGTCCAAACTTGCTTTGCCAAGTATGGGTAACTGATGCGTCAAGCCACGGATGTGCGTTCATCTGCGGCTCATACCGGACAAAATAAAATTTCATGAGCCACTAAAATTTTTATGGAATCTTCCATTTTTATTTGAAAGATATCTCTACTGAACAGCCATTTTATGATCATTTGCCAATTCCCAGACCGGAATTGTTATTTTGTCAAGCATGCGCCACAGGTGTACCGCGCCTTGGCGGCGCGATCTATCAGTGACTCATAATTAACAGAAGATGTTTGGAAAAAATTATTTACCTCGCTTTGGTAATGTTGATTTAATAAAGATTTTCTCATTCCAATTATTTGTATTGTGATGTCATAGAGTAATCATTATGAGATCACAATATGACCGATAAGTTACATATATTACTAGGTCATTGACATCCATGGTTGACCGCATTTTCCATCGTCACAAAGATCGCAAAATATATTTCAACGTCACAATTAATATAGAATTCGTGACGAAGAAGCGAACGTTTTTGTTCGAAACCCTGTTTTAGGGGTTATAGAAAGTAAAAATTGAAGTCTGGTTGAAGGCGCGCGAAAGAATTTTCACGTTTTTCTGCGATTCTAATATATTTTTGCTTATCCCAACCCCCTACCCCTTGTATTAGCCGACGCGTTCAATCTACGACCCATGCTTGGTGTCTGACTTGAATTAAGAAGCGGAAGGATAGGTTTTTCCATCTCCAATGGGAGGTAACACGCAGGAAAACGTGAAAATTTCATCGCGCGCTTTCATCCAACCAGAAATTTTTACTTTTTTAACCCCTAAAACAGGGTTTTTTACAAAAACGTTCCTTTCTTCGGCGCGATTTCTATATTATTTTCCCATTCAGGTTAAAATTGTATATCTGACTCTTGAGCATAAACCTTTGTGACGATGGAAAATGCGGGCAACTATGGATGTCAATGACCTAATAATAGTTGTAACTTATCGGTCATAATGTGATCTCATAATGATTACTCTATGACGTCACATTACAAATAGTTGGAATGAGAAAAGCAAGGTAAATATTTTTCCAAACATCTTTTGTTAATTATGAGTCACCGATGGATCGCACCGCCAATGCGCGATCCATCTATGGCTATTGCTTGACAAAATACCCATTCCGGTCTGGGAAATGGTAAATAATCCTAAAATGGCTGTTCAGTGCAGATATCTTTCAAATAAAAAATGGGAGAAATCTTAAAAATTTTAGTGGCATCATGGATTTTTTTAGCGCAGTATGAGCCGCAGATGAACCGCACCTCCGTGGCTTGACGCATCAGTTACCCATATTTAGCAAAACATGTTTGGTCAGAAAGCAAATCGAAAGTGTGGATTGTGTAGGGCTCGTGTACCTAAGTTACGTCATAATCTGCATGTGAACAATAATTCTTGGAGGGCAAAAGGTGAAAGCACGGTCCATCAACAGCCCATAATTGGCATAAATCTCATCAACAAGACGTTTTTGTAACTTTGTACTGCAAATGACCAGTAAATTTACTCTACTTTTGTTACAGTATGATTCCATGTGGGAGAAAATTCGCAAGGATACACAAAGAAATATTAGGAGAAATAATGAGATAATATCAAGCATATATACGGATCGCGTTAATTTGCATACTACTGGGGATGATTGTACCCCACAATGGGTTCTGCGGACGCCCAAAGCAAAAGTTGCAAAGAAAGTGAAAACTTCGATAAAAAATATATATAAACTTTTGATTACATTTTGAATTTAGAGCCATAGAAAGTTGTCCACTAACCGCATTCATTATTCCTTCTAAATCAAGGTCACTAACACTTCAATAAACCCCGACAAGTCGGGTAGTTTATGTACTTCGATCGGGGTCATTCTGGTATTAGATTGCGACTTCAAGCTACGTTCGTATAAATCGAATCGTATATCATTTTAAAACAATAGAATTAATGAAGTTTTTTTCAAGATATTGGTTAATATGTTAGAAATATGTGCAAAATTCTGCCGTACTTCTTGTTTTTCTTCAAAATTTGCTCAGAGCATGGCTGCAGTAGACCAATCATACTTGAAAATTCTACTGAAGCCACTAAAGTGCAAAGAGCTGAATCACGACGATCAAAGATGCGTAACTCGAAGCTCATTCCCAACTCTTCATCGAGGAGCCGGACACGAGTTCAGTCAGCATCAGTTTCCAAGTATCGTCGCAGTTTTCTATCGGTGACTGCAGTTTAACAAAACAGGTTGGAACATATTTTCTGGCATCAAATGAGAATTTCCACGGCGCCAAGTAAGACCCATAGATGGTGTGTTGATAATTTTAAAAAGCGATTCCTTGGCGGCGCGGTCCATCTGTGGCTCATACGTAGCGGGGCTGTGTACAAAAATGATGTTTTGTTTAGTAGGGTTCACTGATGGATCGTGAGTAGGGCCGAATCATTTGAATTCGAATCTGATTCGAATAATCTTTTTAAATGGAATCGAATCACTAATTCCATGTAAATAACAAATATCCCCTTTTTTAGGATCACAAATTGTCTCTCTTATGAGAATCAAAAAATTATAGTTTATACATTTTCAATACATACCCCGTGTCTAAGGCCACAATTTTCATATTTTAACGAAAAAATATAATCGAATTTGGTCAAATTTGACCAAAATCGATTGCATTTTCTCGTTAAAAATGATAGTTCTAATTCATTTAGCAAGTTTTTTTCCTAGAAACGATTCACGATTGATTCGAATAAATTGTGCTTCGAATCGATTCGAATCACCGAATCAACTTGCCCAGCTCTAATCGTGACACAATCGTTGACAAAACAATCTGAAGCGATTTCAGGCCGCAATAAACGTTTACATAGTTTTTTTTCTAGTGTGGTGATATTCTAACATACGGCAGCGCAAGGCTTTGCATGCATTTGTCCACGTTTTCCAATGCAGTGGAACGGTTTACTATGCAAGCTAACGCAGGTTGACCCTTTCGTTGCGTACGTCTGTGATTTGTAGGCATGTGAATACGGTGAACGCAAAGCAGTGTTGACTTGTATTGTCGTTTTTGTTTTATCACCTAAAATGCAACGCATTGCATCGGTACGACAGCTTTGCGTGTATCGTGGCCTTTATTCTGACAGGGAAGACCACAAAACCCATTTGTGCGATATTAGATAGTCTTCATCAATACAAACCCAGATTACAAACATGATTAATTTAGGTATAAAAATGTATTAAAGATACATTGGTTTTCTCGGACCGACGCGATATATCAAAAAATGTATTGGAATGAAAAATATGCAAAAATACAAGAAGGCAAATCGTGCTTGATATTATCTCATTCGTGTATCCTTGTGAATTCTCTCACACACGAAACCACACACTAACAAAGGTACAGTAAATTCACTGGTCATTTACAGTAATTGTATATTTCCAAAGTTAAAAAAACCTCATGTTGATGAGATCCATGGTAATTATGGACTGTTAATGGATGGATATACCAAAAATGTATTGGAATAAAAAATATGCAAAAATACGAGGGGGGAAATCGTGCTTGACTCGACCGCGCTTGATAAAATTGTCCCAGATAGATACTACTGAATAGAATGGTCTAAAAGACACCAGAATGTAGCATACAGTTTCGTCTTTGTCAGCAGCTTAGAGCAAAAAAGTCGGAGATTTCAACGATATTGGCGACGTCACCTCGCAATTGCTTGAATAACGTTATTGAAACTTTTGGGTTTCGGGCAATATGATTCGAGTTATATTGCCCGAAACCCAGAAATTTTAATAACATTACTTAAGCAATTGGGAGGTGAGGTCGCCAATATCGTTGAAATCTCCGAATATTTCTGCCATGCTGCTGACAAAGACGAAACTGTATGTGCCATTCTGGCGTCTTTTAGACCATTCTATTCAGTAGTATCTATCTGGGAACAAGCAATATTTGTCCAGTCATAGATTTTCTTTTGTTAAGTATGAGCAACGGATAGATTGTGCATCGGGTGCGCAAGCCATCAGTACCCTAAGATCAGCAAAAACGTATGATGCTCAAGATACTTTCGAGTGGGAAATATTTCCAAAAAATATCGATCTTATTGCTGATTAAATGCCGATTCGGATCGGACAAAGGATTGTGACTGGCTTGTACAGCATGAATGGTAATTCTGAAGGCGGAAACTGCTGTATATGGAACGCAGTGATTCACCACATGTATATGAATGTAGCAACTGGTCTGGTAGAAGTATTGAAATTTACTAACATTTTATGGTATGCGGTTTTGCTCCATAGTCTTCTTCATATATTGAAGTCAATATGTCTGCCTAGAGTAACTTAATTTTTGAAAAGAATTTTTCACGCAAATACACAACAATATTTGTGAAATTCTCAAACCCCCAAACAATTTTTAGACGCTTTCAGAAGTTTTATTTGCAAAATTCATCTTCCATGATAAAATATTTGCAAGGCTTCGGCGCGTAGGTCTGGGTTTCAGTATTTTGTTTCCATTTTTCCCATTCAAGATTTGACCGTAACTACTGTCAAAAGTAAAGTAAATTTACTGGCCATTTGCAGTAATTGCATATTTCCAAA
The DNA here is from genome assembly GCA_963675895.2 of Styela plicata. Lineage (NCBI taxonomy): Eukaryota > Metazoa > Chordata > Ascidiacea > Stolidobranchia > Styelidae > Styela > Styela plicata. The sequence goes on from OZ023152.1 coordinate 19,105,895, forward strand.
GTTTAAAAAACGCAATGCTGATGAGATTTATGCCAATTATCGGCTGTTGATGGGCCGCACCTTCCCAAAATTTGGCCAAAAAAAGTCACTTTAAATTTTTTTTTTCAATACCACCAAGTAAAATTACTATTAAAGAACAGTGATTTTGTTGCAATAATTGTTACAGTCTATAAAGCCCAGTAATAGTGATTCAGAACAAGGATATGAATTATATAGTAGAGCAGTCATTACTATTGTAAATGCATTGAGATTCACTGGCGTTCCATGGTAAATATACGTATTGGTCGGCTTAAATCGTGAGCGTAACACGGTCTACTCTAGAGAAAAAGCAGCATTTGAATTTCACACTATAAAGTCCGGCTACGTTGGGACAAAAGTTATATGAACGATACCAGAAATTTCTTAAGGCGGAAGATATACAAGCCACTAAAAATGAATCTGAATCTTGTTTTTCTTCAGGTGTTCGATATGATAATGTAGTTTTCTTCGAATGAACAAAAATATTCAGAACCATCAACATATTTCATAGCAGCATTGGTACTTCTAGTGGAAGATATCGCAAACATTTTCGCATCCGAGGAAAAGCAGGTTTCTATCGTCCTGGTAGCGAGTTATCACCTATTTTCTTGTTAATCAACTTGGACATATCTGTTGGATTTTTTCATCCTCAATACAATCATCAAATTTCTGCCTCTATAATCAACATGGCAACATGCAGTTCAAAACACATGGCTTGGCAATTACTACTTCCCTTTTATGCAAAGTTTCAAGTTTAATTCAATTTGTTCTGATGTTTCTTTAAATGTTGTTGTTCATAATATTTCTATTTTATCTTCCCTCTTTGCTCTTAAACCTCCCTTCAGGCCCAATTAGAAACCATATTTCTTCAGACACGAAACCATATTTCTTCAGACACGGGCCACATATGAACATGCTTCTTCAATGACTCATGCTTACCCAATACATATCTTACTATCTAGGGTACTTCATCATATTTCACAGCTTCTGTTGGGTTCAACTGCCACCAAAGAAGATAGATTGAGTGTTTTTTTTTTTTGATAAATATAGGTACCAATATGAATATCTTAACACCGAAGGGCTAAAAGGGAGACACGATATTGACACCCAAAGTTGAAGTTCTTTATTATAAGTCGAGATAGGATAGGATAATAGGATATCATTTTTAACCTGCAGGAGAGGAAAGCCGAGAATACAGCTTAACCATATGGCGAACCACGACCTCTCGTGCAGAACCGCGACCTCTCCAGTTCCGAATCGGGGTGAAGATTATTTGGATTATCGTATTTTTCATTTTTCTTGTGCATGGACCTTGTACAAAATACATGCACCTGAGATAAAAAAAACTTAGTTAAACAGTTAAATACGCACTGCATTATATACATTTTGCTTGATCGTTAATGAAAGCCTTTGGCTAAATCTCGAGATTAGTTTCATCGCCGCAATTACAAGTAATGCTCGTGTTAGGGCAACGAGTTTAATTATTCGGCCTTTCCTAAATAATAATAACTTCAGGCTTGTTCTTTTTAAAGTATTAACGTTTTATGACCAGGTCTTGGATTTATTGAGTATTTTCTCGTGAGCGAAGTTATTTAGAATTGTACTCATAATTCGGATTGTTGCCCTGGGTGATAGTAAAACCATTTACCATTTTCTTCAAACCTTACTGAATCTCTGAAATCAGTTTTCTTGCCCGAATCATGGATGTATCCTAACCAATGAGAAATAAATCAACAACATATTTATTTCGGAGGTTTAAAGTCTAGGGGTAGGGAGGGGGGTATAAGCTTTTCGAGAAGTTCCTTTGCGATTCCAATAGATTATCCTGTTGCGTTGCGTTCTGAACTTGAAAACAAACATTTGAAAAATATTCGGCTATTTGGTGATTTTCATGGTACGACAACTATTTACCAATTTTTTGTGTTGGAACAGTTGAAAAATTAGTTATTTTATTTTTTAAAGAGAATCGTATTCGAAAAGATTCAAGTTGCATCTCCCCAGTATAGACCTAGAATCGGTAAAGCGTTGGGAATATACTTCAAGCTACGCATCTCTGATCGTCATGAAGAATCCCGTGGGGGATGATGATTAGATGCGAGAGGTCTGCCAGACGCCTCGCCGGTGCACGGTGGCACACGTAAGCACTGCTTACGGCTTCCTCCACAAACCAGGTCCATGCACAGGAAAAATACGATAATCCAAGATCTTCAACCCGATTTGGAACTGGTATCTGCACGAGAGGTCGTGGTTCGCCATAAGGTTAAGCTGTATTCTCGACTTTCCTCTCCCGCAGGATAAAAATTATATCTTATCCTATCCTAAGTGGTCAGCCCACGTCCCACAGACCCATCAAATCCTCGTTCCTTTTCTACGCCGCATTCAATAACAAAACAGTCTACACCGACACAGGATCATTGGTCAACTTCATATTGAACTACAACAATTTATTGCACAAATAAATATCACAAACAATCAACATATTTCAAAATCTTTTTAATCAAAATCGGAATATATATTAGTAGGAGTTTAACGCTATGTCGATTTAGATCAATATCTTCAATATTTACTATAAACGATAATGTGGATCTGTCCAAATATAGGGCCCAAATTCGATTGGTTTTATGCTTTTTTCCCATTTTTTTTTTCATTGAAATTCACTCTGACCAAGGCTGGAAGCAGTGCCTAAAAGGAACCAACTAACGGCCACTTAATAGCAAAGAGCTACTACAAGATGTAGTACCTGCAACTGTACTCTAAATGAAAAACATCCCAAAAGGAACTGAACTGCCATGGCAAAGTGCAGTAGTTGGTATCTGCATTGCCATTGATAAAACCATCTACCACATCTTTTTTTATAGCCAGTTCTTGGAGTGGACAACATGGCCAAGGCCCTCTACCAACAGCTACTCATAGACGGTCAGGTCAGGGTTAGAATTGCTGGAAAGATATGATCATCTCGTGTTCGGCTTAGCCTACCCAAGTTAATACATCCTGGGTTGGAGTGGTGGACATGGATTAACGAGCTGGACTCGCCGGGACTCGAACCTGAGATCTTCAACCTACAATGTCAACATGTTCATCCACTGGGCCATCGAGCCCATAGTTTCAGTCGCCTATTACGCCGCACAGGAAATACGTTAGGACTATTATGAAGCCTGCAACAACAAAGAAGCTATATTATTTGTGACTTTAAAACACCGTCACATATAAACAGAAGTAAATTTTTTCATCCATTCTGAATGAATTCAGCTAATATAAGTACTTACAAATCCCAATTGGAAATCTTCGCCACAACATGTTTTGTCGAACATGAGTCACTGATGGATCACGTCGATAAGACATGATATGCTTGACAAAATAAAATTTATGATCTGGTTCAAAATTAAATTCAACTGTTTATAAATGAACTATGACACAAAATATAGAAACTTAAAATAGTTTTAAATCCCCTCCTCTCATGACGTTCATACATTTAAAATATAGAAAATATAAGCTAGGAAAACTTGAACTGAAGGAGATGTAGGCTTGCCTGCCAATTTTACATGACGATATCACATTCGATTTTCCTAATTGCATGTTGAAATGAGGATATTCATACCCCAATATAAATATGCCCTTTTGGGTATTCATGAATAATTTATGAACTTGTAAATTGCAATTAAATACTCTGGACAGCCCTGTGGTCAGTGAACTTTAAATCAGATCAGAACAGAAACAATAAAAAAACTAAGCACCGATAAATGAAGATAATATAACAACTGATTAATTTAATATATATATTATGGACACTAAAAAAATCGCATTTTCTGATAAATTCAGGGTTTAATAAAGATGAATGCACCTACCAGCTTATTTAAGGGGGGGTGGGGGGGTTCTCGCTGATCGAAAAAAAATTGCGGAATGGATTTTTAAGTGCTTTAAAATGGTGGAAACCCCAAAATATTTCGACGAATTGTCTTTTTCAGGGTCAGAAATGCAATTTTTAAAAAATAATTTTGCTATTTTTTAGTAAAATTTTTACCCTACCTGCGGACAATATGACATCATAATTTGACCTTGAAAATTTTGGCTCCCCATTTTCATGATCTAAGTACGCCACTGCGTCCATCTAGGGCTGGGCAATTCGATTCAATGATTCGAATCCATTCAAAGTACAATATATTCAAATCAATCGTGAATCGTTCATAGAAACAAATACTTACTAAATGGACTAGAATTTCCATTTTTAACAACAAAACACTATCAATTTTGGCCAAATTTGACCAAAATCGATTATAATTTCTCGTTAAAATTTGAAAATTGTTGCTCTTAGACATGGTGCACAAATTGAATATACACTATTAGGTATAAATTTCACCATGAAGACAAAATGTAATAGTAAAAATGGAATATTTGTTATTTACATCGAATTCGTGATTTGATTCGACCAGATTCGAGAAAATTATTCGAATCAAATACGAACTCCAAATGATTCGGTTTTGCCCAGCCCTACATCCATCCCATCGACTCCAAACCACATCCCCCTCCACTTCCTGGTTTCGTTTTGGTGCTGGTGCCCTTATCCCTGAACGAGCTACCTATTTTTTCAGATTTTAATAGTGTTGTTTACATTGTCAAATTTGCCACAACTTTAGATCGTGCTGTGCAATGAGACAAATACACAGAAAATAGATATAGAATATATGATTATTCAAATCTTAAATCATGTTAATTTGGAGAGGTGGTGAGAGTCTATTCCTTATCAGCAAATTTCAGAGACTATATTTCATCAGAACAGTCTTAATAATCATTAGACATTTATTTTCTTGCAGGCAGCCACAGAAGTCCTTCAGCTTCGTGTATATCTATTTCCGAGCGGTGCTCCGAGTCTAAATCTTCACTCAAGACCTCCGTCTTCTTCCAATAATACAAGGAATGTGTTGACTCTGTTTCCCGTTTGAGCTTGCTCGGCCGTTCCCACCATTCGTATAAGTTGTTTGATTCCGAGCCAAACTCTCTTGCCTGATAATCTGCGTTCGATTTGAGCTCGTTCTTCTGTGGAGAATGCCTCCAATGTCTGAATTGTGGAAATGATCATGAGCATTTTAGGAATTATAAAACGTAGATGAAGAATAAATCACACAATAAAAACAAGATCAAGTTTGCAAATCCGCTCGAGACTCTCGCGAAAATTTAAAATACTCATTTCATTCAAGGATGATAGATTGACTCCTTGAGGTTGCTTTTGCTTATATCCCGTGTAATCCAGCATTAATTCCATCTAATCTGCTGTGTTATCCTCCTCATTGGAATATGAAAAAATTTTGAAACCTCGCAAATTGTAACAAATCTTTTCTTTTTTTTAATGCCACTCCTTGGAGTAGATCACCCTGCCCAAGGCCCTGTACCAGCGGCCACTTGTGGACGAACAGGGTCAAAATTGCTGGAAAGATATGATCTATTCCTGTTCGGCTTAGCATACCCAAGTTATTACACCCTGGACTAAGTGGTGAGCACGGATGTTAAACCATGAAATAGCAGTGTTGATGACTTTGAAGCTTTTTATCTATCCGAAGAAAATGAAATGAACTCTTCGGACACTCATGATTCTGCTACACTTTTTCTTCGGAATAAAGAGTTTCAAAACCATCAATATCGCTATGAAATAGCAGTGTTAATGGTCTTGAAGGTTTTTTGTCCATCCAAAGAAAATGAAATGAACTCTTTGGACACTTAAAGAAATCATGATTCTGCTACACTTTTCCTTCGGAATAAATAGCTTCAAAACCATCAATATCCCCATGAAATAGCAGTGTTGATCACTTTGAAGCTTTTTTATCCATCCGAACAAAATGAAAAAAACTTTTCGGACACCTGAAGAAAATCACTACTTCCTTCCACTAAAAAAACGATTACAACTCACCTCCAAAGCCTCTGTAACATGCTCTGGCTTGGATATGTTATCCACACGAATCAATTGATCGAAACTTTTATCCATTCCCATGTTCCTCAGGACATCGATGTTGCTGGTTGTAGCTATGACAAGTAGTTTGCGATTCTGGAAAAGATGAAATATTTGATAATAAAATTTCCTTCCCGTAGGTAGGGCTGGGTAAAACCGAACCGTTTGGAATTCGAATCAGATTCGGATATTTTTTTCGAATCGAATCGTTAATTCCCTAAAAAAAACAAATTCTCATTTTTACTGTTGCTATTATTGTCTTTGTTATATGATAATTGGGGAAATTATAGTTAGGAATCGCAAATATTAGCTTAAACAGACTTAAAAGTAACATATTTCTAATTACACTCAATGTCCGAGAGCGAAATTTTTCATTTTTAACAACGAAATACAATCGATTTTGATTAAATCTGATCACAATCGATTGCATTTGTTGTTGAAAATAAAAAATTCCACTTTATCTTGCAAGTTTTTTGTTCATATGAACGATTTACAATCGATTCGAATAATCTGTGCTTCGAATTTATTTGAATCAAATTGCCCAGCCCTACCTGTAGGTACAGGGTTTAAAATAGTCCTAAAATATTTCTTGCGTGTTTAAGAAGCGACTAAAAAGAAACAAATATTTGGTAGATGGTTTTATCATCACCCAGGGAAGACACCGCTCATTGCACTTTACCAAGGTAGTTCAGTTCTGTTTGGGATTTTCTGTTTAGAGTGCAGTTGCTCTCACTACAGCTTTCAGTAGCTTTTTGTTAATAAGTGGCCATCAGTTGGTTCCTTTTAGGTACTGTTTCCGGCCTTGCTCCAGCGATTTTAAACTCTGGGAAAGAGTTTTGAGGTTATGGGTTGAATGAAATATTAATGGTGAAACTACACTGTTAGAAACTCGATTACAAAAATGTGAACTTTTATTTTTAAAATCCACCGTTTGAAAAGGTGAAACACTTGGAAGGGACGAACCAGCGAGTATGGAAATCCAGCACCTAGGAGGGGTGGTCAAAGAGCAGCACAACTTTTGATTTCAAAATCCAATAAATTTTGAGAATCTGTTCGAATCATAGACTTACCAACATGTATTATTTAAAAAAATGCAAAATGCATAAAAATTTATACATATTTTCTCAAAACGTATACATTTTTAATTATGTCATTGATCGGGGGGACGTGGACTAACTACTTATCCTTCCTCTCTGCCTTTGTGTTTGCGGATCCGTATGCAGTACATGCAAGGATATAATAGCAAGAGTAAATATGACTAACTAGAGAGGTTCAAAGTCTTGCTTCACACTTACACAAATTTATTTCTGTAACGTTTCGTCTGTTCAAAGTCAGACTTCTGTCACAATTTTATAAAAAAAAAAACGATGTGATACTGCAACTTCTGCATCTTCTTGATCAATCATATTACTGATGATGAACTGAACAATCCCATCAACGCTTGAGCAACACTGTGTAAAATCCTCGGACCAATTGGATTATAGTCCACGAGTTTTTCAATGTTGTCAATAGCCCCCCCTGAAAGTCTGTTAGTTTCTAATGGAATTGACTTTTGCAGCAAAATCATGATAAATCACGATTAGATCATGATTATGCTGCAGAATATTGAAAATTTGAGAAAAAGAGTAGTATGCTAATTTCATCTTGATACACTTTTATTGGCGACAATTAGGCAGCTACATTATATTTACAATATGACGTAAAATAAGAATGAAGTCATGATTTCACTGCACAATAGTACAAATCTTACCAGTGGAGGCAGATTTCTGAACAAAACCATCAACGCTTGAGCGACAGTGTTGGAAAACCTTGGACCAATTGGATTATAATCCATGAGCTTCTCTATATCGTCAATTACCACACAGCTCAGTTGAGATTTATACGCGTCGATGAACACTTTCTTGATGTCTTGACACTTTGCTGCTTCGTTCAATCCCACAAGATCGCCAGGAGAGCAGATTTTTACAAAGGGAAATCCAGAATCGACAGCGATTCTTGTCGCTAATGCAGTCTTCCCACTGCCAACAGATCCTGAAAAGTAAATATTTTTTTATTGTAATTCACTCTAAGCAAGGTTAGTCACCAAAAAAAACCGCCACAGACAACCACTGAATTTCAGATGAAACCCAGTGAAGTACTGCTAAGATCGATAAACGAAGACGGCAATACATGCCGCGTGTCCCTGGGCATTACCGATTCAAAGCCGGTTGGAATTAAAAGACACAAAATAAAGCCAATAGCCAGACAAGTTGTGTAAATCGCATACTGCGAAATAAAGCAGTGAAACCCAGTGAAATATTAATAAGATCAATGAACGAAGGCGGCTTCAAAATGATAATACATGCCGGTGTCCCTGGGCATTACCAGTTCCAAGACACGAAATAAAACCAATTACCAGATAAGTTGTGGTAATCGCTTACTGCGAAATAAAGCATTATTCACGACATGGAGTGTAATTAAAAATACATTACTTTTAAGCCTGTTTAAGCTAATATTTGCAACTCTTAACTATAAATTCCTTAACCATCATACAATGGAGACAATAATAGTAAAAATGTTGTTTTTTATGGAATTAACGACTCTATTCGAAAAAATTACCCGAACTCCAAATGATTCGGTTTTGTCCAGCCCGCACCTACAGGAAGGAGATCTTATCATCAAATATTTTATCAATTCCAGAATCGCAAACTACAAGCCATAGCTATGACCACTTACATAGCAAGGCAAGGGGCTCACATTGAAAAAGTCTGATCACAAAAGTACACACCAAGTAATCTATAATGTTCAATTCAAAATAACAGCCTGACCATTCAGGCAGGCCTCAAAATAATCAGCAATCCTCTCGCACATAATTAAAGGAAATCTGTGCAATTACTGAACTTATACTTAAAATGTATGCTACCATTTGTGGTAATAAAACACTACAAGCGAACAACACCAGACTGCCAACTGAATTTATGCTACTATTTGTGGTAATACACTATTGTAGCATAATTATCCTTGAACACATATACACATGCGGATAAATTGCACCTTTTCCTACCCGCAGTAAGGGCATTGTGGAAAAAGAACTTGACTAACAGCACTTAAATGTGCTGAATTACTAAATTCAGTATTACTGAATGAGGAGGAACCCATCCCAAATGAAGGGAAATCAAGGAAACACATCCCAAATTGAACTGAAACGCCGCAATGAAGTGAAATGAGTAGCATCTTCCCAAGGCGATAGGTCACCTACAACTTCTTTGTTTGCTTTCAGTTGCCTTTTTTTTGTGAAATTCACTCTAAGCAAGGTCGCAAGCACTACCAAAAAGAAACCAACGTGCCAGCAACTGCACTCTAAACAGAAAACATTCACAATGGAATGGAACTGAATTGCTATGGTAAAGTGCAGTGAGTGGTAGCTGCCCTGAGCGATGATTAGATCATCCATCGCTTCTTTGTTTCCTTTTATGAGATGAAGGAAATATGTTAGGACTAATCGTATATCTACAAACCTGTCAGTAACATGCTGACGAGAGGAGTTTTTGCGCTTGACCGAACCTGGTTGACGAGTAGACTACCTTGATCCAACACTCTTTGAACAGGGAGACCCCACCTGAGAGGAAAACAAATAGTTATGACTAATGTTATTCGCTTATATTAAGAAAAGTTAGATGGTTTTATCAATGACCAGAGCAGATACCACTCGCTGTACCTTACTGTTACTGCAAAGTACATTGGTTTTGAAGCTCTTTATTCCGAAGGAAACAGGGTAGCAGAATCATGGTTTTCCTCAAGTGTCTGAAAAGTTTGTTTCATTTTCTTCGGATGGACAAAAAAGCTTCAAAGTCATCAACACTGCTATTTCATGTTTAAACATCCATGCTCACCACTTAGTCCAGGGTGTAATAACTTGGGTATGCTAAGCCAAACAGGAATAGATCATATCTTTCCAGCAATTTTGACCCTGTCTGTCCACAAGTGGCTGCTGGTACAGGCCGCTGTTACTTTACTAAAGCAAATTAGTTATGTTGGAGGTTTTCAACCTTGAGTACAAAAGCTGGCACTACATTTTGTAGTCGTGCTAAGGCCGTGTTCCGCCTGTGACGCAAGCTTGGCAAAATAAAATTTCCGATCAGGTTTTGACACCAGAGGAAAAACAAGCAACCCTGGTACGGTAGGATAAAAATGACTGGATTAGTTTTCTGTAATTCTAGTGACTAGGAATGTAGGTTACATTCAATTTCGAACCAAATCGATTCGAATCAATGTTAATTCGAATAGATTCTAGGAATTTTAAGAATGTTTGTTGCAATTCTAATAGATTCCTGTTGCGTCGCGTACCAGAGATTTGTCTCGGTAAAAAAATATTCGAAACTAGCATTCCTACTCAAGACACAACACAAAATGTCACTTATAAAACATGTCAAAAATGTGAGAAATGGAATAGGTTTAAATCCCATCAGCTACGATCACATATATTATAAAGATGAAGAACTGGTATCTGAACGAGAAACAGAGGTTTACAGCATCATTAAACCACAACGATTTTTAGGTCAGTGATGGTTACAAGTGTAGCATCAGTTAATATAGAAATATTTTATCTAATGATAAACAAGGGTTCAATGAGATCTTATCGATACTTTACTTAAATTTAATGTCACAGAGAAGTTTGCTCTTGGTGGGGTCAACATGGGACTAACTACCTTTTTTTTATTGGAAGATTCATTCTAAGCAAGGTCAGAAGTAGCACCAAAAAAGTATCAACTAACGGCCACTTAATCGCAAAGTGCTGCTACAAGACATATTGCCAGTAACTGCACTTTAAGTGGAAAACATTCCAACGGAACTGAATCAATATGGTAAAGTGCAGTGACTGGTATCTGCCCTGGGTGATGGTGATATGATCTACCACTTCTTATCCTTCTTCTATGCCTTTACGTCATCCGTAAGCTAAAAGCAAGGATGCTATAGAAAGAGAATAAACTACTAGACAAGAGGTGCAAGAGTATTATTTTGTGAGGCGCGATGGTGTCGTGGTAAAACATGTTGGCATCGCAGGTTGAAGATCTCGGGTTCGAGCCCCGGCGAGTCTGGCTCGCTTGGCCATGCCCACCACGCAACCCAGGGTGTAATAACTTGGGGAAAATTGCCGCTGCTAAGAGCCATGGACAGGGTGATCCACTCTAAGAAGTGGCTATAAAAAAAATATTGATGTTTTTGTTGTCATTGTTATAAAATGCTTGTTTGAGAAAGTCTGACCTTGGTCAGACGAAACGCTACAGAAATAATATATCTTGAAATAAAGACTCTTGAACTATCTGTCTGAGGAAGTTCGTTCATACATAGTTCGCTTTCACTGGTTGTGCTCAGCTTTCCTCTCTCACAGATTTACAGAATGTTACTTTAGGATACTCACATTAAGATTCCGTTCCTCATGTACTTCTCAATATCTTCCTCTTTCGAACCGTAAGCTGGCTTGATATCATTCTCCAATGCTGCCATGAAATCGTTTCTGCAAACCTGTAAAACAAATTCGGTGCCCGTTAGCTCAACTGTAGCTCGTAAAACATTAGGGGAATGGGCTCAGAGCTACGCATTTCTGATTGTCATGACGTAGGTTCAAATCCTGTGAGGGATGATGAATATATGTGAGAGGTCTGCTGGACGCCTCGTCGGCGCACGGTGGTTCGTGTAAGCATTGTTAACAGGTTCCAGTACCAACCAAGTCCATGCACAGGAAAAATGAAAATATGATGATCCAAAAACCTTCAACCGATTTGGAACTGGCATCTGCGCAAGAGGTCGAGGTACCCCATATAATTATGCTGTATTTTTGACTATCCTCTCCCGCAGGATAAAAATGAGATCTTATTCCATCCTACCCTATATACGAGTTGTTTGAAAGCTACGAGATTTTTGGCTTCATTGAGTCTATCCAGGGCAGATTTGACCCTGTAGGGCGAACCTAGGAATGACCCTGGCATATTTCCTGCGTGCCGTACGAGGAGACTGAAAGGAAACGAAGAAGTGGAAGATGGTTTATCATCGTCCAGGGCAGATACTACTCACTGCACTGCATTATAATGTGGGTCAGTATTAACTTTTTTCTGTTGAAATTCACGCTAGTCAAGGCTGGAAGCCTTTTATTTATTTAATATAAATTCTCAGTATACTGAATAAACATAAATAATTATGCTTGTTACCTTATATTAAAGAAGTGATAGATGATTTTCCATCGCCCAGGGCAGATACCACTCACTATACTTTATTATAGCCGCTCAGTTTCGTTTGAAATGCTTTCCGTTTAGAGTGCAGTTGCTGGTACTACATCTTATAGTGGCTCTTTGCTATCGTGTGGCCGTTTGGTGGTTCATTTCCGGTACTGCTTCCGGCCTTGCTCAAGAGTGAATTTCAATAAAAAAAGAAAAGGCCCTCTGCTGGAAACAACATAGTATGAAGAAACATGGTTATTGTTGTTCGAAGGTCACAGAATTTTTGGTACAGAGAGTTTACGCAAAAAGTTTTTCATCCTTGGTTTGAGCACTGGCCGCGAATTTACAAGACTAACTTGTCAGCACTTTGCGACACCAACATGTTAGCCACTGGAACATAAATTCAGACCAACTAGGTATTGGCAATACTATGAAAACATAAACACTCAAAAATTCCGATACATATCACAGTATTGTTTCTCTCTTACACCCTATAATCATGAATATTTTATGTAAAAAAAACTGAATTATTCACAATTAAAACCACAATGGGGAGGCAAAGACGCATTGATTGACACATTAAAAGAGAAAAATGGCCAGACAAGTGAGAGTCACTGTTGAATTGCGTAGTCAATCTGTGGATCGTTCTTGACAAAATAATTATACTGGGGAGGATGTCCAAAAGTAACCAAACACACCCGGTAAAAGATAATACATATTCTCAAATTTGCAAGTCTCTAAAGGAATCCAAAAAAAAAATGATTGCAATCCAATCCATCTGTGCTACGTTCTTGACAAAATAATAAGGGTGTCCAAAAGTAGTTGAAAACACCCGGAAACGAATATATTCAATATAAATTCTGAATTTGGAAGCTCCAGATGTCTTGTTTTAGAAAAACTGTAAACTATTAAGAAATCAAAGCACAAATTGAATGCATTAGGAAACAAAGATTGATGTATAAAATTTGAACTACCCCAAAGTTACAATGAATTCATGACGATAATAAAAAATTAGTCGAACAAGCACGAAGCACTGATTGAGCGCGCACTTTTTAATTAGTTACCTCAACTTTAACAGAGTTTTCTGTTTGAAATTTTACTCAGTAAATTTACCTGTTTAACAACTAGGCACAAATCATATTTTTATTATGAAAAAAAGCTTTCAAAATGGATTATTTGAAGATTTTAACCTTCAAATCTATTAAAATCATCTTTAATACAACCGAACTAATCACCTAGTTTAGCTTGTTTTTATTCTATATACTACCTGGTTTGAGACTGAAACTAGGTTGCCTAGTAATACTTTAGTTTAAGAAATAACTAAGTTGCTATGACTAGAATGGATTAACCAGGTCCATGCACAGGAGAAATCAGAAATACGATAATCCGAAAACCTTCACCCCGATTCGGAAATGGTATCTGCACGAGAGGTCGTGGTTCCCCATATGGTTAGGTTTCTCGGCTTTCCTCTCCCACAGAGTTTAAAATGATATCCTATCCTCACGATCTGGACCCGTACCCAAGATAGGCCATCGTATCCACCTTGATGGTGCGACGTGATAACATATGTTCAGAATAAATTTATGGTTATATATAAGGATCGGATATCATTTTTATCCTGCGGGAGAGGAAAGCCCAGAAAACAGCTTAACCATATGGCGAACCTCAACCTCTCGTCGAGATACCAGTTCCGAATTGGGGTGAAATTTTTGATTATCGGATTTCTCATTTTTCGTGCACTGGCGAGGCGTCGAGCAGACCTCTCGCATATAGTCATCATCCCTCACAGGATTCGAACCTGCGTCATGACGATCAGAGATGCGTACCGATTGAGCTTACCGACCACCCACCATAATGAGACGAACCCAATCAGAAATTTCATTTTGTCAAGCATGAGCCACAGATGGACTGCACCTTGTCGGTGCGATTCATCTGTGGCACATGCTTGGCAAAAATGTATAGAATGAATAAGATATCGCTATATTTATAGATCTTTATTCCCAATAATCATGAATATTTAATGTGAAAAGACTAAATTATTTAAGTAAAAACCACAATCTTTCAACGAGACATGATTGATTACCAGTTTCAAAAATAACCAGACACTGATGGATCAAGTCATGTAAAATAAAATATTGACTAGACCTAGACGATATTGGTTATTTCGAACTGGCACCAAATTTTTGGTATTACCAGTATTTTTCATATTATTTCCTGCTATCAAAAAGCGTGGTCTTAATTTATTTTTTATAGTCACTTCTTGAAGTGGATCACCCTGACCAGGCCCTGAATCAGCAGTCACTTATAGGCGGACAGGGTTAGTATTGTTAGATTTGACCAGGTTCATGTACAGAAAAAATGAAACTTCACCCCGTTTCGGAACTGCACGAGAGGTCGTGGTTCGCCATATGGTTAAGCTGTATTTTGGCTTTCCTTCTCCCGCAGGATAAAAATGCTATCCTATCCTATTATATTTTCCTGTTCGGCCTAGCCTACCCAAGTTATTATGGCGTGCCAAACAGTTGTGTGAGGCGCGCCTCAGGTAAAACACCAATTACTTATTAATAATTCTCTCTAAAAGTGGGTTTGTTTGTTTCATGAAATTGCAAGAATTTAAAATGAAGCGAGGCCCTTCCTTCGATGATATTGGGGGTGAAATTGCATCAAACCCGGTATTGCAGCAAACAGGCAATAAAAAATTAATGCAGTAACAATATTTTGTGGAAGCGATGGCATAGTGGTTAAACATGTTGACATCGCAGGTTGAAGATCTATGGTTCGAACCCCGGCGAGTCCGGCTCAATAATCCATGCCCACCACTCAATCCAGGGTGTAATAACTTGGGTAGGCTAAGCCGAACAGGAAAAGATCATATTTTTCCAGCAATTGTAACCCTGTCCGTCTATAAATGGCCGCTGTTACAGGGCCTTGCACAGGGTGATCCACTCTAAGTGTCTATAAAAAGAAATATATTAACTGTTATGCCAGGCATCACCCAGTACGTATTGGCTGTCAAAGACCAAGGATTATTGATGATGATATGAGAGGCCGTGTTTCATGGTTTATCAAAATTATGGTTGACCTTGTGCTAAGGAATCAACTTTAAAATGGTTCAATTTTTTATCGAAATTCACTCTAAGCGAGGCCGGAAGCAGCATTTGAAAGGAAATGTAATTGAACCAAATCGAGTTAAACTTCAGATCACCTAAAAGCAATAATTTAACGGCCGCCAAATCAACAACAATAAAGTGCAGCGAGTGGTATCTACCCTGGGCGATTGTAAAACATCCGCTTATTTGTGTCCTTCCACAAGAAATATGTCCTAAATTGTACACCTGCAAGATTTTATTTCCTTTGAGTGCCAGAGGCAGACTATCTTTTTTCATCAAAATTTCGAGATTTTAGGATCAGTGAAGCGAAACTAAACTATTGATTTAGTAATGAGATCAACTCCTGGAAAGGCCTCCTTATTTTAAGCATAATTTGTTATAATCAATACAATTTGCAGAAATGCTATGACTTTTTGATTAGCGGATGTGAGAGAAAATCAATTAAAGTTCAAAATGCGGTAGCTAGCTTTCCAAGTAACCTAGTCCAGGGACCTTTAAAACCAATCAGGAATACATTCAAAAATGAAAATATTCAATACTGTAAAACTTCTGATCTCAGATATATTGCAGAATAGTGGTTTATGCAAATCTGATGTTTTATTGAATTGATTGGTACAAATTCAACAGATTTGCTCTCTAAATTGATATTGTTTCATGAAACACCAAACATTTTTGAACTACAGTCATGTTTTTTTTAATTTTTCAATTGACATTTTTTCTTAAAATAGTTGTAATCAATAACAAAGCGGAATCTTTTTGGGATCAGTTTTGGCCATCCCTGGTCTAATCCAAGTATCTGTCATTTTCAGATCAAATTAAAACATTCCAAATATATTCTTTCGAATCTGATTAAAGCACAAAAACGGAAATGAAAATTGAATGAGGAACATAATATTTTTTTGTTATTGAAATTCACCTGAGTAAGGCCGCAAGCAGAGCCTAAAAAGAACCAACTAACGGCCACTTAATAGCAAAGAGCTACTAAAAGATGTAATACCAGCAACTGCACTCTAAGCGGAAAACATTCCAAATGAAACTAAAACACCATGGTAGGGTGCAGTGAGTGGTATCTGCCCTGGGCGATGGCAGAACCATCTAAATATGCCTCTTCTTTGCTTTCTCTTAATCGCCTTTAACGACACGCAAGAAATACGTTAGGGCTATTCTAAAGCACTTACCTACAGATATAAGATAAAACAGGATTGCTATTTTATCCAGCGGGTGAGGAAAGCTGACAATAACTTGACCATATGGCGAATCACAACCTTTCATGGAGACAAAAGTTCCAAAGAATTATTCCAGCATTTCTTTAGTAATACCGTAATTAATGCTTTATGGATTTTGGAACAAATTAAATATCTCAAACAGTTCTGGTTATAATGCTGGTATAAATTCATACAGAACATTTTTTTTAATGCCACCTCTTAGAGTGGATCACCCTGTCCAAAGCCCTGTCGGCCCCTTATAGTCGGACAGGGTTACAATTGCTGGAAAAATATAGCCTTTTTCCCGTTCGGCGTAGCCTACCGAAGATATTACCCAAAGTGGCGCGCATCGACAAGCGAGTCTGACTCGCCGGGACTCGAACCTGAGATCTTCAACCTGCAATGCCAACATGTTTAACCACTAGGCCATCGCGCACCCCCATGCATATTAAAGATAAGTATTAAAGCATATTTTGACCCAGATACATATTGATTTAGGATAAGCTTATCTTCACACAATTTGCCATCGATGCAATATTCAAACAATAAATCAATACGGACTATGATTAAATTAAAGTTTAAAATGAATTGAAATTTGCTTGGTACATCCAAGACTACAGTCAACTCAAATATATACATATATATATTTGGGCTGACTCTGATCTTGGATCTTTTGATTTCAGAATCGAGTTGAACAATTTTACCAAAATGGAATTGGAAGTCATATAACAAACAAATTTTTTTTTACCGGCTTATAATTTACATGAAAATCCACACCTATTTATACAAAATCGAAATTATTATTTCGCTGATTTCGAATTGTTGCAGAAATCGAACCGAATAATTTATGATTCGAATCGCATATTTTGGACAGCCCTTCATATGAAGTTAATCTAAGATTAAAATTTGCTTGTAAAATTCAAAACTAGAGTCAACTCAAACATATATATTTATATTTTTTTTATAGCCTCTCATTTTCATGTTTTAGTGGCCCACGGGACGCAATATTTAAACAATGAGTCAATACAGACTGGGAAGTTAATCTAGGCTTAAAATGAATTGAAATTTGCCAGGTAAATCCAAGACTACAGTCAACTCAAATATATATACATATTTTTTTTACCGGCTTATAAATTACGTGAAAATCCACACTTATTTATAAAAAAAATCAAAATTATCATTTTGCTGATTTCGAATTGATGCAGAAATCGAATCGAATAATTTATGATTCGAATCGCATAATATGGAGAAGTTAATCAAAGCTTGAAATGAATTAAACTCAAATATATATATATATCATGTCTGATCCAGTTGATTCGGTCACTCATTCTGTTTCTTAGCGTCTCATTTTAGTGCTTAAGTGGACCACCAGATGCAATATCCAAACAATAAATCAATACAGACTATGAGTAAATTAAAACTTAAATTGGATTGAAATTTGCCAGGTAAATCCAAGATTTAGAGTCATTCAAAATATATATATATTTTTATAGCCTCTCATTTTAGTGGGCCACCGGATACAATATTTAACCAATAAATCAACGCAGACTGTGAAGTTAATCAAAATTTGAAAAGAATTGAAATTTTCCTGGTAAATCCAAGACTTTATATATTATATATATTTGAGTTGACTCTAATCCTGGATTTACCCAGGGAATTTAAGACATATTATGTCTGATCCAGTTGATTTAGTCACTCGTTTTGTTTTTGAAGCGTCTCATTTTAGTGTTTAAGTGGGCGACCGGATGCAATGAAGTTATTCAAAGTTTGAAATGAATTGAAATTTGCTTGGTAAATCCAAGACTAAAGTCAACTCAAATATATATATATATATATATATTTATGGCCTCTCGTTTTAGCGGGCCACCGGATGCAATATTCAAACAATAAATCAAGACGGACTATGTAGTTAATTAAATTTAAAAATCAAAGTTAAACAATAAATCAATACAGACAGTGAGTAGATTGAAATCAAAAATGATTTAAAATTTGCGTCGTGAATTCAAGATTCAAATCAACTTGAAGACCTTATTTCAATTTCTCATTTTTATGGCCACTGCTTCGAGTGGTTCACACTAGCAGAATGCCAGTTGCTC
Source organism: Styela plicata (assembly GCA_963675895.2). Taxonomy (NCBI): domain Eukaryota; kingdom Metazoa; phylum Chordata; class Ascidiacea; order Stolidobranchia; family Styelidae; genus Styela; species Styela plicata. Next base: position 19,124,462 of record OZ023152.1, read on the forward strand.
TGCTACTCAGACACCCGAAGAAATTGGGATTAACGTGGAGAAATAAAGCAATTGGCAGTATTCCATGAAATATCTGTGACTAGACAATTTAAATGTCTCATTTCAAGTATCTGTTGTTAATGAACATCATATAAAGGTTCAAAATCATCAATACTGCTATGAAATAAACACTCATAGACGAACAGGGTTGGTGTTGTTGGAAAGATATGATCTTTCCGATTTCGTCGAGCCTACCTAAGTTATTACGCCCTGGTATGAATGGTAAGCATGGATTGATCAACAAGCCAGATTTTGTATGTTTTGACAAATATTTTTGAGCAACATCGTGCAATTTTATATGTTTTGAAGATTTATTCCGATATATAAAAAAATCTGGACATTTGTTAACTCTCACATCAATATTATTTGGAATAGAATCAGGTTTGAAAGATTCAGTTGAAAATTATATAATTTGAACATTCTGTTACTCAGCCCTCAGAGGCATTCTAGAATGGAACATTGAATGCGTTTTTCTGTTTCGTCAACCAATTTAGTATTGTAAAATGGCTGGGAATTGTTTTTTTGCTAAATAGAATCATATTTAGGAACAATTTTGATTGTAAATTTTTTCATTAAAGATTCGATTGGAAGAAATACGAAAATAAAAAATTTTGAAATCTGCATCTCTAATAGACATAATATGTTCAAGCCAATGAAGTAATATCACAGAGTTTTCTCTTTTGTAGTATGAAACTATATCTCTATCGTACCTTAATATTTTCAATGGTTTCATAGTCGACTTGCACTTTGCTTCCTCCCTTTGTGTGACGAACAAACGCACAAGATTGAGCGCTTCGGACAAGACCTGCAATTGAAATAAAAAAGTTTTAATGACTCACCAAAGATTAGGGAGAGAATGGTGACTACTTCGTAATTTCCTCAGCTTCTAAAACTTCCATGTTTTTTTCCTAGGACGAGTAAAATATATCAAACCATCAATACTTTTTTTTTGCATCGGGTAATACCGGACAGCACCATATTCGGTTCGAATTTTCATTCCAAAAGTGACACAGTCATGCGATATTTCTTTTTTGATAAAATTCTTTCAGCTTCTAAAACCTCCATGTTTTCTTCCTAGGACGAGTATTATATATCAAACTATCAATACTTTTTTTCATGAATAGAGTAATATAGGACAGTACCATATTAGAATCCAATTTTTATTCCAAAAGTGGCGCGTCATACAATATTTTTTTTTTGATAAAATTCTTTCAGCTTCTAAAACCTCCATGTTTTATTCTTAGGACGAGTAAAATATATCAAACCATCAACACTTTTTTTCTGAACCGAGTAATATAAGACAGTACCATATTCGAATCAAATTTTATTCCAAAAGTGACACGGAAAACGATATTACTTTTTTGATAAAACTCTTTCAGCTTCTAAAACCTCCATTTTTTCCCTAGGACGAGTAAAATATAGCAAACTATCAATTCTTTTTTTCTGAATGAGTAATATAGGACAGTACCATATTCGATACAAATTTTTATTCCAAAAGTGGCGCGTCATACAATATTTTTTTTTTGATAAAATTCTTTCAGCTTCTAAAACCTCCATGTTTTATTCTTAGGACGAGTAAAATATATCAAACCCTCAACATTTTTTTTCTGAATAGGGTAATATAGAACAGCAGCATATTCGAATCAAATTTTTATTCCAAAAGTGACAGTCATACGATATTTCTTTTTTGATAAATTTCTTTTCTTGAAAGTCATTTTATATGAGTGGTAATCAAAAGAGTAGCCGACGTGCCACATTGCTAACTTATTGTCACTTAGGTTTATGCAGATCCATTTATACAGTCAAATACGTCTATTTCCTGTTTTGTGACATTATTGAAAGTCTATACACCATATTTAAAGCATCGCAAAACTAAATTACATGTCGATTCCATACTTCAAATTGGGCAAATATTTTTTTTGTTATCGAGATTCACTCGATGATGAATATTATAGGAATTCTAAGCAAAACCAGAAGACTTGTAGGCAGGGGTGGCCACAATCAAATGTTGAGTTCAGAATGGGATAGAAAATTTTTTACAAATGGAATCAGATACTCGAATCAGTCGCATTATAATGAACAAGCAAAGTAATTTTCTCAGAAAATTGTTATAAACCTGAAATTTAAGTCATTTTCTGCAAAATATACTTTTTTGAATATGTTGACTTCAAATACCCATGAAAAATCGAATCGAATACCCATCGAATCGAATAATTTATGATTTGCTAATTACGAATCGAATATTTTGGACGTCCTACTTAAAGATACCAACTAAAGAGTTAGTTCAAGACTTCCTACAGTATGTGCCCTGGACCTTGGTAAAAAACCTTATACATAAATTTTATTGAAATTCACTCTGAGCAAGGTGGGAAGCAGTGCCTAAAAGAAACCAACTAACGACCACATAATAGCAAAGAGCTACTAAAAGACATAGTACCAGCAACTGCACTCTTTAACGAAAACCATCCTAAACTGAACTGAACCGCCATGGTAAAGTGCAGCGAGTGGTATCTTTCCTGGGCAATGGTAAACCCATCCACAATTCTAGTACATTGATTTCATTGCAAAAATAATTACAAAGCAAATTTTTTTGGCAAATCATATGAAAGATGATCTCAGTGACCACACGTCTGTTTAAAGGTAAAGTCTGGCAGCGAATGACATTGCCCTCCATTTTTAAAAAATTCACAACCATCAACACTGCTATTTCATAGCAGTATTGATGATTTTGAAACTTTTCGCAAAGTATGGCTGCTACCAGACAGTCTATAGAAGTCGCTGTGCTTGAATTATGTTTCAGTGTCTCAACCCCTCACATTTACATAAGTCTTAAAAGGTTGTATATACCAAATTTTGTTTTTTTCTATCGGGAGGAGGGAGTAGTTTTAAAATATGTATAGCCTATACAAAAGTGTATGATCATAACAAACTCAATAGCGTAAAGTCGTGCAGCGAAGGACATTCCTACCATTTTTTAAAAATTCTACTCACCGGCCAACTCGGCACCACTGAAATTCTTTGTAAGAGCGGCAATATCACCCAGATCCACGTCACTACTGACCATGTCTGACCGCAGCATTTTTGCGCAATGAATTTGGAGAATTTCGAGTCTGAGAATGGATTGAAAAAATTATAGAATATTGCAAACCCGAAGTGGATTGGCAGAATTGAATAGGATTTTATTTCTATTCTGCGGAAAGCTGGCAGAATCAGCTTTTCTTCGGTGTCTGAAACATTCATGTAATTTCCTTCGGGTGACTTAAAAAGCTTCAAAACCATCAACACTGCTATTTCATAACAGTATTGATGATTTTGAACCTTTTTGTACAGTTTGGTTGCTACCAGGCAGTCTATAAAAGTTTCTGTGCTAGAATTATGTTTCAGGGTCTTGAACTGATTACTTTTAAATTAGTTGAAAAGGTTGTAACAGGATCTTGGTTTTTTTCTGGTGTCCAAAATAATCATATCATTTTCTTCGGATGAACAAAAATGCTTCAAAACCATCAACACTGCTATTTCATAGCAGTATCGACTTTTTTGAACCTTTTTGTACAGTTTGGTTGCTACCAGACACTAAGAAAGACACATTTAAATATTCTAACGAAATATATATATTGAAGTATAGCCCAGTTGATAAATATTTTTCTGATGCCAGCCATTTGCTTAAGGAGTCTCCGTGACATTGAGTATTGAGCCTACCTGCCAACTTCATCCGGAAGTCCGATTTCTTTCTTAACTTCCAATCTACCAGGTCTCATTAAAGCATCGTCAATCAAATCTGGTCTGTTGGTCATTCCTGAGAGAGAGGAACAAAAGATAATTGAAAATTTTTGTCATAACAACGGCTCAAACATGTTAGTGACAGCTGAGGCATTCTGGGATTTCAGAAGGAATAAATGCAAAAAAGAAAAAAATCGGCAATAATTTTGTTGTGGTCCATGTATTTTTTGCAGAACCTTTTATTTAGTATTTACGCGCTTTGGAATGAAGATATGGCGGCAAATTATGCCATGGCACAGTGGTTCGGTCACTTCCACGGTTGAATAAACCTATTTTGTTTCAGTATAATTTATTAACATGTTCAATACTTTTTGTTTGACGATCGATCACTGATCAGCAGCGCCTAAAAGGAACCAACTAACAGCCACTTAATAGCAGAGAGCCACTAGAAGATATAGTACCAGCAACTGCACTCTAAGACGAAAACATTCCAAATGGAACTGAACTACTATGGTAAAGTGCAGTGAGTGATATCTTCCCTGGTGAAATCATCTACCACTTCTTAAATTTCTCGCTGATTCATGAAAAAATTTGCGATTGTGCCCATTATAAATACTCACCAATAACTAAAATGTTATCAAGTTGGTCGACTCCGTCAATTTTCGATAGAAGTTGGTTAACCACAGTGTCATGAACACCAGAAGCACCGGCCACTGATCCACGTTGTTTACATATTGCGTCAATTTCATCAAATATAATAATATGAAGACTACTGTTGACACCAGACTGTAACGAAAAAAATTGTGTTCAAATAGGTTTCTCAAGAATACTTCACGCCCTGCAGAATTTTACGCGCTGGCTTTAGAATAGCACTAATGCATTCCCTGCGTGTCGTCTAGAGAGAGTCGTCGAGAGGCGATTAAAGTGAAGCAAAGAAGTGGTAGATGGCCGTACCATCGCCCAAGGCAGATACCACTCAATGCACTTTACCATGGTGGTTCAATTTGGTCTGTGATGTATTTAGTTTAGAGTACAGTTGCTGGTATTACATCTTTTAGTAGCTCTTTGCTATTGAGTGGCTGTTGGTTGGCTTCTTTTGGGAACTGCAACTAGAGCAATACACAATTTTCTGTTCGATACTCGATGAATCGTAAATCATAAACTATTTGATTCAAAACAAAAGGGAATGATTTTAAAAATACGCGAATGTCGATGCATTTTTCAATTTTCTCGATAGAATGTTCTTGTTCGCTTATCATATAACTATGATTTGCGTATTTAATTTCATCCACAAAAATTTTTCGATCCAATCCTAAAATCATTCGAGATATTTGTGTTTGGTCACCTCTACAAGCAACTATGAAACGTGAAAATCTGCGAACCTTTTTCTGCTCCTCTTCTGCAGCCTCGAACAGTTTCCTGATGTTTGCTTCTGACTCGCCGACATATTTGTTCAATATCTCCGGCCCATTCACAATCTGTGGTTCTCGCACGCTTAACATTTTACCAATCTGACGAGCCATCAGTGTCTTACCACAACCTGAGCAAAGGTGATGAATATTACAGATTGTGATTAAGCATTACATTGCATACTGTTCAGGAATATAGTGGGTGTGGTGGCCTAGTGGTTAAACATGTTGGCATCGCAGGTTGAAGCTCTCAGATTCGAGCCTCGGCTCGTTAATCCATGCCCGCCACGGGACAGGACAGGAAAAGATCATATCTTTCCAGCAATTCTAACCCTGTCCGTTTATAAGTGGAAGACAATACAAGGCCTTGGTCAGGCTGATCCACTCCAAGCTTTATCTACAATTATAAAGGGAAATATTTGTCAGCCTTCTGCGGTACCTTGTCATAGTATCGAATTTAGTGAGTTTATGGTTTGCGTGCAATAAACAATAAAAAAGGTGCTTTAAATTAACATTCAAAGTATTAATTCGATTTGATTTATACCTTGATACTTTGCTAGCACTTTATTGCAATTTAATCTTCGAACTAGAATAAGAAAACCAACCAACCACTTTGAAAATAAGTAAGCCGAAGGGTCTAAAACCTACCTGGTGGTCCATGCAATAAAATCCCTTTAACATGCTTTGCTCCCATTTTCTCCACAATATCCGGCGGCAGAACTCTGGATGCGAACGCTCGTCTAAATATTTCCTTAAATTCTTCATCCAGACCTCCGATTCCAAGCGAATTGAAGTCAAATTCTGGGTTGATTATATTTGTTCTAGCTCGCCTAGTTTGAGACTTCCCTGTTAGGCAAATGGGTGAGCTCTCGGCATTCTGGAATATGACTTTGGTACTATGCTGAAAATAAATTTTGATTGTTTATTTTTTGAAGGATAGTTTTGGATGGCATTATCCTATTCAGCCTTTTCAAAATTGAATGTCTGTTGAGTGCAAAATCGAATTGAATAAGTTTTACAAATTGAATCAATGTATATTTTTTGGAATATGTTGTATTTGGAATCACTGGGAAAGTCGAATCAAATAATTTATGATTCGCGAATCACGAATCAAATCGGATATTTCGGACAGCAATGCCTGCGGTAGAATTGAAAATTTTATAATTGCTTTTTTATTGAAATATCAATAATTTTGCTGACTTTCTTTATTGAAATTGAAGCAAAGGCAAATGGGTGGGGTTTCTGAAATATGATTTTTGTGAAAAAATAAACGAAAATAAAAAGTTGGAGACTTTTATTTTTTATAGCAAACATGTCAGATTTTTTTACAGAACATGGTTGATCATTGTGTCACTAAAACACACATTATCTGTGGCTCATGCACGACCAAACGAACTCTTCGATTGGGATAGTCCAGGGCACACTGGCAGAATGCCAGCTACTAAGCTACTCAGACACCTGAAGAAAATAGATTCCATCTGAAGAAAATTTATCAAATGGGCAATATTCCATGAGATATCTGTGACTGAATGCTTTTTTCTAGGTGACTGGGGATAACCAAACTGTATAAGAGTTCCAAAGCCTCATGCAGAACAAAATTATAGGACTCAACCAAACAAGAGTCCCCCATTTCATATGTACATAATACTACGATGTCCAAGCTGTCTCGCATTTAGAAGCACAGTCTGGTATTCTGAAACTGATTGAAGAATTTGGGAAAAATGTCCATTATCGAATAAATTAACCCTTCAAACCTGCAAAGTGCCGCACGTATGTCCAGAACCAACAGTCTTGATGTCCTTGACAGAAATTGAGAAGTGTCGACCATCAAAATTTATGACTAAATTTTCACCGAGTACGAACCAACGTAGATCGAAGTCATGTTTTAGTTGGCCCATCATATGGTCTGTATTGATCGGGTCACCTAAACAAAATCATTAAACTTTGACCAGAATGCTAATATAGATATGTATCTGTTATGAGTATTAGTATTTTTAAAAGCAATAACGAGTGGATCACTATGATCAAGGCCTTGTACTAGTGGCCACTCATACATGAACAGGGTTTATTTGTTATTACTTAGGTATATTAGATAGTTATGGACTTTCCGGCTCAGCTTAGCCTACCCAAGTTATTACAGCCTGGGTTGAGTGGTGGGCATGGATTAACTAGCCAGACTTGCTGGGACTCAAATCCAAGATCTTTAAACTGCGATGCCAACATGATTTAACCACTAGGCCATCAAACCAATTTTAAATGAGAAACCGTTTGACCAGGCTGGCAAAATGTCAGTTACTTTAGTATTCAGCCAACCAGAGAAAATGGGGCCCCTCTGAATAAAATTTAACAAATGGCAATATTTTATACTATATCACTTGCTAGGAAATGTCCCTTTTTGAATGTCCGGTTGCAACCATATTAAAGAAGAAGGTTCAAAATCATCAACAAAGCCATATTTTTAGTCAATTTAAAGACCTTCAAGTTCATCGGCGCGACTGTTAATTGTAGTTTCATTGAAGTTCATTTTATGCAAAGCAGCACATAAGCAACGTCTAAAAGGAACCAACTAACTACAAAATTGGCAGCACAGATTATTAAATTTTTAGTTTGAACTCAGGGAAGTCCAGGGCGTTAATCCATGTCCACCACTAAACCCAGGGTGTAAAAAACTGGGAAGGCTAAACCCAACAGGAAAGATCATAAGATATTATCTTTTTTACAACTCTAAACCTGTCCATCTATAAGTGGTCACCAGTACAAGTCCTCGGCCGAGTGATTCACTCCAAGGACTATAAAAAAACACGATAAAATTCAGTCGAAAATATAAGATATTATCTTTCTTAGAACTCTAAACCTGTCCATCTTTAAGTGGTCACCCGTACAAGTTCTCGGCCGAGTGATCCACTCCAAGGACTATAAAAAAACACGATAAAATTCAGTGGAAAATATAAGATATTATCTTTTTTAGAACTCTAAACCTGTCCATCTATAAGTGGTCACCCGTACAAGTCCTCGGCCGTGTGATTCACTCCAATGACTATAAAAAAACCTGATAGTTTTCAGTGGAAGGTATCTGTCCTGGACAGATTATTTGATACGAAAGCTGTTGGACCTACCTGTCACTTCCTTCGCTCTATAGAAATCAATTTCAAATATGACTTCCACCATATCATCTTGCCTTGATGGAGTGAATTTCTCAACCTGGGATGAAAATAAAGCAATTGAATAATTTAAAATTACCGTATTCATTCTATAGACAAAAAGTTTAAATTCACTCCGAGAAGAAAAATGTAATTAACCTAATTTCAGAGTAACAATGTTTACAATTATATCCGATTACGAAATTGTTAGGCTGGAATAGAACCCTGGAATGAGTCAACATAAATATGGCATCATAAAACCTAAAATCATTAACCAGGGATGCCAATTTCAGAATCATTATTCAAATTAATCTGGATACATGTCTTGTTCGGAAAAACTTCTAACTGTGGTGCAAATTAGGATTTCTGCACAGGAGTACGCTATATTCTAGTGTTTTTTAACAATTTCGACAATTTCTGGAATAAATCTGGACAGTTTTGTATAAAACACTCTCATTTCACTTCTGTGCTCAATATTTTATAGGACTATATGTTAATTTCTCATCATCAATAGCCATCAAGTATGTTTTATAAGATTGTAGGAGCCTTTATCAACACATGCAAATACTCTGAATTTGTACAAAATTTGCTATTTTCTCATAAATGTCTTGACGTAAGTGATACTCAAGTGAGTGATATGAGTGTGATACTCTTGTGTTATTTGCACCCCTGTTCTAATTATTGCAATCTGGAATTTGATTCGAAAATAAACACAACTGTAATGATGACTTACTAATTAAGTGAAAATATTGTAAAATAAATTTGGACATGTGTGGCAGAACATCAAAATCGAGTTTTTGCCATTATGTATATTTATATTAGAGAATAAAATAAGCACAACAACTGAAAGCAAATAATGATTTTTTTTAATTGAAATTCACTCTGAGCAAGGCCGGAAGCAGTGTCCGAAAAAGGAACCAACTAACAGCAAACCCGGCCACTTAACAGCAAAGAGCTACTGTCGGATATATGTAGTACCAGCAACTGCACTGTAAGCGGAAAACATTCCAAACAGAATTGAACCATATGGTAATGTGCAGTGATTGGTATCTGTCCTGGGCAATGGTAAAACTATCTACCATGTCACGGATTCCTTTATGGCACGCTGGTAATACGTTAGGCCTATTCGAAAGCCTTACCTACAAAGCTAAAAAATGTAAATTGCCAACGTTTCGAATATTCATACAATCGTTTGCTTTGACTGGTTGTTTTATTCTCTAACTTTTTACCTATATTGTCGGTTTTAAAATCACCTGTATTGCATAATGAAAAGAAACAAAACAAAAAAAAAACTTACTTGAATCTCCTGGTTTATCCCAACGTATGCCCATTTCCTTTGAATCATTGAAAAGCCGAGATATTTATCTTGAATTTGGCGATCGGGGAGACAAGTAAAATCATACGCTTGTCCTCTGTTATAAAACTTGATGTATTTATATCCATTGTTGTAATCTTGTGGACTGACGATGACTTTATTTTTTAGTGATAAATCGTTGCTCGGACATTTTGTTACTCGAAAACTTTCCGTAACCATTTTTGAAGTTTTAAGCTTTATAACTATATTATACTAATGCTAAATATATTAATTCATATAATCCCAGATTAAAATAGAGATTTAGTAATAAATTCATCCTTTGGTGACGCTGCTCGATGACTTGAATTAGTCTTTCGCGCCTTTCGCGTCAGTCTATTTCAGTGATAGTCCAACACAATTCCGTACCAATCTTATTCATGAACATTATTTTCTCTCATTATGTTGTATTAATTACCGAACGACGAAACAAAGTATTGATTGATTACTTAATTCAGCTCTTCAGTTAATCTCTTAATTCAGTTTTCTTGAAACTTATTTTCTGACGCGTTTTTACACTTATTTCAGGTTTTGTTTGATTCCCTGAAAACTCTGTGATGTTATACCTTTAGTTGTATTGCCTTTTGTGTCGACAGAGGTGTCGAAATAAACTATGTTTTTGTGCATATTATTAGTTGTAGGAAAAGAAGTTAAAGTTATTAAAAGAAGACTTTCATATTTTTATCCTTTAAACATAAAATTACGTTGTGTAGGACCAGTGATAAATATTGTCCTTGTATTCTTTTTTTTCCATTTGTTTGAATGAATAAATTCAAGACAGTAAATTGTGCCTCAATAACATCTTTCAATATGCTTCTCTAGTTTTCGCGGCAATTGTCAAGCTTACCTTTTCGTTGTTTGAATGGAAACACTGCTACACCAACCCTAAAATATATTTCGCCGGAATTTCACTAACTTCACGTGGTTGGCAAGGAACCCGAAGGGAGGGATAGTCATCCAAGAAAGATTTTGTAATTTTAACAAAAATTTTTGAAAAATAAACAAAATTTTTGCTTGCTTTTGGTGTGCAAACAGATATTATACAGTCTCTCCCCCACCCAAAAAAATTGTGTATTTTTTTAGAAAGGAGAAAAATTTTTGCGAGTTTCGTTACAAAAAATTTTTAATATTTTTTATGTCCCCCTAAAATTTTTACACCACAATTAGAGCATTATTTTCATGCTGGTATTACTCCTAATGTTAGGCTATATTGCATATCGTTATGAGACTGGAATTCGTCTGCAATGTGGTGAATTGGAAAAGAAGTTGTAAAGTCAAGGTGGACAAATTAATAATATTTTAATTTCATAAAAGTCAAATCATGAACTGTGAAAAGTACTAATTGAGCTTGAATATCCTATATCAAAATCATCCAGTTTTCTGTTATTTAATACTAATTACTGTACTGTTTAATCCTGTATAATACCTGTTTAGGGGTTACAGTTATGGGCTTAATCTTAACAGCTTTCCTGCGCAGTGCTTGCTACCCTGTACAGTATGGTAAGCTAAACTTGTACCTCGTCTGACAAGCTTAAATCAAGTTTCAAGCTTTATTCAACTCCAAAAAACTTGAATGCTCATCCTATACTTTCGAATCAATAATTAAACATATCCCAAACTGGGTTACACTCCAGCATTATTAAAATCAATACACAAAATTCGGACAAAACATCTGGCCGACACGATCAATGCGAAATCGTCGACGAATATTGCGTTGCCAGATATGACGCGATGTTCCATTGATATTGCGCCACATGAAAAAAAGTATATTTTTTTATTTGTATTTAGTATGATATTTCTGGCAACATCAAAAAGCCAGATCGGTGAAAATGACGATTTTACTTGGTCAAGCGAGACAAATTCCTAATTCAAGCTGTAGAATGGTTCAAACATTTTGGGAGTCCCCCCATTACTTTAAATCATTTTGCAGCAACTATGAAGCTGCAAGATATCAACGAATCACGTAAACTATGAAGCCTTTGAATTTGGAAATAAGTACATAGGCCCAGGAATAACCCAAATTTTATAACAACACACTTTCATTCCATTAAGTTTGATCAAAGTTAGGTAAAAATAAAAAAATGAAAAGCAGTTGGACCGTATGAAATAAGAATTGGTAGATTCACATTCCCCATGTGTATTTTATTTTTATGTGCAGGGTTTTACAGATTGGCTAATCCCAGGAAAAACTTTTGCTGCTCAATATGCACTACGGAAGTTTTTAAAAATAGGTGGGAGGATAATCAGAATATTAGATTCCTCCGTCATCCATGGCCTAATACAGGAAAAAAACCAGTGAATATTTATTAACTCCTTCAATCCCCCTGTATTCGTTTACTATACCATGTCCATGCACAGGAAAATGTATAACGAAAACCTTCAGCTCCATGACCTTTCTTGCAGATACCAGTTTCGAATCGGCGTGAAGGTTTATGGATTAGCGTATATTTTTCTTTCTTCCTGTGAATGGACCTGGTTGGTGGAGGAACCCATAGGCAGCGCCCACTTGAATCGGCGAGGCGTCCAGCAGACCACTCGCATGTAATCATTTTTCCTCATGGGATTCAAACCTGCGTCCTGCTGATCAGAGATGCACAGCTCGAAATGTATTGCCGATTGAGCCAACCGGGCTCTTCAACAAGAGGTTGTGGTTAGCCATATGGGTGAGTCATATTCTCAGCTTCCTCTCCTGCAGGATAAAATGAAAACAACAATCCACTACAATTCTGATTATACCAGAATATCTCTTACAGGACCCTAATATCTAATTGCAAAAATTTTTACAAACACTCATATCATGTGATATCATATATTTTCACGAAAATGCAGAAATAACATAAGCAATAGATATAAATCGGCAGCAATGGCGCAACTAGGTTTTGTTTTGATGAACAACATTATTTTGTTGCTCATCGTATGGCGCAGGGGCCAAATTAAGGGGTTTAGCAAAATTAAACGCAACATTGGAGCGATGGCCGGGTGTTTTAACATGTTGGTGTCGCAGGTAGATGGTCGCTGTTTCAAGTCCGGCTCGTTATTCCATGTCTACCATTCAACCCGTGGTTTAATAACTTGGGTAGGCTTGGCCGAACAGGAAAATCACATATTTCCAGTAATTCTAGGCCTGTTCATCTATAAGTGGCCCCTAGTACAGGGCCTTGGTCAGGGTGATCCACTTCAAGAAGTGGAAAAAAAATTTAAAAAAATGGTGCTTTTAGCAATGTGATTTTATCAAATAGGTAAGAAGTACTCTATGAAAACAAAATAAAACAAAAATTGAAAATGATTCTTTTTTTTTTTGAAAAAAGAAAAACAAACCATTAAATACTGTGACAAGATCGTAAGATCAACAAAATTGTGTCCACAGTTATTTTTTCTGATGAAACAAAAAGGTTCAAAACAGTAACATCGTTTTTTTTTGCAGTTTTGCTAATAATAGTAATTGCAATCACAGTATAATTTAATCCGAATAAAAATATGTGTCAAATAAAATCACTCTCTCACACTTTTTTAAAGACAAATAAATAATGTTAATCAAGATTACCATCAAATAAAAGATGTTATTTTTTCAAGCAAGAGCCACAGATGGACCGCATCTTATCGACGAGATCCATCAGTGACTCATCCTCAACAAAACAAGCCATAACAATTATTTTTTGATATGGTTCATGGTCTATATTTTAGAGCCTAAAATATTGGAAATTTATACCGAATCACCAGTTAAGATAAAAGGGCAAGATTTTTTGAAAATTTAAAAAAATATGAACAAACTTTTAAATATCTTGGCAAGATTGATTTCTAAGATAACAACTTAAATGAACATGAACTTTTGGCCTGCGCCGGCCATTATGGCGTGATAATTTGATCTTGGTATTTTTTCACATTTCGGCTTCCCATTTTCCGCCTGAATATGCTATTGTGTATACATAAACCAAAATGAAAAAATTTCATGTTTTGTTAAGCATCGGCCACAGATGGGGTGGGGTGTTCCATCAGTGGTTCATACTTGACAAGCAAGTTAGAGAAAATATTTTTGATTGGGTAGCAAAGTATGTTTTAAAATTTTCACATTTCTCGAAAAAAATTATGGATAAAATTTAGGTAAAACTTTATAAATATGATTCTAGTTTGTGTATAATACTAATTGATACTAATTCGTTCTCAAAATTAGATGTTAAAAAACAACGAAACAGAAAACCAGTAAAAGGCATGTCCATGTTTTCTATAAAAACATTGATAATAAAATTGAGAAAAAACTTTGTAAATATGAAAAACTTCAAATTATAATTAAAATGAAAGTATCAGAAATGCAATATTTAAAACAACAAAAACAAATACAATACAAATAAAACTTGAGAAAAATTGTCATGTTTCCTATACAAACATAAATAATATAATTCAGATAACACTTCGTTAATTCGCTAACCCTTATTTGCTTATAACATAAAATTTTTTCAAATCTCAAAAGCAGAATAATTAAAAAATGAAAACCTGAGATAATGGAGAGTAGTAAACAGAAAAGTTTGATAAACATATTTATATTTAAGCAAATAAAGCCTAAATGTGAGTATCTCTAAGCATCCTGACATCCCTACAGTTCGAATCCTATAAAGGATGATTATATGTGAGATGGGCTCTGTGGTTCACGTAGCCCCTGGTTACAACTCCCTCCACCAACCATGTCTATGCCCAAGTAAACTATCAAGCCGAAACCTTCACACGATAAGGAAACAGGTGCCTGCACGTGAAGTCATTGTTGGGCAAATTGTTACGCCTCATCCCAGGTTTCATGTCTTTTAGGACAAAATTGTAATATATACACCATCCTGCAAGTATCATGAAAGACAATCTGAAAGTAATTTGAATCATTTGATTGCTCCACACTGAATGTAATAACATGTAAATACCTACTCCATGGACTCCACCTACTACATGGAGGTGTCATTTTAATTTGGTCAGATGCCAGCTGTAATCTATTATACAGGCTTGCAGATTCGTTGTATTAGTGAGATTCTAAATAGCGTTCGCCATCTTATAGTGGCATTTATATGGTGTGGATAAATATAAAAGTTCGTTTTAAGCAAGGTCGAAAGCAGTGCTTAAAAGGAGCTGTTCACCGTGAACTTCAATGGTAAGGGTAATATATAAAGCTTATGCAGTAACGCACAAGACGTTTTTATTTTTTGGCGGTTAGGAATACTTCGATCTGGTAAATTGAAACACCTGAAAAACAAATAATTTGTCTAGGCTAGCATCCCTTTATTCTTATGCCTTCTGACTACAAGCACAATTCTTGCAACCAGAGCAAGGATTGAAATAATCAAGCCAATTAGAGACAAATACATATTTCTTGAGAATGGAAAGACGTAGTTTCCGACAAACGCTCCGGTGAGAGCAAAAATTAACGTTGGGTAGATCGTAAGAGTGTATCGGCAATATCTCTCGAAAACGAAGTTTTCCAATCCGAACCAGACTATGATTTCGACCAATAGGAGCACGAGGCATATGGTTCCTGCGTCTTCTGCTGTCAAAGAACCTGAAACGACAGATCAATTGTGTATAATAATTCATCTTAAACAATAAAACTATTGGGTTATAGAAACCGAGAAAGCCTGTGAGGTGTCAATCGGTTTGCCACACTAGTACCAGTAAGTTCTGCTACCACTTCTCTGATAGGCTTTCATTTTTATCCTGCGGGAGAGGAAAGCCGAGAATACAGCTTAATCATGTGGCGAACCACGCCCTCTCATGCAGCTACCAGTTCCGAATCGAGGTGAAGGTTATTTTTTGGATTCTCATGTTTCTATCGTATTTCTCCTTTTTCCAGTGCGTGGACTTGGTTGGTGGAGGAAGCCGTAAGCAGCGCTTACGTGAACCACCGTGCACCGGCGAGGCGTCCAGCAGACCTCTCGCATATAATCATCTTCCTCCACGGAAATCGAACCTGCATTATGACGATCAGAGATGCGTAGCTTGGAGTGTATTTTTTTTTATAGCCACTTCACAGAGTGGATCACCCTGACCAAGGTCTTGTAATAGCGGCCACTTATGGACAGACAGAGTTACAATTCCAACGCTTTACCGATTGAGCTAACCGATTTAATCTCCTTTCCCGAATTGCAAGAAATACTTGAGAGCAACTCTTGAACACACAGCTTGTCTTTCTGGATAGCAGCTTTGATAAATCCTGGTTAGCTCAGTCGGTAAAAAAGTGTTTGGAATATGCTTCGAGCAATGCCGAATCTCTGAAGTCCCTGGTTCGAATCCTGTGAGGGATGATTATATACAAAAGGCCTGCTGGACGCCTCACCGGTGTATGGTTAGTTTGTTCATAACACCCATAAGTGAAAAAACCAGAATCCAGTAATACTGACGATAATTTCACCAGTGATTTCTACCGCTATTTTCTACTGGTTCGCCTGAACTAATTTAATCACACATCGTTTTTTCAGTTGAATTTCATCCAAAATACCACTCAAAAGTAGAAACTGACTAATGCTCACTCCTTGTATGGTAAAGAAGTTACAACGAAATGATTACCAGCAACAGCACAACAGTATGAAAAATTACAGATGGCCATGCTTTGTTAGGCATCAGCCACTGATGGATCACACCACTAAATTGCAATCCACATAAGACTATGCTTGACAAAATAAAATTCCCGATTTGCACTTTTCTAAGGGGAGAGCATTTCGGACAAAACCAACTAGAGTGCAATGTATCTGCCCTGGACGATGCTGAAATCAACTGCCACATCTGTTTTCCTTTATTTTCCACACACTCATTTGGTGTGGAGTGGATCACCGTGAACAATGCCCTGTACTAGCGGCCACATAGAAACGGAAAGGGTTAGAGTTGTTGGGAAGATATGATTTTTCAGTTCGCTACTTTCAGTATGATTTTTCACACCCTGGTTCGCTCAGATTAATGAGCTGGAATTGTTGGGACTCAAACCTCCTATCTTAAACTTGCGATGCCAACATGATACCCCTAGGCCATTGTTGGTGATAAATTTTGCAGAGCTGCTCGCCATATAAATGGTCATTAAACGCTCTTTGTGGTCTCGCTCAGAGCGAATTTCAATAAAAAAAACATTAGAAAAGATAGTTGAAATCACATTTACCATTCAACTCAGCCACAGGGCTTCCAGCACTACTCTGATAAGTGATTGTGGTCGCCAACATCAGTTTCCAGGCACAAGTCAACCAGGTTGCCAGGACCGCATATCCATTGTGGAAGATGATTCGGACAAGCCAGAGCATTTCTGGAAGAAAAAAGAATAAGATTGTTAGTCAAGTTCGATATATATTCTCTTCTTAGGATAGGACAGGATATCATTTTTATCCTGCGGGAGGAAAGCCGAGAATACAGCTTAACCATATGGCAAACCACGACCTCTCGTGCAGATACCAGTTCCGAATCGGGTTGAAAGTTCTTTTGGATTATCGTATTTCTCATTTTTCATATGCATGAACCTCGTTGGTGGAGGAAGCCGTAAGCAGTGCTTACTTGAACCACCATGCACCGGCGAGGCGTTCAGCAGACCTCTCGCATATAATCATCAACCCCCACAGAATTCAAACCTGCATCATGACGATCAGAGATGCATAGCTCAAAGCGCATTTCCAACGTTTTACCGATTGAGCTACCCTTATATATATCTAGATCTTTAATATATATATCCAGACCATGCTGGAAGTCCTTTGAGCTTGAACTATGTGTAAAAATTATGGAAAAAGTCACTTACTCTGGTTCTTATTCTCTAAAACTACCAAAACGGGATGGTAACTAATTAAGATTTAGTCTAAATTTTGTCTAAAATAATTATATTTTTGATTAAAAGACAAATTTTTTACAATACTGAGGCAGACAGGTGTATTTGGCCTTTATTTTGAAATTTGAAGTTCATATTTATGACTTTCACATGAAGAAGTTTACTTACTTGGGTTCTCGTCCTCCAAAACTTCCAAATCCGAATGATAACTTCTGTACGAGAGAGCAAGACCAGCGTACACTGTCCAACATGAACCGATGATGAAGAACAACGCCAAACCCAAGATCTCTCGATCGTTTGCGAAGATCCAGGATACTGCCATTGACCAACTCAAACACCAGAAGAGCAAGGTGCTCTGAAATAAAACAGATTTTATCAGATTTGATGTTTCTGAAATAAATATCAACGTTTATGAAACATTTTCACTTCCAAAAGCTCCTCTCATAGCGATGAAGTGATCAATGTGTTCTAAAGTGGGCGCGATGGCCTAATGGTTAAACATGTTGGCATCGCAGGTTGAAGATCTCGGGTTCGAGCCCCGGCGAGTCCGGCTCGCTTGTCCATGCCCACCACTCAACCCAGGGTGTAATAACTTGGGTAGGCTAAGCCGAACAGGAAAAGATCATATCTTTCCAGTAATTGTAACCCTGTCCGTCTATAAGTGGCCGCTGTTACAGGGCCTTGGACAGGGTGATCCACTCTAAGGAGTGGCTATAAAAAAAAAAAAATAAAGAAAGACTTATCAGATGGTTACGGTAGATGCTTTGAAGTGAATATCAATGATTTGCAACATTTTTACTTCCAAAAGCGCCTCTCATAGTGATGGAGTGATCAATGTGTTCTAAAATAATATAGATTTTTTTTACAGCCAATTCTGTGGTGGATCACTCTGTCCAAGGCGCTGCGGCCACTTATAGATGGGCAGGGTTACAATTACTGGATAGATATGATTTGTTCCTGTTCGGCTTAGCCTACCCAAGTTATTACACCCTGGGTTGAGTGGCAGGCATGGATTAACGAGCCGGGCTCAGCGGGACTCGAACCTGAGATCTTCAACCTGCAATGTCAACATGTTTAACCACTAGGCCATCGCGCCCGGACAGATTCAAGTGATGATTTGATGTTTTGAAGCGAATATCAATGCTTAGGCAACATTTTTACTTCCACAAAGCGCTTCTTATAGTGATGAAGTAGAAAATTTGTCAATCACTACTCTCATTGCCAAAAAAAAATTTGAAGTTTTCCACAACGATCTGTAAATTTAATATGAGGCTTATTATTTTATTGTTGATTTTATGAACATATACAAATGCATTGCACAGAATAGTCGAGTCTACCAAGAACCACCTCCAAGACATGGTCTATCAAGTGCTTGACAAAGTGATGAGTGTTACCCTTTTCAAACGTTTTTCCGAAACTCATTCCCTGGCACATTTCCAAACTTTATTTTAGGCTTTGTCCGCTTTCCTGATAACTCTGTAACGTGATATCTTTCTTTGTATCACCTTCTGCGTCGATAGAAGTGTCGAAATAAAATATGTCTATTTCTGTGATTGGGCTACAGTTTACAAGAAAAAACGTAACAAAATAAAAGTAACAAATAAATATAAATGATGAATGGATCAACTCACAGGAGGAATTAAAGCAGGATCTCTCAAAGTGGGGCTGTTATCTTTCTTCAGACACAAAGATGCAATGATGTAGCAAGCAGCGACTGCATTCCACAGGTAAATGATCGGCCAGACCACAATGAAAGTCCAGTTTGCAGGTTGTATATTGCTCTTATATTTGTACGACAAATCTCTGATTGTGTTGAGATAAAGACCTGAGAGAAGGGTTAAAAAAATGTTAATAGTCAAGTTATACATTAAATTGAGTGATTGCCACCAGGGATATAGTGAATCTGGTTGCTCAACTGGTGATGTACAAACGATGTTTTATTTTTTGCCAGCGTTTCGAATGTCTGTACAGAACGTGTGTATAAACATTGAAATGTTGGCAAAAAATAAAACATCGTTTGCACATCACCGGTTGAGCAATTGGAACTCCACATGAAATGTTAAAAATGACATAATCTTTTCATTTCTGAATTGTATCTATATACTAAAATCAGTCGCATACCTGGGAAGGATGTACAATCCTGTTTTACTTTGAGTGTCTGAACAATGAGCAATGAATATGATGGGGTACCATTTTTATCCTGCGGAAGAGGAAAACCGAGAATCCGGTGTACCATATGGCGAACCATGACCTATCGCGCAGACACCAGTTCCAATTATTGTAAGGTTAGCATGTTTTCTCATTTTTCTATGCATGAACCTGGTTGTTGGAGTAAGCCGAAAACAGCCATTGCATGAACCACCATGCGCCAGCGAGGTGTCCAGCAGATCTCTCGCATATAATCATCTCTCACAGGATTCGAACCCAGGACTTCAGAGATGCGCAGTTAGAAGCGTATTCCAAACTGAGTTTTACCGACTGAACTAACCAGGATGTATCAAACAGCTTGAAAGTTCAAATCAAAGCTGCTAACCAAACGATAAGTTATATGCTAAGAATTGTACTCACGGTATACCATAAGAGTTATTTAAATCATGGAAGTGATAGAGGTCCTAAACAGATTATACCGCTTATTGCATCATAACTATAGCAGTTAAGCACATTTTTTTATAGCCACTTCACAGAGTGGATCACCCTGACCAAGGCCCTGTAACAGTGGCCACTTATAGACGGACAGGATTACAATGGCTGGAAAGATATCTTTTATTGTTCGGCTTAGCCTACCCAAGTTATTACACCCTGGGTTGAGTGGTGGGCATGGATAAGCGAGCCGAATTCGCCAGGACTCGAACCCTCGTTTATTTGTTAGCTAGTGCCTTCAGGAATCTGCTTCCAACCAGAGAGGGAACTTCAATGAAAGGAAAATATATTTAAAAAAACATACAAAAAGTGAACCAACCTCCCGGGGCACTTTCATTTTTAGTTGAGTTGCCATCTTGTCCAGTCCCTGCCGCAGAATTGAGATACGAGAAAAGCAGAGATACGAAATACACCACAAAGGCTAGGATAGTCATCACATACTTGAATGTAGAAGATTTACCCTCCATGTTTTCTTTACTATATGATTAAACTACAGTAACTAGAGTAATTCTATGAAAAAATGCAGAAATACAAAATGTCAGTGTAAAAATATATAGAGCATTTGAAATATAAAACTTTATCCAGAATCATGGTGTTTGTTAATGGGGATGCGAAATCCCCGGGTACTCGGCCAAATTTAGGGCTGTTTTAGGGATTCCGCCGAGGCCGTACTATGCTGTTTTCGGGATTCAGCAGAGGCTGGACTATGCTGATGCTTGGCGCTGAATCCAAGGTTGAGAAGATGAACAATTGTGCGGTTGTTGCTAGCTATCCAATAGGGATATTAAATTTTGCACTAGTTATTAGTCAGTTCTATGATTTTTAGATTTCATGTATTGGTATTCCGGCTAAAATTAATCGCGATGTGATTTGATTATGTCGATAATTTATTTTACTTGCTACTGATTTTACAACCGCTGACATAGATCGCCAAAATGTGTTTTCTGCTCAGAGTGCAGTTGCTGGTACTATATCTTATAGTAGCTCTTTGCTATAAAGTGGCCGTTAGTTGGTTTCTTCCAGGCACTGTTTCCGGCCTTGCTCAGAGTGAATTTCAATACAATAAAAAAATTGACATCGGCTGTAAAAAATCCATTTTGATTAATGCAAAGTTTAATGTCAGCATTAAGTGTGAAACAAGTTTTTTACATTTAAATATTAACATTATTAACGATATTGGCTTGTGAATGAAATTATACAATATTATAATAGGCAATAGATACAAAATATCATGCAATATAATAAAAAAAAACGGGTCCTTTGCAATGATTTCACTATTTATAGGGCGGAAACAATTCTTTGCACTTTTCTATAGGTTCAGTGCTGCATGGAATGTTTCCTGCTTACAGTTGATTCACTCACTAATTTCCAAATTTTTTAGCCCTTTGTCAGCTCCTTTAAAAGTTTTGTACCTTGAAGCCACTCACTGCACTTTACTATGGCATTTAGTTCTGTTTGGAATGCCCACCGCTTAGGGTGCAGTTGCCGGTACTACATCTTTTAGCAGGTCTTTGGATACATAAATGCGGAATGAATTTTTGCAAAATACGGTTCTTATTATCACCCAGGGCAGATATTACTTACTGCACTTACTATCGTGTCTGGTTCTGTTTGGATAGGTTTTGCGCTCAAGTTGATGGTTCCCATGTTATATACGACCTTGCCAGTTCCTTTTAGGCACTGCTAACTGCCAGATTTAGAGTTTCAGAGAAAATTTCAACAATTATCAATTTAGAATAATTAGTTTAAAGTAGGTCCATGAGGCAATATCATAATAGGCAATAGATATGAAAATTAATATGCAATGTAGAAAAACATGATTTGCGATATCTTTAAAGGTACTATTGCCCTTGGAAGCTACCACTCACTGCGCTTTACTATGGTGGTTCAGTTTGAAATATTAGTATAGGATGAAGATAGAGAAGGCAATATTATTATGAGCAATATATATGAAATATGCAATATAAAGGAAAAAGAATATGTGCTTTGCTTTACCATTGCCCGGGGCAGATTTCACTCACTGCACTTAACTATGGCTGTTCAGTTGTGTTTGAACTGTTATTTGCTCACAATTTGGTTGCTGGTTTCCAAATCATGCAGCATTCATAGTTTCAGTAATCAATTTTGCAATATCAGTTCAGAATGGAGTTATACTAGGCAATAGATAAGTGCAATATATTTGAAGAAAATGGGCTCTTTTTTTTTATAGCAACTTCTTAGAGTGGATCACCCCGTCCAAGGCCCTGTAACAGCGGCCACTTATAGACGGACAGGGTTACAATTACTGGAAAGATATCATCTTTTCCTCTTTGTAATGTTTTTGCCATCATGTGAGGCGCGATGGCCTAGTGGTTAAACATGTTGGCATCGCAGGTTGAAGATCTCGGGTTCGAGCCCCGGCGAGTCCGGCTCGCTTATCCATGCCCACCACTCAACCCAGGGTGTAATAACTTGGGTAGGCTAAGCCGAACAGGAAAAGATGATATCTTTCCAGTAATTGTAACCCTGTCCGTCTACAAGTGGCCGCTATTACAGGGCCTTGTACAGGGTGATCCGAAGTGGCTATAAAAAAAAAAAAAAAAAAAAAAAATCACTCAGGGCAGATACCACTAACTGCACTTTGCTATATAGCAGTTTAGTTCTGTTTGGAATGTTTTGTGCTCACGGCTCAATTTCTGGTTTTTGATATTATGAAGCTCCTTTTAGTCACTAAAATAAATTTTTTAAAGTAAGTTTGGAATGAAGGTAAAATTAAAACTTTGATCCAAATTGTAAAATGTTGGAACATTATGTATTATGTAGGGCGCTCCGTTAGCTCAATCAATAAAGCATCGGAAAACGCTTCGAGCTACACATATCTGATCATAAAGACGCAGGTTCGAATCCCGTGGGCGATGATGATTATAAGCGAGAGGTCACAAGATTCCAATTTGAACGGAATCCTGAATCAACAAGTTCTGTCCTCATATCAGAGACAGAATAATAATATACTTCTGTGATGTCTAAAACGCTTGTCTCATTTTTATCTGACAACCAAAAAAGCTTCAAAAATATCAACATTGCTGCAGACCCGCAGTTATTAATGATTTTGAATATTTTTCTGCAGTTTTATTGATACCAGATTCTCAATAACAGACCTTTTTATTCTCCCAGCAAGAGATAGATATCATGAAATATAGCCCATTTGTTAAATGTTTCTTCTGAAAGAACCTTTAATGGGTGCAGTGGCCTAAACATGTTGTTATCGCAGGTTGAAGATCTCGAGTTCAAGCCCCGCCGAGTCTGGCTCGCTTATCCATGCCAACCACTCAAACGCAATTGTAACTCTGTCCGGCTATGAGTGGCCGCTATTACAGGGACTTGGTCAGGGTGATCCACTCTAAGAAGTGGCTATAGAAAAAAGAAAATTCTCCAGGTGCCTGGAAACTAGAGTAGCTGACATCCAGCCAAAGACATGATTTTCGATATTGGAGACGGGTACATAATATTCAACAAAATGTTAGGATTTTTTAGTATAAAAATACAAAAACTGAAAATTTTTTTGACAAAATGGATTCCAGCATTAAAACTCATATAAAATTGGCAACATACAGAATGATCAATATGAGGTGCATTTCAAGCACTGCAGTCCGCTCAAGCATATCTTGTTCTATTTCTGTGTCTATAAATCATGGCAACATACAGAATGATCAATATAAAGTTCATTTCAAGCACTGCAGTCCGCTCAAGAATATCTTGTTCTATTCTTATGTCTATAAATCACTAAAATCACCCTGGCTATGAAAGCTATAATCACCATGATCAAACCAACTAAAGTAAGGACAAGATTCCTTGAATAAGGAACGATATACTCAGTGGAAAAAACACCGCTTAAAGCGAAAATTAGAGTTGGGTAGATTGACAAGGTGTAGCGGCAATACGGCTCAAATACAAAGTTTTCGAGGATGAACCAAACGATGATTTCGACGAGCAGAATTACAAGAGAAATGGTGCTGGCGTCTTCGGTAGTCAGCGAACCTGCAACAACAAAAAATTATGTTGTGAATGAAGGGAAAGTAGAAGAGAGGGCAAAAAGAGTTGGGCTACCCGGGTTTAGAACAGTCTTTACATTATCACTGCACTTTACAATAGCATTTTAATTTTATTTGGAATGTTTTCCTTAGTGCAGTTGTTGATAATATATTTTGTAATAGTTCTTTGCCGATTGTGTGTCCGTTACCCGGCTCATTTTGGGTGCTGCTTCCGGTCTTGCTTTGAGTGAACTTGGGAAAATTCAATCTCACCATTTAACTCCGCTGGAAAATTATCAGTGCCTCGGCTATCTTTGTAAGCAATAGTTGTAGCAAGCATGACTTTCCACGCCACAGTTAACCAGGCCGCCAGTATGGCGAATCCATTGTGAATCATAATACGGACAAGCTGCAGCATTTCTGGAAGAAAAGGAACATAATCATTTTTTTAAATAATGGTAGATTGTATCACCGATCAGGGCAGATAGCTATGAATCACTAACTGGGTTCGAATCCCATTGAAGAATGATTGTATGCCAAAGGTTTGCTGGCCGATGCACGGTGGTTCACGTAGGCGCCGCTTATGGCTTCCTCCCCCAACCATGCACAAGAAAAATGAGTACAATGTTAAGCCGAAACCGCAGACGTTGTGGAAATCGTCTTCTTAACTAGGAAGTAGCCGGAGTCATACTGGTATCGGCCGTATCAGGGAAAATAAATTTTCCGATAACAATACAGATACATCTGCCAATCTCCAGTATTAAATGTTTCTACGTAGAGTTCAGTTGCAGGCTTTACATATCCTGTATCTCTTTACTATGAAGTTACGATTGGTTTCTTCAAGGTACTGCTTTCTGCGTTATATGGAGTGAATTCCAATAAAACAATCTAATTTAATACAAACATTTTTGATTTTATTAATAAATTTTTTTACTTACTGTTACTGTTTTCTTCCAGCAAAAGGATATCTGGGTAATAACTCTTGTACGAGAAACCTAGAGTGGCGTAAGTGGAAAACGCAGCGAGCAGGATAAGAAACATCGATAATCCAAGTATTTCACGATCAAACGCGAATATCCATGACACGGAAGCTCCCCAACTCAAACTCCAGAATATAAGTGAGGTCTGTGGTGAATAAAATATATTTTGATAGAGATAGGCAAGGAGGCAGAATCTTGTTTTTCTTCAGGATTGATGATTTTGAACCCCCTTTTTTACAATTTTGTTGCTACCAGACGGCCAAAGAGACATTTTTATCTTCTAGCTAAAGATATATAATGAGAATCTGCCTAAATGTTTAATTTCTTCTGATGGAACCCTCTCTGAGTGGCAGAGTAGCTGGCATTCTGCCATCAACACTACTATTGCATTGTAATATCGATGATTTTGCATCTTTTTCCACAGTTTCGTTTTGCAATTTTAACTGATTATACAGCAAAATCTTGATATAACTAAATTTTAATCAATTGCGCACAAAAATCCTGATATTTGTCCCAATTTTGCATATATCATGATTTTGCTGCACATCATATCAAACACCTACCACAGGAAACAAAGCAGGTTCTCTCAGAATAGGGTTTCAATCTCTCTGCAAACACAACAACGCTAGCCTATAACATACACTGACGAAATTTGACCAAATTTTCTATATATCATGATTTTGCTGCACATCATATCAAACAACTACCACAGAAAACAATGTAGGTTCCCTCAGAATAGGGCTTCGATCTCTTGGTAAACACAAACACGCCACCATATAAAATACACTAACAAAATATGACGAAATTTTGTATATATCATGATTTTGCTGCACATCAGATCAAATACCTACCACAGGGAACAATGCAGGTTCTCTCAGAATAGGGCTTCGATCCCTTGGTAGACACAATGACGCCAGCATATAGAATACGCTGACGGTATTCCATAAAAATATCACCGGCCAGATGATCACGAACACCCAATCTGCCGGTTGTACTGTGTTAGGATATCTATCTGCGAGCGACGCTAGTGTATTGATGAAGATGCCTAAAAATATAGGGGGAAAAATTATTAGAATAGGGTAAAACTGGCCTTTTGATTTCTTAGAATTTTTTTTTTTCAATGTTAAAGATCACTTCGTTTATTTTATGATATTTATTCATAGAGCATAAATTTAAATTGACTTTTTTTTTATTGAAGTTTTTTTCTGAAGGCAATGGGACACATTGGAAGAAAATTCGGCAAATGGGGAAAATTAAAAAAAAAACATTTTGCTAGAAGCTTAAAATGCCTTTTTACTTTTCTGATGAAAGGTTCAAAATCATTAATAAGGCTATGAAATGATACTTAAAAGCTTAAAAAATCAAAACCATTAAGAGATGGTGTTGGGCGACATCCGGCATAACAGTCAAAATCACTATAGAGTTTTTCAAAATACTGCAATGCAGTAATCATCCGCATCGCCATATGTACCGACAAAAGAAGGGACTCACAACGACTCATCAATTTTTATATGAATTTTTGCAATGTCGTGAAATAACAAAGAACCTGGTTGTAAAGAATTTTTTTTTTCAAATAATAGCAAAGTCCAACCAGCTCTAATAAATATAAAACTCACCATTTCCAACATTCACTGTTGAATTTCCTTCCTCAAAACTGACAGGAACATTTCCAAGAAAAGCGAATGCAAATGATAACGCAAACACGACAAAACCTATAATGGTGGAAGCTATTTTCACAGCACGTGAAGAAAGGCCTTTCATCTTGTGAATGTCCCGTTACTTGAAAATGTTCTCTGAGAATTTCGTTGAGGGCTTTAGTGCATCGATCGACAGTTTAACGAAGATTTTATATTGTTTTGAATTACTGGTAAGGCAGTATATATTTTATGTATCGGTATACGTTTTTATCTGAGAAAAAACAGAAATTTAGTGAAATTAGTACAAAATCAATCAAATTCACAAAAAATAGATCATGTTGAATAAAAGACAAGTAACAAGATGAAACTTCCCTCATTAAAAAAATTTCAGGGGAATAATATGTGGGATTTAGATCGATAGATCAGCGATGTTAACATAGTTAAGAGTTTGAACGATATTTGAAAACAATTTAGTTTAAAGAGATCAGTCAGATAATCAAAAATAATTACATTTTCACATTTTAGGTAGTTTATGCAGCAAAATCATGATATATGTCGAATTTTACAGAGTAAAAGTTGTCATATATCCTGATTTTGCTGCAATATAAAAATTTTTAGAATCGGAAAAACAAAAACATTTGCATATTAATTAGTATAATGTAGAACGAAATGAAACAATCTAGTATGAGTCGGTGGAATTTTGCTCATTAAAGAAAATATTCGATCCGCGATATACGAATCATAAATAATTCGATTCGATTTCTGCGGCAATTTGAAACCAATAATAACATAATTTTGTTTTTCCTCAAAAATATGTGCGAGTTTTACGTAAGTACCTATATAAGCTGATAAAAAATGTCTTTGTTTGTTTATTATATGACTTACGATTCGAATTTTCGATTCGGCAAATTGTTCAATTCGACTCAAAAACCAAAAGATACTCGATACTTTAATGAAGAAATTTCAGTTTATAGAGATAAGTCAGATGAAATATCAGATAATCAAAAATAATTACAATATCACATTTTAGGTAGTTTATGCAGCAAAATCAGGATATATGTCAAATTTTACAGAGTAAAATTTGGCATATAACATGATTTATCTGAAATATGAAACTTTCTAAAATCGGAAAAAAGAACCTTCGCCTATTCCATGAGTTGGAACTTTGCTCACCAAAGAAAATATTCGATCCGCGATATTCGAATCATAAATGATTCGATCCGATTTCAGATAATCAGATAATCTAAAAATAATTACAATATCACATTTTAGGTAGTTTATGCAGCAAAATCAGGATATATGTCAAATTTTACAGAGTAAAATTTGACATATATCCTGATTTTGCTGCAAAAATAAAGCTTTTTGGAAATCGAATAACAAAACAAAACATGGTGTATGAAAAATGTCGCACATTTTTAATTACAAAAGAGTAATAAAAAGTACGCAAGTCGGAACGAAATCTGACCTTCCCCCTGAGAAACTATATTTTGCAAGTGATCAACGTCAAAAATATGAGGAAGGGCCGTGCATTTTCGAATATGTGAAATTGAATCTGAATCACATGCTTGCAAATTCGTAAAAATTTATGAGATGTGAGATTTCAAATCTTCTCATACAGAGATTGGTATAATAGATTAAGAGGAATACTGGATTACACAGGAAATAAACAAAAGGAACGACAAAAATCAATCTTCCATCTCTGATTTTTTATTTTTTTTATTGAAATTCGCTCTGGAAGCAGCTTCCAAAGGGAACCAACCAACAGCCACTTAATAGAAGACAGCTACTAAAAGATGTAGTACCAGCAACCGCACTCTAAACGGAAAACATCACAAACAGAACTAACTACCATGATAAAGTGCAGTGAGTGGTAACCACCCTGGGCGATGGTAAAACCATTCACCACTTCTTAGCTTCCATTTAGCTGCTATTACGACATGCAAGAAATATGTTAGGACTGTTCTAAGGCCTGCACCTACAGGGCTTGATGGATTGAAATAAATAGAAGCTTGATGAAAGTGTTCTACGACAGTCCGAGCGAGATTTCAAAAATCCGGTATCTCACAAATTTGCAAACATGAAATCATTATCACCGGTTTATTCAAATTTCAATCAGTCAAATTCGAAGCGTCTAGTCCAAAAGAGTAGGCACTTTTTGTTAGATTATTTAAAACGAAATTAATAAAACAAAATTACAAATATGTTTGCGAGAATCTATTTTATCGAGCACGGGCCATCAGTGGCCCATGCTTGACAAAATAATATTTCAAATCAGAATTGCCGTTCGTAAATAAAGATTAATCTTAACATAACGTTCAAATTGAACATCTAACTTAACACATTTAAAAATTAAAAACGATATATTATCAGAAAGTAAATAGGAACATAGCAATTAAACAAACATACTGCAAAATTTTAATTTCAAAGCTCATCTTCAACAGTTACATTGAAATTTATAACGAAATTTAGGGGTAAAAATTGCTCTCATGAAGAATCATAAAATCTCTGAAAATTTACTCAAAAACAGCATAATCATGAGTTTAAATAAAAAAAATTGCTTTTATGCAGCACAATCATGGAATTAAGGAAAACTTGCTCTTTGGCAACAGAACTGTGATTTTCAACAGAATTATACTTTTGAAAGGCATAATCATGATCAATTACTCATAATCTGAGCCAATATTAATTTTTTTCATGCAGCAAAATCATGAAACATTCAATTTTTACTGAAATATGCAGTAGAATCAGTATATATATCTTTATATATATATATATAATATATTTCATGATTTCACTGCACAATGTATCATTTTGGGTCTAAAAACACCAAAAATTACAGTCGTTCCATTTTAAGTTCAGAATGTTTAAATTGATCTAACTTAGGTCGATTCTTATGTCTGATATACACCAACACGATTCGAACTACGAAAGCTAGTATGGCCAATATCAAAAGTACAAGAGTCAGGATCAAATTGGTGGTGTACGGTACGACGTAATCTTTCGAAAATGTGCCGCTGAGTGCGAAAATCCAAGTGGGATAGATAGAAAGAGTGTAGCGGCAATACGGCTCAAAAACCGTGTTTTCCAGGACGAACCAAACAAGGACTTCGACCAGTAGGATTGAGAGAGCGATGGTAGCTGCATCATCAACTGTCAGAGAACCTGGAAAAAAAGAAAGCAGTTTGTGATAATGGAGAATTTTTTATTGAAATTCGCTCGAAGCAATGCCGGAGGCAGATCTCAAAAGGAACCAACCAATAGCAGAGGGCTACTGAAAGATGTACCGGTAGTCAAGGGTGGCAGTACGGTACGGTACGAAATTTTTATCGTACTTCGAACCAGGATAATATTTTCGTACCGAACTTCGTACCGTACTAGTCAAAAAAATTCCGTACCGTACTGTACGATATTAATTTTTTCGTACATCGTACCGAACTTCGTACCAGTACGAAAATAAGTACGATTAATTTTGTTCTTTTAACGTACCAAATTTCGTACTAGTACGAAAACAAGTACGTTTTTATGAAAGGGTGTTTCGTACCGTACTAGCAAAAAATGCCTGAAAGAGCCTATATCTGTAGTGAAAACGTCTCTCCCACTAACTAAATTCTCAAACAGGCCGCACGATAATTTTTGTGTTGACATACGGTGCTTCGATTCTGGACAATCCCATCAATCACCAAATTCATTTTTTTGTAAATTTTTAATAACATAGAAACGGATAACATTTAATCACATTTTGTTTGAAAATATCAGAAGTTGTGTCGCTCATTTTACATTTTCCTTATTTCTTCTGACCATCAGTACTGAAAACATATCCACTTAGAAGTAAATGGAACAACTTGTTGAAATAAAAATTGAACAAAAAAAAACCAATACAAAAAAAAATACAAACATAATCAGCAGTAAATGTTCAGCATACCACCATCACTTGGGTATTGAACGAGGCGCGCCTATGGGGAATGTTTCAGGTATTGTCCATGCTTGGCTGACGACGCTCTAATCAAAAGTTTGAGAAGTGCGAAAAAAATAAGGAAATTGCATTTCACGTAAAAAAGTTCTCGTTTGAATCAAACTTTCGGTTTACAGATGAAATTTACGATCAAATTTATTGGTGAATAATTCACAAAAAATGCCGTTCCCACCAAGCATTAAATAGTCCACCTCTTCAAGTTTGCCCAACTGAAATTGAATGCTAATTACATTGACATGCTAGAAAAATGCTTATGTGTTGCAACGCAAAAACATGATTGCATCGATTATGTCTTCTTTTAGGCCCAAGCGTAGCTCATCCAAAATATAACGCAAACCTGAGAACGTGCGCTCCGCACTGGCTTGTGTTACCGGAAGAGCTACAGCAACCTCAGCCAATTTTTTCAGGTTATAACTCGGGTATGCATGCCACCATGCAAAAAGATTTACATTTTTATCAATGCGTGCTGTGTTATCGAAGACATCAATCTCTCTTTCAATTTCACGAATGTTTAAGCCTGTCACAGGGAGCCTTTCGTTTTCGCTTGCAATTAGAAGCTGATCAATTATATCCTCATCCGATTTTTCACTATTGGTATCTTGATCTGCAAGGTCTTGCATATTTTCGGTGTTATGACCATTTCCCTCCTCGTCTTCAATCCTTAATATTCTCATCCAGAGCTCACTTAAATGGCGCTTAGCGATGCTTTTCTGTGGTATTTTAAGTAGACATTGAAACCGCGGGTCGAGATAAACTGCGGCGAGAAACGCCGAATTGTTGACGAGAGATGGTTCTCGCTTCTCCATAGCATGCAACAGAGCTGTTGAAGGACTCCCGGGTGATTTTCCAGAAAGTCTAATCTTACACTTCATCCACTCTCCCAAAAATTTTCCGGCAGTCAACTCTTTTAGCTGCAATGCAATTGTCGTGTCGTAGACGGGTTTTAATGTTTGCAGTAGGTCTTCGATGAGCAACCAAGTTTCGTCTGCAATTGACAATGCTTCGTTGGCCAGAGCAATTTGATTCAAAAATGCTTTGCATTCCACCATGCTGAGTAACATATTATATGTTGAACCCCATCGCGTCTCACAGTCCAGCTTAGGCAGGGGTTTGCCATTTTGTTTGAAAATCAGGCGCATATTCTGTGTATGGGTTTTGTTAACCACTTTGCGAACATCTGAAACTAATTTTTTAATGTCGTCGTTTTTGCTAATGACATCATGAACACTCAACTGTATGAACGGCACAACGAACTGATACTACGCCATCGGAAGCGGTGGTGATGTCGCTCAGAGCCTCGTCCAGGGCTACAATGATGGATTCAGTTTCTTGATTCTCGTCAACACCATCTTGATCGTGCACATTTTGTATTTCTTCGGCATCCATCCTCATCAGTTCGCCGACCTTCAAAACATTTGAACCGTTGTCCGTTGTAAGACTATAAACTTGCTCCTCATTGATCCCAATCTTTTGCAGACAATCCGTGAGATTTGTTCGGATTTCAGCAGCGGTCGCCCTTGAAGTCATTTCCTTGACGCTCACAGTTTTCACTTCTAATTCTCCATCTATAACTGTTTGTACATTTATACCTAAAAAGTGTCGCCCTCTTCTGGTACACAAATCGATCTTCACGCACACCATTCGTCCTGAAAACTTGACTTTTGCCTCATTCATTCTAGTTTCAGCAGCTTCAAGTGTTAATATTCTTACGGTTTTACGATTCAAAGTCATATCTAGTTTTTGTAGTATCGGGCGCATAATCTTCGATATTCCCGACTTCTCGAAAACTGAGAGGGGCAAGCCATTTGTCGTGACCGCCTCCACCGCATGCCGACGAATTGCTGCCTTGCTGGAGTTGAACTCAATTTTCATAAGATCGGACTTTCTGCCCGACTGCTCACTTGAACCAGGAATGTAACTCGAAATGAGCTCATGTCTACGTTTGCGCGTTTGTACTTTCTCCTCTGTTGCTTTTTTGAACTCCTCCGGATGCATCTTTTTAAGATGATCTAGCAATGGCTTGGAATGAACTTCGCACCCTCTCTTCGGAGTATATTTATAATCGCAATC
Source organism: Styela plicata (assembly GCA_963675895.2). Lineage (NCBI taxonomy): Eukaryota > Metazoa > Chordata > Ascidiacea > Stolidobranchia > Styelidae > Styela > Styela plicata. The sequence continues at coordinate 19,157,205 of OZ023152.1, forward strand.
AGATATTTTGCACTCAGCATTCGTAGCAGTAAAGTTAAAATGAGCGCATCCAAGAAATTCGCGGCGTTGACCCATTATCACAAGTAATTTTTGTCAGCTATGGAATGGAATGAAAAACGCATAGAAGCACCAAGTAATTCGACTAAATGTCCGCAGTTAAGTAAGTACAACCAGGCAAGTTTATTCCTGCCCACACAAATTCACAAGCAAGCGCATTACAAACCGACATTTAAGTGCGGACGAGACCTTTGTATTATGACGTCATAAACGACTAATAAGGACGCTCGTGTTTTCATGGTGGTGCGAGTGTGCGACTGCAAAAGGCAGAAATTGGAATGTGGCATGTTTAGGTACGAAAAAGAGTACGGTACGGTACGAAAAAAATACCGAACTTCGTACCGTACCGTACCAAGTACGATAATGAAAAAAAAGAACCGTACCGTACTATCGTACCGGGATATTCAATCGTACCGTACCGAACTTCGTACCGTACCGTACCGTACTGCCAGCCTTGCCGGTAGTACCAGCAATCACACAGTACCAGTACCTCACCGTAGTACCAGCAACAGAAAACATCCCAAATGGAACTGAACCGCCATAATTGAGTGCAATGAGTGATATCTGCTCTGGGCCATGGTAAAACCCTCTACCACTTCTTTGCTTTCTTTTTAGTCGCCTATTACAACACGAAGGAAATACATTAGGACTATTACAAAGCCCGAACCTACAGGGTAATATTTTGGTACTTGTACACTTAAAAGCAAGCAATGTCACTAATTGCCTTGTGTACAAAAATGCTTGTTTTGATATCACAACAGGCCTGCAGATTTGTTACAATTTCCGGATTCCGAAACTATTTTAAATTCCTTTAAAAAAGAGGGTAATAAAACAAATTATAAATAAAAGCAATGCTGGATTACACAAGAAATAAGCAAAATGAATTTAAAAGAATCAACTTTTTCCTTGAAATAAATATTTTGAAATTTCATCATTCAGAGAGTCTGTGCGAGATTAAATAGGAAGCTTTAAATGGTTAGAGGCAGCAGGCAGAATAAAAAAAGACACTTTTGGAATAAAGATTAAGGATAGTTATATAGTACAGGTACTTTAAAACTCCATTACAGTAGAGTACATTACTCACTATTATTCAGTTCTGCCGGATAATTATCAGTTCCTCTGCTATCTTGATAAGCAATGACTGTATGAAGCATAACTTTCCACGCCACAGTCAACCAGGCAGCTAAGATAGCAAATCCATTGTGGATGATGATTCGAACATACCAGAGCATTTCTGAAAAGGAATGGAGAAAAGTTAAAAAAGAAACCTGAAAGAAGTTAACTAATATTTGGCGGGATTGAGTGATCTAGCTCAGATCTTGCTCAAGTGGAAAGAATCCAAAGATGATACAAAGGTTCAGTCGAGCCTACTCAAGTTATTACACCCTGGGTTGATTGGACACGGATTAATGATCAACATTAGAGATGAGCTGATACCTAAAGTTTCGCCGATACCGATACCACCTTTGTCATTTATATTTCAATACCGAGTACCGGTACTTCATTAAATATGTTAAAGGCCTTTTCATACTCATATACTCATGCCCTTGGTATAGTTGCACCCTCGTATGTGTAATTATGCCCTTGTGTATTTTATAAAGCTCAAACTGTGAATAAAATTGTTCGTATGAGGCATGTCCCGTTTTAATCATTTTTCAGAGCAATCGGATGTGGGGACGACATAGATCTGGACTGAACAAGTCCGAACAAATAGAAAGTTTCTAAAGAGTTTCAATACTCATAATAAAACAGTTGCCATTCCATTTATTATCACATAAATGAAGCGTATTCGGAGGCTTCTCCGTTGTAAAAAGACGTGTACGGTATCAGCGGTATCGGTGATAAAAATTTTCTGATACAAGTAACGATACTTCAAAAGTCACTTGCCGATGCCGATACATCGGCCCATCTCTAACCCACGCTAGGCAGGATTCAAACCCAAGATCTTCAACCTGCAATGCTAACATGATAAGCAATTGCAACTACAGATACTCACTAGTATCATGAGCCTCCAGAATCAGAATATCCTTGTAATAACTGAAATATGAGAAGCCAAGAGTGGCGTATGTCGACCATGCTGCGGCGATGATCAAGAACAGAGAAAGCCACAGAATTTCACGATCGTACGCAAACAACCAGCCCATTGAAGAACCAAAACTAAGACTCCAGAAGATCAGCGAAGGCTGTAATAGATAAAAAAAAACGGTTGTTTAGTATATTGAACCAGATACAACTATTTTCTGTGGGAGAGGAGAGGACAGATTTCATTTTTATCCCGAAGGAGATAAAAGTCAAGAATGCATCTCAATAATAGGGAGAGCCATGACCTCTTGTGCAGACACTAATTCCGAATTGGAGTGAATGTTTTTGGTCGACATTTTACATATTTTTTCTGTACATGGACTTGGTTGGTGGATGAAGTCGTAGATAGCATTCATTCCTGTTGAGACGAATAGTGGTATAGCTTTCAGCATTTTTTTTATTATACTTTACCATCTGAGATAACAAGGAAGCTTTTTAGTATCAAAATTCGCCCAGAGCAAGGGTGAAAGTCTCCAGCGACCACTAGTGCGCAGAGAACATTTTTGAGGCAACTTCTGTAGCACAGCGCAGAGAACATTTTTGAGGCAACTTCTGTAGCACACACTTACCACTGGGAATAAAGGAGGCTCTCTCAGGATCGGGCTTTTCTTCGGTGACATGCACAATGATGCTAACAGATAGAATATTCCAATCAAATTCCAGACGTATATGAGAGGCCAAATCACAGTGAATACCCAAGCCGCTGGCCCAAACCCAGATGGGTATCGAGCATTCAAATCAGTGACTGTGTTGATGAAAATGTCTGTGAAATGGAATAAGATAGAATCCTTTTACTTCTAAGACTATAGGTTTGTTTATTAAGAATTTATTAGAAACGAAAATCCTCTTGCCTAAACAGGGATTTGATTTTCTCGTGCCTAGGGCTGGGCAATTTGATTCAATGATTCAAAGCACCATTTATTCGAATCAATCACAAATCGTTCATAGAAACAGAAACTTGCTAAATGAACTCAAATTTTCATTTTTAACGACAAATGCATGGTCATGGATACATGGTCAATCTGACCAAAACCGATTATATTTTGTCGCTAAAATATGAAAATTGTTGCTCTTAGACATTTAGTGTGGATAGAAAATATTATTATTATTATATTAAAACTATAAATTTGTTGATTTTCACGATGAAGATAAGTTATAATGATAAAAACGGGATATTTGTTATTTACATGAAATCAGTGATTCGATCTGATTCCAAAAAATAATTCAAATCTGATTCAAATTCTCAATGCTTTGATTTCAGTATTCTGAGTTGCCGATTCCTAGGTTTCATTAACTCTCACAGTGATAAAAATTACTCACTAGAGGCACCATTTTTAGTTGAATTTCCTTCCTGAAATCCTGTAGGAACATTGTTCAAGAACGCAAATACAAACGACAGCGCAAACACGATGAACGCTTGCACAGTAAAACCAATTTTCCATGCTGGAGAGAATTCATACATCTTGATCAACAATAGATATTAATATGTTTAGAATAATAATCTGAGAAAGAGAAGATAAAATGGATTTAAAATTGCAATATATAAGATGTAAGTGAACGAAAAAAAAACAGGTTGATAAAGAATTGCATGGTCCTGCTTAGGGCCTGATCCGTCGAATTGCATGTTATAAGAGAGGGGGGGAATGTATAGCCATGTGATGCACTGATATGTTCAAATCTGAGAAGGGCAAAAAATACCAAAAAAAAGTTTTCTATTTCGAATACATTCTGAAAAAATAATTATGAATATGAAATATTGAATACATTCTAAATTCAGCCACGAAAAATATTAATTAAACAAACTAGAAAAATAGGATTATGGTACTCAATTTATTCCTTAATTTCTTTATTATCATTATTGGAGCTATATCATTCTCGGAAAAAAAAAATTTTTTCTGTAGATTCTATCAGGTTTTGGGTAACAAAAATGACTTTTTTTCATATGTCATTATTCTGAAATCAAAAATTTTGGCTCGATACTTGACTCTCAAGGTAGGTTCACGGACAGGCCATAGCAAATAATTCAAGAAGTTCATTGAAATAATATAGAAATAATATTGAACAAAAAGAATTAAAAATTCGAAAACAGGTAAAATTTTCAATATTATAAGTAAGAAATCTTAACGACAAAACCAAAAACAACCTAGAAATTGCTGAAATCAAGAAATAAAAATAGCCATTGAAATCATTTGTGGGATTCGGAATCAGCATATTCAAAAAGTATACATTCATTCCACAGTGAATGGAAATATATTTTGGCGTTTTAACAATTTTTTGAGACAATTTTTTTGTCTATTTATTATTTTAGTGAATGGAAATATATTTTGGCGTTTTAACAATTTTTTGAGACAATTTTTTTTGTCTATTTATTATTTTATTGCTGATTTGAATATTCGATGCCATTCGTGAAAATCATTCAATTTGATTCTGAATTCGACAAATATCCGATTTGGGTCCCCCCTATTCAAAGGCAGAATATAATCAGTGGCGCAAAGAGGATTTAGAGGGGTATAAAATTTTTTTTTGCTCATCAATATATATTTCAATATATATAATGTGATAACGCGAGCATAAAACCGATCACAAATCAGTAATCGCTATCAATTCTTAATCAGGCAAAATTGCTTGCAAAGAGCACAAAAAAATTTTTTTCCCCAAAAATTCAAATTTTTTTTACTTTTTCACTATCAATTCAAATCCAAGTAATTTCATGTAACAGCTGATGAAAATTTAAATGCCGCAGGGTCACAAAAATTTTATTACACAAAATGCTTCATTTACAACTTGGTTTCGGTTGAGTATTTAAACAACTCTTTCTGGGAGAGGGCACGTAAACTCAGTATACCCTCATCGCGGCATTGAATGCATAAATTTTATGTAGTGCATCTAGAACTTGCATCTAGAACTGAACTAAAATACTTGGTGAAAATTGCAATCTGACTAAAAGTGAAATAAATGTCATTTGCTCCATTGATGATTAAAAATAAAATATGCATCTAATCTAATTGAAATTTTTTTGTTAAGCATGAGTCTCTGATGGATCACGCCAACGAAGGAGCGCACAAAAAAAGGAAACACGTCACGTCAT
>OZ023152.1:19164678-19183711 GCA_963675895.2 Styela plicata
ATAAAGAAATTTAAAAATAATATCCAAATTCGCTTATCAACAATTAGTGATGGCACTCTAGTTTTCTCTTAAACTAGGTCAAGCAAAACGAATTTACCAGAAAACTAGGAAAAGTATTACTAGGTAACCCAATTTCACTCTTAACATTCAGTAGTTTTTGGACTAAAAATCAGATAAACTGGGTAATTGTCGCTTTGCTGCATTTCAGACATTTTTAATATATATTCGAAGATTGAAATCACCAAGTTGTCTTTTTAAAAAACATTTTAACAACGAATATTTGATTCACCCTGTTTTTCGTACTTGGTTCCGAGTTAATTTAACTAGGTACCTAGCCTAACATGAGGTAAATTTTTAGTTGTTTACTTGGTAATTTAATAGTTAAAACTTCAAAAGAAAAGTCATGAGAAGTTAAACTAGGCAAATCAGATATCCGTAAAACTAAGTAAAATTATTTGGAAATAAACTCGGTAAACTAGGCAAACCCGATATTTTTACCTGGAATTACCAACAATACAACCAACCCACCCGCGCATTTTAAATAGTTTATCTTATAAGTTGATCATTTCTCATATATCAGTCAAGACCAAAAGACGTTTAAAACTTGGGTAGCGAGTCTTAATATAAAATATTCAATTAAATATAGCATTCGACTACAGTCTTTGACGACAGATATCACAAGTGCATTTTGAGTGAAAAGTTTTTATGAAAACTGTATGGGCTAGCATTCGCAACAATGTAATTTGCAACAAATTTATCATGCACGTATTATTGCGCACACTTTACGTCAACAATTTATACCGAACGCTTCCAAATTTTCCAAAATTTGATCAAATTCGTTGTAATTTTAATAAATAAATTTCGGAAACTGAATTTTTTTTAATTTTTGGAATAGAATCGGATTCCGAACAGTGGCGACGAAGCGGAGGGAAGGGGGGTGTTTGAGACACCCAGACTTCTTCAATGTTAAATATTGTAAAGGTCCGATCCCCTTAAATCAGAAAAATTATGATAAAACTGCAAAAATCACTCATTCTTCGCGCGACTTCGGCGCATTTTCCGGTCTTTTACTGCCAAATTATGATATAAAAAAGTTTTTCAGCTAAAATGTTTCCTTATTTTGCAAAATATTTTGCGCGTTTTTTTGTTAGTATAAAACAGACAATTTCCTTTTTCGTTGATTATTCGGTTCGGTAATGTTGGAGATCTTTCACCGCCGCTGTTTCGGAATTATGCGACTTGGAAATAAATGTGCCAAAATGTAAAAATTCCAATTAAGACCATACCGATGCACGTTCTAACAAAAATGCAGTCAAACCACTACTTTCTGACAGTGATTTTGATTGGTGACATAAAATAAAACTTCAGAACCGATCTTCGGCCAATTATGGACTGTTGATGGAACGCATAGCCAATGTGCGGTCCATCAATATCCCATAATTTTTTTTAATATAGACACTCAATTGAGTGGATCACCCTCACCAAGGCCACTTAATGGTGAACAAAGTTAGTGTTGTTGAAAAGATACGATCTTTCCGGTTCAGCCACGCCTACGCAAGTTATTACACCATGGGTGCGTCTGAATCAACAAACGGGTCGGGACACGAAACCGAGATCTTCGACCAACGATGCCAACATGTTAACCACTTTCCGTTGCGCCGAGGTGCGACAGTTTATAAGTGGCATAAAACTCATCAAAATGAAATTTTGAAGTTTGGAAATGTACAATTACTGTGAGTGAAGCTGTAAATTTACTTTACCTTTGTCACCGCCTTGTGATAGACGACCGATATGCCGCAGTGACGCAATTGTGACGTTAATAAACGTGATTTATCACTTTGTACAGCTAATGACCGAGGCCGCATAAACAGTAAATGTAAAGCTGTTAACATGTTTTTCGAGTGGTTTAAATCTTATGAAAAAGTATTAATTGTAAAAAAGGCAGACGGAAACGTTTTAAAAACAACTCAGTAATTTAAAACTGAACTACATTAGTAAAGTGCAATGAGTTTTATCCGTTCTGATGAGAGATGGTAAACCATTGAAACCAAAACTACTGGGAGGAATGTTTTTTGAAATGTTTGAATATTTTTCTTGGAGTTTTATCTTAAATCAGATAAAAATAATTGTGCTAGAGGAACTAAGACTATTATTTTACGGTAAATGGCAACATGTAGAGAGACTAATGTGAAGAAGTAAATCCTTCGAATAATCATAATTTCTTCCTCTCTACAGTTCTTTTTTATCGAAATTCACTCCAAGCAAGACCGAAAACAGCGCCTTAAAGAGAACCGACTAACGGTCACTTAAGTAGCAAAAAGAGAGATGTCACAAAAGGAAGTGCCAACAACGTAGCACTCCATGTACCAATGATCCCTGAGAGGGCTGATTCGCCTTGAGAAAGTGCAGTTGTACTGGGAGAGCATGCCCGGGGCGCCCGGTTAGCTCAATCGGTAAAGCGTTCTGAATACGCTTCGAGCTACGCATATCTGATCGTCACGACTCACGTTCGAATACCGTCAGGTATGATGATGATTATATGCGAGAGGTCTGCTGGACGCCTCGCCGGTGCGCGGTGGCTCACGTAACCGCTGCTAATGGCTTCCTCCACCAGCCACGTCCATGCACAGGAAAAATGAGAAACACGGTAATAAAACTCCACCCAGATTCGGAACGGGTATCTGCACGAGAGGTCGTGGAACGCCATATGGTTAAGCTGTATTCTCGGTTTTGGTCTCCCGCAGCCGCAGGATAAAAATAATATCCTATCCTTAGGGTGAGTATACCCTGGGTGAAGGTCTACCCACTAACCACTATTTTGGCTAAGCACTTAAAAGTTTATTATGAAAATTCTTCATTGTCGGCGGAGGGGGAAGACGCATGGTGTTCGGTAGTTATGTGGTCTATCCCGGTAAAAAATTAGCGATCTGCTTCGCAAAAAAATATTACAATTTAATAATTACGATAATAATAATTTCTTGAAATTGGTCTTTTATATCATTATTAGGCCGATGTTGAAGTCCTTTTCTGCCGCAAATCAACTAAGTTATGCTGGTACAGTCCATTATTCAGTGTGATCTACTGCAGGCGTCGGCAAACTTTTGTCGTCTGCGACCCATTTTAAAACATAAAATTTTTTCGCGGACCAGCATTTAATTAAAACGCAAAAGTGTTTGTCATTTCTTTTTATTGAAACGTGTACGAGTACAATGTGTAAATTTCAATGAGAACAATGCGCCTGTTTTGCAGCAACAAGACGCTCCCAATTAGGAATTATGCTACTCAATGACACTCGTAATGTATCTCTTACGTCCAGTCCGTTTCGCGCCTTCGTCTTTGTAGCTGTCATCACAGAAAATCCAGACTCACACAAGTAGGATGTGGGAAAGGGCAGTAAAGTTTTTAAGGCTTTTTCAGCAAGGTCGGGGTATTCTGGCAGGACGTTCATCCAAAACGTTGGAAGAGTGAGTGAATAAAAAATACATTTCAGGTTACCGTCATTTGCAATGTCCAACAGCTGGCCTTCTTGCTGTACAGGTAAGGTCAATTCATCTGGCTTAAAATCGAACGGATTCCGGATCCATTTCTTTGCAACTCGGGGGTCTTTATCCATTGGAAAATAGCGCATGAACTCTAGTAAAAGTACTCGCAGGTGACTGCTCACAAGGTCGATGAATGCTTGCTCATTCTCTCTGTCGTTCAATGTCTCTGATAATGTATGGAACATATCGAATACTCCGTTGTTTACGCGTTGCTCCCACAGTTTAAGTTTGTCTTTAAATGCAGACACTTTATCCGCCAATGTGAATACTGTAGTCATTTTTCCCTGAAGTGAAAGATTGAGTTCGTTCAGCAGATTAAATATGTCGCACAAGTAAGCAAGTTTTTGAACCCAGTTCCCATCACTAAATTTGTTAGCAAGGTCCACGTTTTTCTCCAATAGAAATTTCTGTAGTGGTTCACGTAATTCAAACACCCTGCGTAATGATTTTCCTCGTGAGAGCCACCTTACTTCTGTGTGTAACAAAAGACATTTGTGCTCGGCATCCATGTCCTCACACATCTGCTCAAACAGTCGAGTGTTAAGGGCATGGGCCTTAATGAGGTTGATCATTCTTACTATATCATCAAATACACTATGAAGTTCAGGTGATAACTTTCGACTCGCCAGCATTTCTCTGTGTATAACACAGTGCGTAGCCTCGCAATCCGGCGCTACCTCCTTAATGCGAACAGTAAGACCAGACAGTCGGCCAATCATGGCTGCCGCCCCGTCTGTACACACACCGACACAAAAATACCAGTCCAGTTTTCCGGCGATATAAGCATTCAGAGACTTGAATAGTTCTGCGGCTGTGGTGCGCTCTGGCAATAACAAGGTACATGACATGTCCTCATGAATACCCTCCTCAGAAAGATATCTAACGAAAACTAGCAGCACAGCTTTATTTTCGATATCTGTGGACTCATCACACTGAATAGAAAACCATGGCGACTTTTTAATCCGCTCTCACAATTGACTTTCAATATCTTCTGCCATATCCTCAATTCGTCTCCCAACTGTGCGAGCTGAAAGAGGAACCTGTGCTATCTTTTTAGCAGCCGATTCCCCTAACATTTCACGACACATATCAGTACATGCAGGTAGAATCAATGCTTCTCCAACAGTGAACGGTTTGTTAGTCTTAGCGATGCGATGAGACACCAAAAACGATGCTCTTAGTGCAATTGAATCTATAGACAAAGCAGTCCTCAGTACTCTTTTATCACATTCGTGGTCACGTTTTCTTCTTTTGAAAAACTCCAAAGATTTATCCTTTAATTCGGGGTGCTTCATCATCATGTGCCGAAGTAGTTTTGGAAGGTTTCATCGACTCGTTTGATAACTTGCTGTTGCAAATTATACACAGCGGGCAAGGTGCATCGCAATCTGAAGTTGAAATGAATCCGTATTTCAAATACGACTCATTATATTGGCGATAGAAAGTCAAAGGAACTTTTCTCTTTTTTCTAGCTGCGGGCCCCTCGTCCTCAACATCAACTTGTTCAGATGGTGTTGACCTATTACCGAAAAATCTAAGCATAGATGTCTGTTTTTTACTCATTTTCATCAGTGCCCGTACAAACTGATGACTCAACAGACGGAATGCAAGTCGACGTCGAGTAACAGCCTACAAGCCACAACAGTGCGAGCGCCATTGTTACGTCACAAAACTATCTGTGGCTTCAGTGATTTACTACGCCCGGTTGGATTTTAACATCCTTTTGTGAATTAATATTACAAATTTATTACACTAACCTGGAAAATCACGCGACCCAGTAACGATCTCTTCGCGACCCAGTACTGGGTCGCGACCCAGCGGTTGCCGACCACTGATCTACTGAAATAGCCCTGTAGGTACGGGCTTTAGAATTGTTCTACCGTTTTTCCTTTCGTGCCGTAAGAGGCGACTGAAGGGAAGCAAATAAGTGGTAAATGGTTTGAAGGGCGAGATACCACTCACTGTACTTTTACATGGCAGTCCAGTTCCGTTTAGAATGTTTTCCGTTTAGAGTGCAACTGCTGGTACTACATTCTCTTTTAGACACTTCTTCCGGTGCGGTATCCGCTCAGAGTGAATTTCAATAAATTATAATAATAAGCGATTACAAGGAAACATAGCGCGATCATGTTATTAATAACTTGAAAATACTTTCCATCTTCACTTGTAATAAATATTGTCTATAGACATGTAGTTTGCACGATTTTAGCAAATAAATTGACAATATTTGTTTAAATTGTGATAAAAACCTTTAACTTTGACGCATTTTGACAACAAAAACTCTGATGTACTATAATTATGTGTGTAAACAATAAAGCTCTTATATTTCTTGACGTCGAAGGTCTGACTTAAAATACTTTAAACTAATTATAAAATTTTACATAAAGGTTTCATAAAATTGCATTTTCAAGTAAATTAATCTACATGTGATTCCATCGTTTACATATGTTTAAACGCTGTTTATGTGGACAATTGCTTGCAATCATACAGGTGCAGTTACAAATCCAAATGTCTAAAAGCAGGGTCGTTTTTAGTATTGGGGAAATTTCAAGTTGAGCGTAATTTAATCTAAATTTCCAATCTGTCCTTCACATTTGCAATTTTATCTAAATAATAATTATACATTGTTGAAGTATAAATAAACACTGTTTATATCAACAATCGTTACAAATCTTGCAGACGCTGTTACAAATTCGAGAAGGTCGTAAAAACCGCACTCGAGTTTGACGTCAAATTATGTAGTCATGTTTTAATTTGAACATGATTTTACGCAAATTATCATTTTGTGTTATACATTTGCAACTTATTCTATATGTTATTCCAACGCGTCTATATCGTCAAATACTTATAGACTCAAATCCATATATATGGATATATATATATATATATATATATATATATATATATATATATATATATATATCAACCGCTGTTCGGAATGTAATAAAATTCTTCAACATTAACACATCTTCACAAAAAGTAGTCTGATGTACAATATGCAGGCATAGTTTTTATAAAAATTGTATATTTCAGTACCCCGATGTAAATGGGATCACTCGTGATACGATTAAAAACTGTTTACATTCGCAATTGGTTAACATCTTGCAGGCGCAGTTACACATCCAAATTTCTAAAATTAGGGTCCCTAATAATTTTTTATGTCAAATATCGTAGCCATGTTTTGAGTCAAGTACGATTTCATGCAAATTTCCCATCTCAGTTTTACATTTGCAATTCAATCTAAATGTTAATACATTTGTATAAATGTAATTACATACTGTTTGTATCAACAATTGGTTAATATGTTGTGGACGTCATGTCTCAAGTCTAACTAAAGTTTTCGAAAAATAGCGCCTTTGTGGTGTACTGCACCAAATATCATATGTTTCAAGTTGAATATGATTTTATGAAAATCTTTAATCTGTATTTTACATATGCAACTTAGAAGAAGTAATAATGGATTGCGTTTATGATTGAAATCCATTGATATCAACAATCTGTTAAGTAGCGGTGTAGAATTTCAGATACATTTAAAATCGAATCTGATTGAATCCTGTCCAAAACAGTATTTTTCAGGAAAATCGATTACAAAACTCAGAAATTGAAGGTTTGGATTGGCTGCAATAATCTTCACGCATTATGCAAATGCACAATTGTTCAAACTTGTCTTATGAAATTGATTGAGTCACATTATATTTTACAAATATTATAACCAAGCTTCCAAGGTTTATTATCCCGAGGCGTACACGAGATACATTGATGGTAATCAGAATAAAACATGTAAATAGCGATCAAGTAATACGAATTCTGCCAGGAAACATATTTTCACGGAACACATTCAAATTTGGCAGAAGATATTTTAATTCAAATCATACGCGACGCCATGTGCCTTCAGATTTGATATAATTTAACGCGTATTTAATTTAGCGCTCAACCCAGGATGTAATAACTTCGGTCGAACTGGAAAGATCATATTTTTCCAACAACACTAACCCGTTCTTCTATAAGTTTCTGCTCGGGATGATTGACTCGAGTGGATATAAAAAATAGCGCTATCATATAATTAGGCACTTGAAAACACTCAAAGACTTGTCATCTCAACTTGTGATGTCTATCGTACGTAGACATTTTATTTACAGGGTTTTAGCAAATAAATTCTATATTGGTTCGAATTGTAATAAAATCCTTCAACATTGACGTATTTTAAAAATAAAAATTCTGATGTATTATAACATAAGTCTACAAAAATAAACCCTTATAATTCTTGACGTCAAAAGTTTAAATTTGAATGCTTTTAGACAAATTAAAATATTGTTTACTAAGGTTTAATATATTTTGTTTGTTCAAGTAAAGCGATTTAAATCGGATTTCATGGTATGAATATGATTAAGCACTTCTTCGTACACAATTTGCCACAATCCTACAGGCGAAGACCCGGATATATTTGTCTAAAAATATCGTTTTGTTAGTTTGACGTCAATAGTCGTAGCTATGTTTTGATTTAAACATGATTTTATGGAAATTCTCAAATCGTGTTTCACATCTGCAAATTAATATAAATGTTGAGCTTTCGTTAACGCACGATTAAATAACGCTTGTATCTATATCTAATGTTTATATTAGAGCATTTTACGTCATTATCATGATACAAATTCGTTTGCCAGACAAAAATAAAGCCCTTATAATTCTTGACGTCAAAAGTTTAAATTTGAATGCTTTTAGAAAAATTAAAATATTGTTTACTAAGGTTTAGTATATTTTGTTTGTTCAAGTAAAGCGATTTAAATCGGATTTCATGGTATAAATATGATTAAGCACTTCTTCGTACACAATTTGCCACAATCCTACAGGCGAAGACTCGGATATGATTGTCTAAAAATATCGTTTTGTTAGTTTGACGTCAATAGTCGTAGCTATGTTTTGATTTAAACATGATTTTATGTAAATTCTCAAATCGTGTTTCACATCTGCAAATTAATATAAATGTTAAACTTTCGTTAACGCGCGATTAAACAACGCTTGTATCTATATCTAATGTTTATATTAGAGCATTTTACGTCATTATTCTAATACAAATTCGTTTGCCAGATTCAGATACAGCTTTTTCGTATCGAATATCAAATCGAAACATTTCAGATCAAATATTTCCGAATCAGGTTGTTTCACGAAAATTGATTACAAAATTCAGAAAGTGTCAATTGAATAGTTGTCATTTCGTTAAAACTGACTGATTTGATAATCTCCACACATCATAAAAAATGTACATTGCGTAAAATATAAAATCGTGTCTTGCAAAATTGATATAATCAACAAAGACGTCATAACTTTATGAAATATTATCTACAGAAATCATAACCAGAATCCCAAGGTTTATTATCCCGAGGCATTAGGCGAGATTATCGATAGAAATCAGAACAAAACATGTAAACACCGATCGTGCAATACGAATTGTGCAGCGAAACACATTTTTGCATGACATTATCTTCTACGGTTAGACGAAGATACAGCTATAATGACCTGAATATTTGAGTTAAATTTTTTCTTTTTATTTATACTTGTCTTTGACAGTGTAAAATTGGTCAGAAATCTGTATAATATGTCAAAAATATTCATTTTTATTTCTGTATCAAAGTTGGTCCGAATCAGTCAGTTTTATTATATCACATAAATTACGACATTCAATATCACTTTGATGCCAAGATAGACGGTTTGTCTGCCGCATTAACGTCATCGTGGCACCAGCAAACGATATTTATATCTTTGAACGGATGTTAAGTAAAGTTACGTAAACAAATGCTTCAATAATTTATATCGGATTACAAGTTAATCATGTTATTAATCGGTCGGATTTAAAAATAATAAAGCAAGATAAACTAAATCCTATTAACACTAGGTTGACTCAAAATCGAATCTTAGATCGGATGATCTCAAATATCAACGTCACGAACCATGTTTGAAAAATAAACATTTCGAAAATTAAATTGAAATGCGGATTCTGCCAAAACGCGTGTTTAAAAGACATCGTATATAAACACAACTTTGTCCATCTTATCTAACTTCAAGTTGCGGTTTCTATAATTTCTGGCAAGATTGCATTATTCTGAATCTGTCCCTGCTATATATCAATCAGAAAGTGTACTTTATTCGATCTTGGTCGCACACGGGCCAAAGAGAAGAATCGATTTATTAGTGACCCACACACTTGGAAAACAATTGAGAAATTGTTTATAATTATGTTTTGGACACAGATAAACAACGGATTCAGTGAGATTTTGAATCTTGTTTACAAAGACGTTTTACTCTGTAATACCAGTGAACGGTTAAAGGATCTTAGCGTCAGATTAGACTCTAATGACATAATTGGCAACACAAAATGGCCTAGTGGTTAAAAGTAAACCGAGCAAACGGAAATTCCTGACCGTTAGTGAGTTATTTGGCATTTCCTTGCATTTCCTTCGGCCTTGTACTTGGAGTGGATTTCAATCGAAAAAGAAGGTAGCTAAATTCAAGCCATCCGCTCAAACACAGGTTTAAACCGTGACAAGTTGGGATGAATCGGAACCTCGCGAAGCGATGCTCGCAACCAGTCAGGTGAAATTTGATCCAATATATCAGGGGTGGCCAAACCGTGGCTCTCGAGCCGCATGCGACTCTTTGAGACTTTGATTGCGGCTCTTTGATGAATTAGTATTGGTGAATTAGACATGCGTTTTCCCCGTTTTGGCGAGTTGTTTGATCAGATTATGAAGCTAAGCGTTTTATCACAAATAGTAACAATCGACTAATTGTTAGTAATAGTGAAAGTGGATGTAATAGTCAAATGGAACTGCAGGAAGATCTCGCTTTGAAAATGGTTGATACATCTCTGAGTACAATTGAGTTCTGGAAGCAGTCCCAGAAGCAAAATACCCGAACCTAGAGAAAACAGCTATCTGTTGTGAGTCATTGTATTCCGTGATGAAATTTGTAAAGTTAAAATATCGTTCAGTTTTGACAAACCAACACTTGAAAGAACTGCTCCGAACTGCTTTAACATCATACCAACCTAATTTCAACATCTTGCAGCCCAGATGGAGACTCACAGTATACCACGCAGCACTAATATTAATCAATAGCTACACTTCGTTGTGAGTGAATAAATTCGTATTTGAAATGAGTTATAAAAGAGAAAGTTTTACACAGTTATTCATCCCATATCCCTGTTATAGTCCAAATATCGTATACAATTCGTATTTCTTATTGTGTTTGTGCTGTGGGTCTTAAAACTGGATTTTGTTATATGCGGCTCGAGCATGGAGCAGGTCTGGTCACCCCTGCAATATATTTTGTTAAGTATGGGTCACGTATAGAACGTGCCGCCGCGGGCCTATTCGTGGCGCATTCTTGACAAAATCTTTTAGTGGCTACTTAGTTAAGAGTAACAGGATTCGTGTTGTTGGGAGATATGACCATTCCGGTTGGGCCGAGCCTACCCAAGATATTGCGCATGGGGGGGCCATGCGTCGATTTCCGATTTATTTGTATGGCTTGTGCGGGCTATACACTCAACACCGCTATGCACCGTCCATTGTAGAGGCTGGTGCGTGTTGTGTGTTACCTTTAGGGCTGGTAGAAACCGAATAATTTTCCCGAATCGGATCGAATCGCTAGTTCCATATAAATAACAAATATCCCATTTTTACTATTACAAACTGTCTGCATTATAGAATTCATGAAATTCGTATTTACGAATTACTCACACTCATATTGAAAAATTTTAATCAGAAGCAAAAAAGTTTCATATTGTAACGACATAATACAAACGATTTTGGTCAAATATGACCAAAACCGATTGCATTTTGTCGTTGAAAATGAAAATTCTAGTTCGTTTAGCAAGTTTTTGTTCCTATGAGCGATTCATGATCGATTCGAATATTTTGTGCTTCGGATCGATTCGAATCACCGACTCAAATTGCCCATCCCTAGTTACCGCTACCCGACCTTGGTTAAATGGCAGGCTTGTTGAAGAAGCGTTTTATCAAGGAACCATCGGCATTGTGGACAATACGAGCGCGATTAACTGAGCCACCGACAGTGGACACAATGATAAAACCACTATGCTCTTCTATTACCATAAACAACGTTTCCTTATCTAACACAACGGGTACCAAAGTAGTAAAAATTACGAATTCGTGATCGCTCTAGGGCTGATATATAATCTTGTAACATTTCATTTTCTTAAAAAAAAAAATATAAAATGGATCTTTATGTAACTCATCCATTTTTTCTCACTTTTCCTGCATTATTGTGCAGTGCGACATAAATACGACTGTCTTACCAAGCCGCTATTATTTATACTGGCAAATATGAAGTCCCATACAATATTACTGCTGTGCTGGATCGCGGTGGTTGTCACTGACGGTGCTTCTATGACCGGAATAGATGACGGTACTGGTGGTGATGGTGATGGCAATAGTGGCTCGGATAAGGACAATAAAATTGCAGAAACAAGTGTCATCGGTGAGGTGGGAAAAGGAAGTTCTGTTAGCGATCTGACTGGTGATGGCAATGGCGGTAGTAAGGATGAAAAACAGGCTGGAATGGGTCCCATGACAACTGGTGACGATATTGACGTAAAAACTTCTGATAACGTTACTAAACCTAAAGCAACGAAACCTCTATTCTACAATGAAGCTTGGTTGAAAACGTTCAGTAAAAAACAACTTGCAAACCAAGCAAAATGGAAACTTGCTGATAAACAGCCTGATGATGGAACGTTTCAAACTCGAATTTACCCGATGCAGTGGTGGTCAACATCATTTATACCTTGTCTAACGCAAGATGAAGCTGTTACTGAAGGTTATTTGAAACTTTACTTTTACTTTAACGGTTTCAACTATCAACGACAGCAATATCCATTGACTTATCCAGTTTTATTGAGCGTTGATAAGAGGCCGAAACCAAAAGCAGTGTCGAAAAATGGTCCCAAATTAAACAAGAACAACAAAAAACGCCGAAGAAGGCGCCGAAAGCCAAAGGCTTGTTCTACTAGATACACTTCGCGTTTCTATCTTCCGCTCCCACTGAAGAAATGGGCACCAAAACCCCAAGATAAAACAATCAAATCGTTCAAGATGAACGAAGTTGTTTACGTTCGTGAATATTCTGGCAACTATACTTCAGCTTATTGCAACGAACAAGCTGGCATCCTTGCTTCAGATTTGTCGAGGAATAATATCTCGACCTGGGACACGTATTGGATTTGTGCAAAGTATGAAGCTCCTGAAGGACAGACCGAACAAAGGTATGAAGTCTGGATGAAGCAAAGATTTGAAGAGTGAAATGAAAGGCTCAAAATAAATGTCATAATGTGATGGGGAAAACAAAAACTCATTTCCGCTATATTTCAGAGAATCGTTATTCAGAAGTAACTTTACTTAAGCATTGCTTTACTTACAACAGAAAATTAAACAAATAAAAATCTCACAGGAAAATAACTGTAACGAATCCGCACTACGTTTTTATTCGTATAAAGTGCTTTTTTAGTTAGAATTTCAATTCATCAAAAATGTTTGAAAATTATTTTCTGAATAATTGACAAAAATTGTTTATATGTTTCATTATTAATATTGCATCGACCTAAATAGTATTTTTTGCGGGATCCCAATGCTACCACTTCGGACAATTCATAAATATGGCCTCGGGCTTTATAAGTTTATATACTGTTGTTATTAGACCGACATTCATATTACTTTTTCTGCGCAATTTAGCATGTTTATGCTGGTCAGTTTCGAATCAGCCTTCGTGCTCCGGGTCTCGTATCACAGACATATATTGGTCGCTGATATAACAGTCTCATCCATGGGTAGGGACTTAACTTTTGGAATCAAAACCTGTCAGATCCGGATCATCCCAATACTAATTTCCATGAATCAATATGATTTGACGGAATCTTCAGCTAAAGTTTTATCTTAAATGTTAAAATTTCACATATTTTTTAAAAACTTTTTTCCGAGGTTTGCTATTTTTTGGAGCTATTTTTCCATAGAATTAAATTTAACGAAGTTTTGAATCGAAATGATATGAACCTCACAGGTGGTTGAAAACTATTCATACTTTATCAATAAAAATAGTTATCTTCATTAACAGAACAGTTTTTATGCTTGGAGTTATCTTCTTTCTACCCGGTCAGTAAATTTCAGCTCATAGCATGTTTTGTTAAGTACGAGTCATCGATGGAACGCGCTGCCGAGACGCGTTCCATCTGTGGCTCATGTTTAACAAAATATAATTTTTAAATGAGCAGAGTTTAGGGTCGACTTATGGTCGGTGTGATTTTGTCTTGAAAATGTTTGATTGAGTGAGATATATTCCTTCTACTTTCTATGTTAAAATATCTGATTTACGTGTAAATATAATCTACCGCAGAAACTGGGTTTATTACTTTCTGGAATAGAATTTCGTCCTTATTAAAGCGGGGAAGAAAGAACAATATTCGTTAGTTTTCAAATTCAGAATGTCCAAAAACATACACGCCGCGGTTCAGACAAATAATCTGTTTGTTTCCGCTAAAAATAACTTTTCAAAGGCACGTGAACCAGTAGATAAGAATCAACGTGAAACGCTAATCTTATGAAACGTCATTTGAACGTAAATATGAAAATAAATAGCAGATTCGTTAATTTCACTAAACGTCATTTTAAACGTTGATATAAAAATATCAATCGGCTATAATCATTCGGCACGAACATGTATACAAGCAATGTTCAAACAAGCATTCATATCAGATTAACGATATTAAATATTCACAAATTTGTTCCGGCAGATTCAAGAATTGTTTTTTATTAAACTTCATTCTGAGCAAGGCCGGAAGCAGTGCCCAGAAGGAACGCACTAACGGCCACTTAGCAAAGACCTACTACGAGACGTTGTACCAACAACTGCACTCTGATCCGAAAACACCCCAATTATAATTGAACCGCTGTGGTAAAGTGGTATCTACCCCGATGGTAAAACCATTTACTACTTCTTCATTTACTTTTAGTCGCCTCATACGACACGCAGAAAATAGTTTAGACTATTCTAAGGCTCGCACCTTCAAGGCGGAATTGAACACAAAATATTTGATGGTAAAGAATATTTTATTTTATTGAAATTTACTCTTAGCATTGCCGAGAGCAGTAACTTAAAGGAACCAACCAACAATTACTTTTTGAACAAAGAGCTACTAAAACCTAGGGATGGGCAATTCGAATCGATTCGAAGTAGAATATATTCGAATCAATTTTAAATCGTTCATAGGAACAAATACTCACTGAATGAACTAGAATTGTTATTTTTAACGACAAAATGTAATAGATTTTGGTCAAATTTGACCAAAATCAATTATAATTCGTCGTTAAAATATGAAAATTGTTGCTCTCAGAGCTCTAGAGTGTGAATTAAAAATACACAATGACCTATAAATCAACAATTAGGACAAGTTGTAATCGTAAAAATGGGATGTTTGTAATTTACATCAAATTCGTGATTCGGTCCAATTCGAAAAAATTATTCGAATCAAATTCGAATTCCAAAGGATTCGGGTTTGCCTAGCCCAACTAAAACCCACAACCCCGGTCAGAACATTTTGCCACGACATGATTTCTCAAGAATGGTAGTCCACTGATGGATCGCGCCATCAAGCCTTGATCCATTTGTCGATCATTCTTGACAAAATTGAATTTCTGATAGGGATTGCATTTTATCCAAACCACAACTGAACCGCAATAACAAAGAGCAGTGAATGGTATCCGCCATGGCCGATATAGTAGAAGCATATACAACTTTTATTAGCGGGGTACGGTGTCAAATTTCGGGGACATAAAAAGAGCGAGTCAAATTTACGCACTTAAAAATTGCAGTAGAGAAAAAATGGTATCATTTTAAAGTTATTTTCGTATAAAATTGCAAAAACTTATCCCCCCCCCGCCCTCCTTCTCAGAACACGCGGCGGGGGATGTGATACCTACAATACAGTTTAATTAAATAAATTCCAGTCGATATTGATTTCTTCATTACCCTTTCCTTATTGAAGCTATTTAACGACAATATATGTATCCATCTTATATCCAACGTACAGATCTCCAGCCATCTAAAAGTTAAGTCACATTTAGACTTTTCTAAGGCGATATCAATTATTACTTATCAACTATAGTGCATAACACAAAAGATCAATATAAAACATTTTTATTCACAAATTGACAGGAAGGATCCAAAACGACATCAGCGGTGACCGAAGCTATCACCCACTCGTGAAACATCGGAAATATTCAGTAAAGTAGGTGTAAAAATGGTTAATGGCTGCATAAACTTCAAGTAGGTGAGCAGTAGAGAGAGAAAGACTATTATGTTATTAGGTGGGCGGGAGTTGTGAATGGTTTTATCATCTAGGAAAGATCCCTATTACTGTACTTTACCACGGCGGTTCAGTTCTTTATGGTGTTTTCCGTTTAGAGTGCAGTTGTTGGCACTACATCTTGTTCTGCTGCTTCCGGCCTTAGAGCTAACTTCTGTAAAAAAAAAACGTAACGTAGATTTATTTTGTTAAGCATGAGGCACAGACTAATCGAGCCTCATCGGCCCTATCCATTATAAATTGAATTCAAGGCGCCGAGTTGGCTCGGTCGGTAAAGGCGTTACGAATACGCTATTAGCCACACGTCACTGGCGTCCCTGGCTCAGATCCTGTGGGAGATGATTACATGCGAGGGGATTGCTGGACACCCCACCAGCGCACGTTGTCTTTCTCCACCAACTCTATGTAAATATGTTAAACAGTTGTGCAAAAATTCGACCCTGGCTTGCAGACCGCCCGGTGGTTCTCGTGAGCGCTACTTACAGTTCTTCCGCCAACTATGTCCATGTACAGGAATAACGTGTAAGAGAGAGAGAGAGAGAATTTATTATTTTGTCAACCAGAAATGCAATACATAATACATTAAATTGTATGTAGATACACAGCATATGTATTTCGGTACAGACTGGGGAATGGCGATACGACCAGTTGGTCATCAAAGTCTGCCATCACCCATTCCTGCCAAATATATATAAAGAAAAATTTGCAATAAACTATAATAATCTTTGCACTTACAGATGATGACACTTTTCAAGAAAATATTTTAACACTCTCATTTTCCACATAGCATTCAAGCACATTGGTGTTCGTATTCTAAAATTCAACACAGACACCAAGAATGCCCGGAACAATACCTGGCAAATTTGCGAAAGAGAACAAAAAAGAGGTAATCGAGGCAATATAATAAATAAACAGAGGGGAACACTATAGCTGCTTAACTATAGTAGTTCAATAAAAAACAAAATAGTAGCTCAGCTAAATATTCAGTCCAATGGTATTTCAAAAGCAATGTATCACGCCTATCGTGTAGAATGAAACTTTATACAAGAAGACAAAATGAGACGGTTATAGGAATCCTAACTAACTGTATGTATATAGCATATGTAAATAAGGATACCTCAGTACCGATGATCACCAATAAATGACAAAAAAAGACATAACTAGTAAAACATTTACAATGTCTTGTAATCACTGCAAGAATTATCATGATTTAATATAAGACACATGAGAACACAATATCAGTAATCACTGCATGAATTATCATGATTTAATATAAGACACATCAGAACACAATATCAGTAATCACTGATTAAAAAGCACAAGTATTTTTTTTTAAATAGAGGATATGTGGATTCCTTGATATTCTCAGGAATGCTGTTCCATATTTTAACCCCAGTAACTTTAATGGATTTTTGCAGGACTTTGTTATCGGCTCTGGGAACATGATACGACTGTTTCGAAGAAAATCGAGTATTGTAGGAATGTACGCTACTGCATGCTGAAAAATATAGAGCAAAAGATTCCGGAAGAGTGCCAGAGTTATATTTATACATTATTTTGCCCACCTCGTATCGGTACAAGTGATCTAGTTTCAAAATATTTAGTTTCTTATAAAGAGGACTCAATGTTGTTCGTAATGGAACTTTGGAAATAACCCTTATAGCTCTGTTTTTGGAGTACTTTGAGGGGATTCAATTGCGTTTGTGCAGCTACTCCCCACAAGACTATACCATATTGTAACACAGAGTGAAAAATAGAAAAATAAACAGTACGTAAAATATTTTTTAGGAACATAATACTTGAGCTTTGTTAAGACCCCGACGGCTCTTGACAATTTGCTGACTAAGTGATTAATATGGGTACCCCATGTGAGGTTTTGATCAATGTAAATACCCAAATATTTCACAGACCGGCATATAGATAAACGAATTCTATTGACAAAAATACTGAAATTTTCAGATTTTCCTCCAGTTAATTTGGAATTGATAATAAGAACCTGTGACTTTTTTGGATTAAGTGATATTTTATTGCACAGCATCCAGTCATTAATATTTTGTAAATCCAAATTCATTTTATTTTCCAGAGAATCCTGATCGAAAGATGATGATGATAAACTGGTGTCGTCAGCAAAAAGTCTAATGAATGAACCGGTCGCATTAACTATATCATTGACATAAATTAAAAAAAGAGTCGGCCCAAGGACAGAGCCTTGCGGCACACCACAAGTAATAGGAGCCAAGTGAGAGTAAGATGAATCGACGCTAACAAATTGAAATCTGCTAGTTAAATATGATGAAATGAGTTTATTTGCTACACCACGTATACCATAATGTTTAAGCTTATCAATCAATATTCGATGGTCAACTGTATCAAAAGCTTTTTGTAGATCTAGGAACACACTACAACCAACATGGTTTTTGGAAATTATATCAAGATAATTGGATAAAATATCCATGACAGAGTAAGTGGTACAGTGGTTATTTCGAAAACCGAATTGGCAATGGCTGATTATAGAAAATTTGTCAAAATAGTTTTTCATTCTAACATGGATAAGTTTCTCAAAAATAATTGCTATACATGATAAAACAGAAATGGGCCTATAGTTAGTGATAAATCGCTTATCTCCAGACTTTAGTATTGGCGTTATTCGAGCTATTTTTAGACAGTTTGGAAAAATACCAAAGGTTAAAGAATAGTTTAAAAGAGTATTTAGAACAGGGGATAAAATGTCATTTACCATCTTAATGAGGAAAGTAGGAATCTTGTCATGTCCTTCTGCCTTTCCGGTTTTTTAAAGAATTTATTACAAGTTCCATTTCATTAACTGATGACGGTTCAAGAAACATGGATTGTTGTTGTGGTCTACCAAGATATCTCGAATGCCCCCCGCTACATGTCGAAAATTTGGAAGCAAGTTTTGGACCAATTTTAGAAAAATAATCATTAAACATTTCACATATAATTTCTGTATCTTCAGTTTTTTCTCCAGTTGATTCATCAATTATTTTTTTCAAATTGGGAGTGGATTTTGACTTGAGATTAACTATTAACTTAATGTTATTCCAAGTTTGTTTAATGTCATTTTTGCTCTTTTGAAATGATTCTGAGAAGTACA
>OZ023152.1:19186023-19435493 GCA_963675895.2 Styela plicata
TTAACAATTTAAAACTCATTTTTAACCCTGCTTCTCACTTTTTTCGCTCAAGCACATTTCTCTCTTCTCTTCCGCCCGATGTTCGGATAAAACCTGCCTGATTGGTCGGCTTGAACACGTGATTTGAATCAAATGCCGGTTCGATAGTGATGCACCCAGATTCGAGTTCGCGCACCCGCTTGGGTTACTACTTTCCAAATACCTCTTTGGGTGGCCGATTAGCGCAATTGGTAAAGCGTTGGGAATACGCTTCGAGCTACGTAAATCTGATCGTCATGTCGTTGAATCGAATCCCGTGAGGATGGTGATTATATAAATGCGGGCGCCTCGCCGGTTCACGTAGGCGCTGCTTACGGCTCAAACGCTATGAATCAAATGCCGATTCGATAGTGATGCACCCAGGTTCGAGTTTGTGCACCTGTCTGGGGTTGGTACTTTCCAAATACCTCTTTGGGTGCCCGGTTAGCGCAATTGGTAAAGCGTTGCGAATACGCATCGAGCTACGCATCTCTGATCGCCTTGACGCAGGTTCGAATTCCGTGAGGGGTGAGGACGAACCACGACCTTTCGTGCAGATACTAGTTCCGAATCGCGGTGAAGTTCGGATTATCTTATTCCTCATTATTACTGTGCATGGACCTGGTTGGTGGAGAAAGCCGTAAGCCGCGCTTATATGGTGAACTGGCGAGGCGTCCAACAGACCCCTCGCATATAATCATCATTCCTCGCGGGATTCGACGATTAGAGATACGTAGCTCGAAGCGTATTCCCAACGTATTTACCGATTGAGGAAACCGGGCACCCCAATTCTCGGGTTTCCTCTTCCACGGGGCAAAAATGATATCCTATTCTTCTTTCTGGATCGAATCCTAATTATTTTGTTGGAATATAAAAACATTTTTCACGTCATACCGAATCACAAAAATGAGTATTCGAATCGACATCTACCGACTCACCATTGCGACACGATCTATCGATGAGCCACGATTTACGTTGCGCAATGATAGCACCGCTAGGGTTCAGCAGAGGTCCAAATTACTTGTTTTCAAGGTGGCCTCGCCTGTTTAACATGGAAGATGAAGTTCGTTTGATTACAAAATGTGTGGACGGAAGTGGGAGCGAGTTTACAATTCCATCAGTTAGTATTCCATATTTAATCATGCGGGAGAGGAGATCCGAGAATACAGCTTAACCATATGGCAAACCATGGTCGCGCAGATACCAGTTCCAAATCGGGGTGAAATATTTTGTCTTGTTATATTTCTTGTGCGTGGACTTGGTCGGTGAAGGAAACCGTAAGGTTTGCTTTCGTGACCAACCGTGGCGTCCAGCAGACATCTCGGATATAATCATCTTCCCCAAGGAATTCGAACTTGCGACTAGTATTGTGTATCTCGTGTCATTTCGCTTTTAATATGAGACTCATTGTTTCTTTGGGGCGTCTTTTGCGAGTATTAATAATTTAAGCGAAAATTCGGTTTTTGTTTTCTCGAATTTTCCACTACTTTGGACACCTCGACTTTTTGCGGGAATTACAGAAAAAACTAGGGTTTACGTTAGCTTATTAAAAAAACGCACCCTCTTCCATAGGAGTCGAGTGCAAATGTCTCGCAGAAAATTGTAAGGACAAGATCACACAGAATATATCACAAAAGAATGCAAGGCACAATGCATTGGTGAGACAACCGCGGAAGCGGGGAGACCCGCTCCCATCCAACGCCAGACATTGGAGAGGGAATCGATCCGTCGCGTTTTCAAGTTAAAATTATATCATTGGAATATGTCTTTCAACTAACATTTGGCAGTGTCATGCAATGACTGAGAAATTTCTCGCGTCTTCCGTGCTTTTTTTCGTTATAAATCAATCAATTTACCTGCGTCGTCAGCGAGTCGGACTTACTCTCCCCCTCCGCCGACACTGACCCTAAGCTTCCAGAAGTGGTATATGGTTCTACCATCTCCCAGGGTAGATACCACACACTGCACTTTACCATGACGGTTTAGTTTGGTTTGGGATATTTTCTGATTAGTCCCGCAATGGTAGCCTACTACATATTCTAGTAGCTCTTTGCTATTAAGTGGCTGTTAGTTGCTTTCTTTTAGGCCCTGCTTCCGCCCCTGCCCCGAACGGATTTCAACAAAAAGAATTGTCCGGCGTACCTTCGTTATGTCGTTGGTTTCCAGACACAGCGCTACGCTATTGTGGTCTAATTCACTAGTGAATGTTTTCCGCTTATGGTGCTTCAATCCTTGCTTATCGTTGGATGTAGAAAAAATATATCGATTTTGACTCACAAAAGTAAGGACACACCCAATCATCTTACTTATTACGTTTCAAATATTTCCTTTAAATCAATTCAAAGCCAATTTCAGAGCATATTTAGCAGTAAAATCGTGGCGTGTAGTGATTGATATCGTGATAATCGGTTAAAAAACGACAGCGATTACAATCAGGACTTTAGTTTACCTAAACATTGAGAACAAATTATACACCTTGATATTTGGCTGATTTAACGCTGTAGCCTGTTTGTGAATCCGTCAAGGGGAGGGTTCTTTTAACTAACAATTGCCATGCACGCAATTATGTGGCGACAGTGCGTCAACTAAAGTTGTTTTAGCTACCTGCGAAGCGCTTGCCCCCATGATCAAATTCTCACAATATAATCTATCGCTAAAAGAAAAGAAGTGGCCGCCATTGCTTGATTAGCATCGCAGGTTAAACATCTCGCACTCGAGAACCGCTCGTTAATCCCATAACTACCGCTCAGCCCAGAAAGTAATAACGGGTATACTAGCCCGAAGCGAAATGATCGTAACTTTCTAACAACTCTTAAAATTCGTCTATAAGCGATCGCTAGTATAGAGCCTGGTCAACGTGGACCAAAAAGTTGGAGCAGGTTTTATCTGGACTCAACTTTCACGGCTGCATTGGGGCGTTTTTTCTTATAGTGTAATATCCACTCAAGTGGCTGTTAATCGATTCCTCTGGAGTTCTGCTCCCGGTCTTCCCTTAAAGTGAATTTAAATGGTGGAACTCAAAGCGAAAAATTAAACCACGCATGTTGGTGACAAAAACATGAAAAGGGCACTCACTGCACCTTACTATACTTCAGTTCAGTTGGATGTTTTTCGTTTGAGTGCATTTGCGGTTGCCAGTCTGTTCTTATTAGTGGTTGTCAAATCTTGGGGATATAAAAATAACACTTGAATATTTTTTTCACAAAAACTCTCGGCATTTTTGTCCTCAAAATACATTATTTGAGGACAAAAACGATAGGACAGAGATTTAATAAAATGAGACGTAAACTGGACTTCGTTTAAAATCGACCCAACCCGACTCTCTATTTCGACCCATCAGTAATTATTAGCGACCAGACCAATCGATGTTGCTTCAAGCACCTTGTTAGTTGTTACTACTCGATATAAGCCCTTAATTCTGGGGTTCCTAGTTAGCTCAATCGGCAAAGAATCAAATGCAAACAAAAAGTAAATCTTGCTACACACGCCCACGCTTACGTATTTCCTAAACAAACATATCAACGGTATCTGTTCGCCGTTCATCTCTTGTCCCACTCAAAACAGTTTTGAAGCGAAAACACTCGACTCCCTGCTAATTATTCAGAATATGGAACTCTCTTCTCGCCGGACTGTTTCCGAATCCCACGATTTCGATCGTTTAAAGAAGGTACCCGGTCAGCTCAGTCGATAAAGCGTAAGGAAGACACCTTGACGTATGAATATCTTAACTTAACCAGACATGGGTTCGAATCCTGTGAGACATAATTTTACCCGCAAGAAGTAATTTTAAACGCTCAGATTTGGATCAGTAGCTGAAAGTGTGACTCGTTGGTTACTGGTATATGCATACAATGACTATGTACTTTTATGGAAAAAAGGCATAGTTAAACTAAAAATAATCGCGTTGAAGCAGAAAAGCGTCATTTTTAAAAAATAAAACGAGGTATTTGGAAAAATGCTAACGCGCAGCCAATTTTCAAAATCTTTGGAAGTCCATCTGCGGCTCACTTCCGGAGAATATCAAATCTAGTTGGTTTGTTCACAATCACAATTGCGTATATTTTCCACTGTTGTCAACGGTTATCTCCGGTGCCCCCCTGACAATGAACAACTTTCACCGACAATGTGACAAAGCAAATTGGACACCTCGGGTTCGAGAGGCCCAGCATTTTCGGCTCGTTAATCGATGCTCAACACTCATCCCAGGGTGTAATAACTTGGGTAGAGTCAGCAGAACCCGAAGGATCAAATCTTTCAAACAATACTTATCCTGTTCAATTATCGGCGACTACATTGCCGAGGGTGATCTACATAAATGAGCTGTGAAAATTCAGCTACCGACCCCTTCTTGCACGGCGACAACTAGTTTTATCAAATAATTATTTCAGATCAGAAGCGGATCCACACGAGGGGCACGTGCCCCTCTCACAGCTTTTCAGAAAAATTAAGGAGTGTGAAGAAACGCAATAAAACAAGGAAAAAACGTTAATTTCGAAGGGTTATTTAGGGTGAATTACAAAATATAACAAAAATCTCGGGCGCCTCTGGCGCATAAATACGCTTGCACGGCGAGTATTGTGTATCTCGTATCATTTCGCTTTTAATGATTGTCTTCATTTCATTTTCAAAAAAATTTCGCGTAACTTTATTTTGCTGATTGAATTCGTTCATTCCGCTCATAGAAAGGGGATTTTGGTTCCGTTCTTAAAAAATTCCTCGCGCCTCCGACGCGCTCATGGGTCATTATTGGGTTTTTGGATGTACTATTGTTTGAATGTTGAAAAAAATTGTGCCCCCAAATTTTTTTCTGGATCCGCCACTTTCTCAGATAACAATATATATAACGAAAAGAATCAAATTTTGCCGCCACTGTATCCTTTCTGACGAGCCCCCAACCCCCTCAAGTCCACCCTCCAGAGATCGTAAAACTTCGTCTTGGGTGGCAAAATATCCAGGCTCCCGGTGACGTCAGAGACTAGCCAGAACTCGGCTGACTGCTGCTGTTGGGATCGAAGAAAACTCGCGGAAATATGTTTGATCTCAATTAAAAGAAAAAAATTGCCCAATATAGTAGGCTTAGAAAAAATACAATCGTAAAAAATATCGTTAACTTTTATAGGGCTTTTGCCGGAGTAATTCACTTCGGTGAAAAGCAAACTATAAAAAAAATAACTAGTATTATCAAAATTATTATACTATCGAAACGCTCGACCATCTTAATTAAGGTAGAAAAACACAGACAGACAAACAGGAAATAGGGAGGTAAAATTGTTCACACTGAATCGTAATCGACTGGTATAAACAAGCCGTTTTGATATTAAAATTTATACAAAAAATATTCAACGAGCGCATATCGTCCACTGTCCATTAAGCTTACCTACCTATTTATGCCTAACTGACATGTATATATTACACGTAAGATCATAATTTCTAGGTTGGCGAGTCAAGCCTAGAGATAAACTTATTACATGCGCTAATGAATCCCATAGCTAGCATACCAACACAACCTACAGCGCCCATAACCCGGCTGACAATCACATAAACAGGCTCCATGATCTAGCTTTTTGTTACTTTCATACAAGACAGTGTGGATCGTCAATCGTATCAAAAAAATGAAGATCGAAATTAAGAGAGATCGAATTGGGGATCGAAATGATTATATTATATGACCCACTTGGAAATCTCTCTAGGATTCCACGGTCATCGAGAGTGACATGATATGCTTTGTATTAGAACAAAATCACAGTTGGCCAGCTCATAAAATTCGCGCAAAGATTGGGAAAGTGGTCTCCGAGCTTCCCGTAGTCCCACAAAAAGCTTTGTTACCCATGACACTCAAAATTCGCTCACTGGCACGAACCCATTACTGTTCGTTTTCCTCTAAACTTATTCGATAGAATTGTTTCAAAACGAAACGAACACCGTTAAACTACATTCTACAAAACGCAAGTGGGTGTTACACGCCCCAAAAAAGAAACTTTCCAGTGGTCTTCCAGAAAACTTTCCTAAAAGCTGTTGCCTTTCACCGATATCTTACGGCACCCGCGAAGAAGTGAAAAAACCATCTATTTTGTAATGACACCAAGATCGGATGGAAAGGCAATATCTCCTATCGGTAAAAGTCTGAAGAAGGTATTGCGGGCGTAGAAATTTCCCTAACAATGTATTTTCTTGCATCTTGCCCACTAATATTTACCATCGTCCAGGATATATGGGGTGCCCGGTTAGCTCAATCGGTAAAGCGTTGGGAATACGCTTCGAGCTACGCATATCTGATCATCATGTCGTAGATTATCCCGTGGGGGATAATGATTATATGCGAGAGGTCTGCTGGACGCCTCGCCGGTGTACGGTTGTTCACGTAAGCGCCGCTTACAGCTTCCCCCACCAACCTGGTCCGTGCACAGGTAAAACGAGAAATGCGCTAGCTTTAATGAGCGTGTAAGAAAAGCAACCTTACGCATCTGCAATAACGGGCCCATGGCTGGGAGACACCGGAGCACGTGCTAAAGCTAGGAAAAATGCTAATAATTACTTACACTAAATTACAAAGTATAGGGAAATTTTTACGCGTTTCGGACGCGCAGTTAGCTAATTACCTTTTGATGACTTTCATGATCTTGGCTTGAAAATGAGAGTTGTTTGCCCTCCCTATTTAGGAAGAAAAAATATTGCACGCTGACTGTTAAAACATTATCTAGATCCCCCATTGCAAATTTGCTCAGTTTTAAAATAAACTGTTTCAAACGGAAACCTAAGATTATATTCCGAGACAGTCCGCATGAACAACAGCTTTAGGGCAGGTCATTTCCGGCTTAGAGTCTTATTCTTGCAAACAGGTAACTGCCATAGCTAAGACGATCTTATGCAAGCTATCCAAGGGTAAAAACTGAGAAACACTTGGGTACTGGCTTAAGAATAGTCCCACGTATATGTTGCGTGTCGTAAGAGGCGACTTAAAGAAGACAAATAATTGGTAGATGGTTTTGCCATCGCCCAGGGCAGATACCGCTTAGTGCACTCTTACCATCGCTCTTCAGTTCCATTTGGAATGTTCCCGTTTAGAGTGCAGCTGCTGGTACTATATATATTAGTACCTCATTGCTTTTAAGTGGCCGTTAGTTGGCCCCGTTTCGGCACTGCTTCAGGCCTGGCCTTGCTGAGAGTGAATTTTGCATACTGTAAAATATAGTTTATTTCATTTCAGGTAACCAAATTTTACGATGCTGTCCCTAAATCGCCCAGGAACTGAGCTTTGCGATCTTAGAAGAATGACCTAAACCCATGACTCCTGGATTGCCGTTCCCACATACCGAGAGCAATTTTGAAACATCTCCTATATTTTAGAAACCGGTACATCCAAGCGTTCCCACAACAATAAATTTTCCACCACAACAGCCGTTATGCACTGACAAGATTAAATTTCAAATCAATCAGACTAACGCTTACACGTCTAAATAAATTTCATAACCTGCTGCTCCCTAAACCTCCTGCGTTATACACTCCTAACCGCCAGGATTCAACAAACCCCCCCGCACAAGATGATGATGAGTGAGAAGATCGCTGAACACATCGCTGGACGCACGAGGTCCACGTAACCACAAGTAATCGTTTCCCTCACCCACCATGTACAGGGGAATCTATAAACGAAATTCCTACCTTGTAACGTTTATGGAACCATGAATCCGCTCATACTAAACTATAGCAAAATATATACATTTTCTCTCATCAACGCTTAAATCTATTTCCTGCGTGGCGTGATAGCACGGGCGACACTTTCATGAAATTTTTGTTAAATACGATCACTTGATATACCGAGTACCGATGGTATATCCATATGCGGCTCATGCTAGGGGGGGGGGGGGGGGGTGATAAGAAAATAATTCTAAAAACTCCCAACTGCAGTTAGGGTCCTCCACTTAGGGTTCCAAGTCAAACAGAGCCGGAGAACAAAATTTAAAGTCTTAAGTCGAGTCAATGTACTCTCAAGTCAAGTAGAGTCATACATTTACAAGTCGAGTCAGGAGTCGATTTTTAGATCTATTCATCAGTAATGGCATATTAAATTATCATTTTGTAAGTGCCTGGAAGGCGCATTTTCTTCTCTGATGAGTCACGCAAGCGCTTTTCAAGAGATGATCGCAAGTTCCGAGTCGAGTCGCATCTGCATTTTGTCAGGTAAAGTATGTGTCAAGTTATTTAGCTGTGAAGACTATAGTCAAGTCATTGAAAAAGGAGACTAGAGTGTGGCCAAAGTCTGGTCATTGACTCGAATCTGCCCAACACCGATTCTGAGCTGCTCAAGATAAAGTGCAACTCTACTGTCGGGCGGATGGCATAGGTGCTATCATGTCAACATCGAAAGTTGGGTATCTCGGGTTTGAGCCCGGTTGATCCAAATAGAAACTCACGGTATCTCACCACTCAACCCAGAATGTTATAACTTGGGCACGTTCGACTGACCAGAAAAGATCATATTTTTCTAATCTTTTAAGCAAAGCATACCCTGTTCCTTCATAAATGGTTCTTGCTACAGAGGCTGCTCAGGGTGATCGACTCAAATGTGTGGCTGTACAAAAAATTTTTTGGTTTATCGAAATGTTACAAAAATGAAACTACCAACAACAAGATTTAACGTTGTTGATAATTCTGAAACTTTTTGTACATTTTTTTCAAATATGACTCTTTCTCAGCTTTTTTTTGACACACGTGGTGTCAGAATAGACTGTATGGTGTATATTTATTTATTGAATTTTCAAATATGAATAGTTTTCTTCACATTTTTCAAATTTATAAGTAAAACAGGTATAAGTAAAACAGGTCCAAACAGGTCAATTTGGTGTCCAAAAATATATCTTCTGCGGCGACTAAGCAAAGCCAATTTCTAATAAAGATTTTCTCAGCCAAATGACGGCTTGAAGCGTTACGATTGGAGGTGGGCCTATGGCCTTACTGGTTAAACATGTTGGCATCGCAGGTTGAAGATCTCTGGTTCGAGTCCAGCTCGCTTTTCTAAGCCTATCACTCAACCCAGGGTGTAATAACTTGGGTAGGCTAAGCCGAACAGGAAAAAGATCATATCTTTCCAGCAATTGTATCCTGTCCGCCTATAAGTGACCGCAGTTACAGATTCGTGGACAGGGTGATTCACACTATAAGTGGCTGTAAGAAATCGAAGCGAATAATTTTCCTGAATCGAATAAAAGCAAGAAACAAACTAAGGCATTTTATCAGCTTATAATTTACATAAAAATTCGCACTTAATTTTTTAAAAAAATTATTATTTTGTTGATTTCGAATTGTTGCAGAAATTGAATCGAATAATTTAGGATTCGAATATCGCGAATCAAATGGAATATTTTGGACATCACTGGTTATAAATTAGATATATAATTTCTTTTATTATTTATAATTTATTTTCAATATAAGCTAAAATCACAGCTTCACTGCATGATAAACCAAATTCGCCAATAAAAAACAGTAATTTAAATTATCTGAAACCGAACATCATATAAACTAAGCTCTCAGCAAACCTAATTTCTACCAGGTAAGACCAAATCAAAAACACCATATTTATACATTACAAGCGTTATTTATATACAATATATACAAATGTTCAATAATATTCCAATACACGTATAGCTTGTTGGGTATTCCGGCAGTAGATCCAGTAAACTGATGTATCCATGGTTTAGTCTTCCACAGGCGACGTATAATAATATGATAAAAACAACACAGACATATGCCACATGCACTACAACACAACAAAAACAATAATGATAACGATTTAGCGTTAAATTCATTTCCAAAAGCAAAAAAGTAAACATACTTAAAATGTGACCAAAGCAAAATGATGAACCATACAGATACAGTAAGTAGATTGGTTAGGATTTCATTTCTATCCTGCAGGAGAGGAAAGCTGAGAACACAGCTTAATCATTAACGAAACACGACCTCTCTTGCGGATACCAGTGCCGAATCGGGGTGAATGTTTTTTGGCAGATTTCTCGCATATAGTCATCATCCCTCAGGGGATTCGAACCTACGTCATGACGATCAGAGATGCGTAGCTCAATGTGCATTCCCAACACCTTACCGATGGAGCTATCGAACATCCCTAATATAACATATAACGTGTGTATTAGACGAACAAGCACCAACGCCCAGGACAGATATAGCTCACTGCAATTTATTTTAGCGGTTCAGGATATGTTTGGCATGTTTTCTGTTTAAAGAGAGGTGTTGGTACAAAATTTTGTTATAACTATTCACCATATAAGTTGCCGGTCGTTATTTGGTTTCTCTTAGGTGTTGCTTCTGGCCTTGCCCGGTGCAAATTTCAATATACAAACATGACGAATAAAACTGTTAAGCATGAACAATGCATTACATATATATATATATATAACATCTCATTTTATTTCCGATTTAAAATATTCAAATAGGTCTCTGGGAATTCATTTTAATATAATTCTTGTAATGTCATCATCTGATATATTTTGAAATCCACTTGTCATAAATGGGTTAATTTGAGATACCGGTACACATAAAACAAAGCTATTTTCAGATCATTACACAACCGTTAAGATTGGAAATCAAGTTTTTTTTTCATAACTTGTTACAAGAAAAATTTCACATTTTGAATTGCATCTTTAGTTAAGTCTGAGTCGAGGCACTATCTATCTGAGGCTTATACGGTTATATTTAATTTAAGCACTTAGTTAGAGCTGGGCGGCATATCGGAAAGACAGTAAATACCGGTAATGAGTTTTCCAAAACACTGTATCGCGTTAATCTTCAGAATGCTGGCTTGCCTTGATACCAATATTTCGTGACATACTACCTCAAATAATTACAAGTTGATGCTTCATCACACCAAGTAACAACAAAAAACAGGTTTTGCCTCACTTACACCTGCTTATATGCCTCCATTGAACTTCCGCAATTTTATGAAACAACAACCCACCCGCAATTTGAGTTATGCACCTGATTTTTTTTTTAACTAGGTCGCGCGCCACGTAGCTATTTGAAAAAATACAATAGCATGCTTTTTGATAGCAAAATGCCGACATTTTGGCAGCGGCACGTTGGTACAAAATATACCTAATGCCGCCCAGCTTCACACTCAGTACCTTCGATACGCAATTATTTTTACTATATCGCGCTTCCAGAAGACTATCACTGCTATTTTCCAAATTCTTTTGACAAAATGACATAGGTCCATCTCTAACTAATATAGCGAACAATAGTTAAAACAAGCGATGACAGAAAAATAATAACAGGTAACAATAATTATTAACATGCTAAAAACATGAAAAAACGTACACCCAATGTCTGATGCTACAAAATGGGCAAAATATAGCCAATTTCAGCAATTTCATTTATCTTAAATATTGAAACATCATTCTATTTATAGGGAAGACCAATTTGATTCACTGATTGGAAGTATAGATTATTCAAATCAATAGTGAATCAGTCATAGGAACAAAAACTTTGAGTTGAACTTCAAGTTTGAAGAAAAAATGAAAATTTTCGCTCATGGACCTTGGTGTAGTTGAAAACATATTACTTATTGTCTGTTTAAGCCAATATTTGTAATTCATAACTGTAAATTTACAAATATCATCATTGAGACAATATTAGGATTAGTAAAAACGTGCATAACCGATTTATTTGTAATTTACATGGAATCAGTGATTTGATCCGATAAAAATATCCGATTTAGATTCAAATTCCAAATAAATCGGTTATGCCCAGCCCTATCTATTTATAAAGTAAATTTCGAA
The DNA here is from genome assembly GCA_963675895.2 of Styela plicata. NCBI lineage: Eukaryota > Metazoa > Chordata > Ascidiacea > Stolidobranchia > Styelidae > Styela > Styela plicata. Next base: position 19,197,828 of record OZ023152.1, read on the forward strand.
AATGTTCACACTAAACTGTGAGAGCAACTGTACATTCTTATGTTACACATACACATTAATAATTTCAGAAAAAAAAATACAAATGTTACTGGTAGAAAAACTGAACAGCTTAGTTTCAAAAAACCTATCATATTAAAAACCAAAGGAGTATTATATAATATCAACAGTTTTTTTTTTGGTAAATCTCATGAGTTGCAAACATTTTTTTTAAATTTATACAAATGTATATTGAAGGAAGATATTAGCCCAGACAAATAATACCTAAAACATGTTCTATCGGGCATGGGTCACTGATGAATCAGTTCGATATCAGATACAATTAATCTGTCTCCCAAGCTTGAAGAAGGTATAAATTTTAAATGAGCAAACAAGATTTTAGATAAGCAAGCTGAGAAATAAACATGCAAAGCTTAAACCTGAAAAGTTGGAAACAGAAAAAAAAACATCTGACAAGACCGCAGTTACTCTGTGCTATTTAGGTGGGTTTTTTTTTGACACCACAAGAATATATGGTTCTTTCAACAACATCTATCTACTAAGGAACATCTATCAAAAAAAAGCATCTCAAGTACCTGTATATTTTTAATTTGAGAGAAAAAGGCTAATTATAGGTGTAACAGCCATGGCTTTTTACTTTTGTTGTTACTGTGTCAAATTTTTTGACATTGGTAAGGTTGGTTCTATGTTTCCAACCTTGCAAATATCAGAACTTGGTGCCTTTGCCATAGCCCCAGTTCCACCATTGGTGTAAGCAACAGTGTTTATTTCGGTCTACTAAGGTATGTGTGGGCGTGATGTCATGTTGGCATTGCATGTTGAAGATCTTGGGTGAGAGTCTGGGTCGTTTATTCATGCGCGCAACTCAACCCAGGGTGTAATAACTTTGGTAGGCTAAGCCGAACAGGAAAGATCATATTCTTTCAACAACTCTAACCCTATCCATCTATAAGTTGCCTCCACTCCAAGGACTGGCTATAAAAAATATCAACTGCAGTATGTTTATAAAAAAAACATGCCTTTCTTCACATGACAATAATAATATACATAATACACATATCATGCACTAAAAATATCTCCCCTTAGTACGTTATATACGGAAATTTATGACCATGAACCTTCATAACCTAGCGGGGATTCTTTGAAATATGCATAACCTTAAGCTAGACAGAGTTAGCATACATAATAGCAAGGCGCAAGGAGGAACAAAAACAAATATAAAAGCATTATTTTTTGCATTTAAAAATTTATTTGACACTGGATTTGTGAAAAAAACATAATTTTCAAAGCCTTATTCGTGACAATATTTCTTTGTGCAAACTGTTCGATGAAAGAGTAAGGTACAAATCGCTAGCCCTGTAACAACCTACCAGCCCCATTAAATACCTAACAAAAATTATTCCTCCAAAAACTTTTTTTAGCATAACCAAGCCGCTCAAAACTAGTGCTTTTGAAAAAAAAATTTTTAATTTGCAAATTTGGCCAAAGCTTTGACTGAAAATAACCGTCTAACAGTCCTCTAAACAGAAAACATTCCTAACAGAACTCAACTGCTATTTTACAGAAGCGGTATTGATCTAAATGTGAGGGCATCACTATCCAGATAGTAGGACAGTCTGTTTGAATTTTAGTTTTTCTATGAATATTCTAAATGGACTTATTTTGTAGAAAGACCATATTTCCACCAAATTTTAATACATAAATAATGATTCCGCTGCGGTGGGTAGAATATGCTTTAAAGCAGAAATTTTGATCAAATTTGAAATCACAAAGCATAACTCTACCAGACAATCAGCAGAACTGCAAACAAGGATTCCTCTACGAGAGTACATCATACTCTCGTGATTTTGAACATGTGAGTATTTTCGAACTAAATCCTAATAAATTTGTTTAAAAAACTTTCATTTCAATACTGCACTTACTATTATAGAAAACATCTCTTTAAATAACATCCCTATTCGTCAGACAACACAAGCCTGATTTCAGCAAATAACTGTAAAAAAGATTTATCATATCAATTTACTAGCACATAAAACATCAAACTTGATAAGCATGAAAACCAAGTAAAAATTATCACACAATCATAAGACAAAAAATGAAATTAGCAAAATTAACAATTACATAAAACCTAGGCTGAACAAAGTCTCACTTTACGGTTAAGCAACATTTTTTGATTCAACTCTTTAATGGCCGCTTCTGCAGCGTCTCTGTTAGTAAAAGCTATCAAGCCTTCACCTGTTAGTTTACCCATAGGGTTGTACATCAGTCTTACTGAGTCTGGGAGGGGGGAGTATTTCATAAAAAATTCTAAGATGTCTTCTTGTGTGATTTGGAAAGATAAATTTGACATTTTGACAGGAAATAAACCTTGCATTGGCATCCTAAATGGAGGCATGTCCATTGGCAGTCGGGGACGCATCGGACCGTCACCCATGAATCTAGGTGGAGGCATACCCGGGGGAAATCTCGGCCCATCACCTGGGAAAGGTGGTCTGTCAAAACGAGGACCACCAGGTCCTGCAGGAAATGGAGGACGTATATCGAAAGGTGGTGGCCTCCTATGGTCAAGATCACGTTCACGCAACATGGCTCTTTCGTGATCGATGCGGCGATTCAATTCATCCATTTCGGCTCTATGTTCCATTTCCTCACGGCTCATGTCCCTTGGTGGAAGTCGCATTGAGGGGCTTGGGGATCTACGCCCCATCGGACGGCCTGGGGATGATCCCCTGGGTGGTGATCTAGGTCTCATTGGGGGCATGTTTCTTGGGGAGGGTGGTCGGTGCATGTTCATATGGGGCGGGGTGGGTGAGCGTCCACGAGGCCTAGGGGGTTCCATTGGGGGAAGTTGGGGGGCGAAGAGGGTCACGACCATCAATGGGTGGATGGTGGCGCATTGCCAAATCATATTCAGACATTCGGGGAGGGGGAGGTGGAAGTCGTGGCCCTAAAATATCCATTGGCCCACGTGGCATGTCAGGTAATCCTGGTGGTGGGAGTCTCATTCGTAAATCATCAGGATGTGGAGGAGGGAGGTTCGACGGCATCGGTGGCCCTGGTGGGGGGCGGCCAAATGTCTTCATATTATGATCAGTAATCTCTTTGTCCATTTCAACATTTCGCACCGGCATTACACGAATCAGAGAGCCTTGTATTTCTGCAATGGCATGTAAATTTGTAGCACGAACACAATCTTCTGGAGTAACGAGTTCAACAAAAGCATTTCCGTTGCATTTTCCATCTGGCGTATGTAAAATGTGAATGCCGTTTGGCATTATACTGATTCCGGTAAATGTGCGCATTATATCTTCTGGTATAGTGTGTGGGGGAACACTGCCAAGACGTACACATGTCAATTTATCTGCTAGTATGCTCATTTCTAAGTTGAGGCCGTCCCTTTGTGGTGGTGGTGGACCAGACATGCTTGTTGGAGGTGGCGGGGGCTTGTAGCTTGACGTTACTATCCCTACAAAATCTGACAAAGGAAACAAATCTTCAAGATTGCGAGATTCATATTTTCGCAAAAGTTGTGTCATTTGTGTCGGATTCGTCTTTTGAACAAGAACTTCTCTCCCTCCGAGATATCCTTTATCTTGCCGAGACGCTCTTTCTGCGTCTTCTTCATACATAAATTTGATGAAGATGTGCCCTGAGCGTTTGTTGTTTTTCATCACAAACTGGACACCATGTGGAGCAATAGGAAGCCCTCGGAAAAAGTCACGTATCATGTGTTCTGATATTGTAAAAGGGGAGTTGGCAATCCGCACAAATTTTGATGGAATATTCGGGTCATTTGGATGTGGAGGCTTCGGCTGGGAAGGGGGAGGCTTTGATGTCGGTGCTGTTGAAGTGGGAGCTGGTGGAGCAGCACTAGGTGGCGCTATGGTGACAGGGGGTGGTTGTATGCTTGGTTGCACCCCTGGAGGAACTTGACTGGGCACTGATATTCTAGGTGGAAAAACAGCATCTGGTGCCCCTGGTAGTGGGACTACCGGTCGTAATGCAAGAGTTGGGGGCAGTGGGGGAGGTGGCAAGTTCGTTACCAAATGCGGAGGTGGCGTGGCAGCAATAATCACGGCAGGTGCCGGTGGCAATTTTAAAGGTGTCAGCGGAGCCACGGATGGTGCTGCAATTACAGCAGTTGGAGGGGGCAATGTCACATTTGGTCCACCCAATGAAGCACCTGGACTTGGTAGAGGGGGTGGGGGAGTGAAACGATGCTGATACGCCATCGACTGGTATGGTGGAGGAACAGAAGATGAATGTGGTGTGAATGACGACGGTTCACTTGGGCGTACTTGCGGTGCTCCAGAAGAACCTTTAGAATACTGAGAGAATCCAGAATCGCTTGACGCGGTAGAAAATTGGGACGATGCCGGTTTGACAGGCAAAGCATCACTTGGAGGTGGAGGGTAGTCTTCGCTGTATTCCTCTTTCGGAACAACCGGACTTGGATTTTGATCTTCCAAATCCATTTCAACTTCTTTAATATTTCCATTCTGGTTCATGCTTTCCCTTTCTTTTTTCATGAATTCCTGTTTAATTCTCATTTCTGCCTCTTCTTTAATTTTCGCTTCCAAACGCTGCAATTCAATTTGTCTTTTTCGTTCAAACTCTGCCCGCATTTCAGCTTCCTCTTTTCTGCGCAATTCATCTTCTTCTCTACGACGTTTCTCCTCCATCGCAGCACGCTCTGCATTTCTCCGAGCTCGTTCTTCCTCCTCCTGGATTCTCCGCTGTTCCAAGAGTCTTTCTAGTTCTCTTCGTTTCCTTTCTTCCTCTTCTTTTGCATGTTGCCGAGCAAGCCATTCTTCCATTTCCCGTTGTTTTTTCATTTGATATTCCCTCCTTTTTTTTTGGTCCTCCTCGTCCCTTCTTTTCTGCTCTTCCTGTGCTTCTTTCATTTGTCTTTCCTTCAATTTCTCTCTTTCCTTGCGTTCAATTTCCTCTCGCTCTCGTTTGTACTCCTCTTCGCGTTTCATTTTCATGTATTTTTTATGCTGTTTAATTTGTTCTGCCATGACTTGTCGGGAAATTGAAATAACTCGGATCTGTTTCCCTTCGAGCATTTCACCATCTTTCAACAATGCTTCTTTAAAATCATCCATTGAGCCAAACTCTGCAAAAGCACGACCTCTGCAATGTTTTCCGTCCATTTCTAAGAACAAGCCCCCATCAACGAATTTCAAATGATAAAACAAATCTTGAACAGTTTTGTATGTCGATGTAACCGGTAAGCCTCTCAATTCCACGCAATTATCACAGCGAATTGGAGACAGTGCTCGAGATCGTTTAGGCGTCCCTTCGTTCGTAGGTGTGGAGTTTTGCCCTCTTTTACGATTGCTGAACTCATCGTTTGAGGGCCGCACTGTATCACACATTTGAGATCCTGCCAGTAACCATTGACGCTCAGTAGCAGTTATAACTCTTACAAATCTTGGCCCCAAGAAGTCACGATCCTTTTTCAATGCTTGCTGTTTTCCAGAAGCTGTTTTAAACTTGACAAATCCTTGGCCAGATTGCCGCCCTTTTTCATCTCTCATGAAACGAATCGCTGAGATTGGTAAATTTTGAAAAAACTCTACTATATCCTCCTCTGATACATTATAAGGCATTCCTTTCATTTCACAATATAAATCAACTGCAGATTCTGTGTTCTCGGGTTGAGATTTTTGTGCACCCCCTCCAGTGGCTGACGAACGACTTGTCAAGTTAGTAATAGGCGGTTCTGGGGGGCGCAGCCCTCGTAGTTCCTCATAGCGTCGCTGGCTTTCTTCTATCATCAGCCGCATTTCAGTGTGGCTGCTAAGCATAAGTTTAATCTTCTCTCCAACTATTTTCTGACTGTCTCGCAACATTGCTTGTCGCGCATCTTCATCCGTGGTGAATAAAATAAAAGCCGTACCATCTTCTCCACCTATGATATGAACTCCACCATCGGGAATCGACAATGTGCTGAAAAATCTACGTATGTCGATGGTTCCGGCAGAAACTGGGAGATTTTTCAGCCGAATAACGACGCCTGTTGACATCGTTAAGCTCTTTTATTTGTGATCAGTAATAAAAAAGCTAGAATAATAAAAACAAAAAAAAAATGTTGCAACTTTGTCGATAAAAATTACTTACTAATTACTATAAGCTGAAAGAGAAATGTTAGAGATGGAATGGACAATGCTAGATTACTGTAAAATTTAATCGAATAGATAAAAAATAAATAAAATAATAACAAAATAAATTCAATAAAAGATACAACCACATTAAACATTAAAAATAAAATGGCAATATCTAGAGGTCAAAAATAGCTGTGGACATAAAAATAAAAAACTGACATTTTAAATTTAAGTTCTGGAACAAATGATTTGCCATTTATATTAACTTTCTCCAGTCCACATTGCTACAACAATTCTACCCTCAATTGCAAAACATTGACAACAGATAAAACTTTTTCCAAAATATAATGATAAACAAGCACCGCGAAGACTTGATTATATCAAAGATATAAATATGAACAATCTATAATTAGTATTTATATCAAAATAATTGCTATTCTGTCAATAAGGCAAAAATCAGACAACAAGAGGAAGAAGAGCAATTCAACTAACCGCAATAAGTAACCAAACAGCGGATTTTATTCAAACCAAATAACCATACCAAACCAAAAAAATAATAACAGCTACCCACTACCCAATAGAGTTCTATACAACACACCGGTAAGTCCCAATGAGAAATTATATTTTGCCAGTCATGAGCCGTATATAGATGGCACAATACATCACTAGCCCATCCATAACAAGGATAGTTTGATTATTCTAAACCCATTCTCATTCAGAAGCACTCTGTACGGAATCTATGTTATCAAACATAACGGGAAACAGGTTAAATCAAAAAAAAGCTGTAAAGATACATTTAAAAATTACCTAATCATTTCCAACCTGAATTATTAAATACTGTACTTAATTTCCATCGAAAATAAAATTAATGGGATACAGCAAAAAACTGACAAAACAGCATCAGCTACTAAGCTGCCAGAAGAACGTGGCTTACATTAGGAAAAAATCATCAAGGCAATATTTCAAAAGATATCAATTATACGAAACTTGGGAACTTTCTGTTCAGGTAGGGAAGCAATAGGTACGATTCAAAATAAGCCTTTTTATTTACGAGACCCAAATTTTTATTTATCGCTTTCTATCTACTGGTATACAGTATAACATCATTGTCTTTAGAATACAGACCCACGCGCAAAGTCACCGACCGAAAAAGGAACTTATCCTAACCAAGATAATACCTAGTTGAATTAATAAATTACACTGAGTAAGAATATCAGATCTATACTTGATATGACTATTTCTGATCTGTCTTTAACCTAACACTAACCGTCAAAAACCAAAATTATGACTTTACCAAATTACTAATTTCTCCAACTAAATGAAAAGCAAAGTTCTGTAAAAATTTTCGAACTGCTACACCAAACTAAGCCTTACAAAACCAACTACAATAACTACATGTCAATTTTCATAATCTTTCTGACATAAATAACAAAATATTTTGCTCGAGGGAATGCCACTACTGTGCTGAACTTCTCCTATATGAAATTTTAATTTTGTCAAGCGCTTGTCAAAGATGGATCTTATAGATGTAACAGTCCATCAGTGACCAACGATTGACGGTCATTTTTGAATTTGTTAGTCTACGATACTAATTTAACACATGTGGCAACCTCAGATACCAAGTAATAAGATTACATTAATTTGAAAATAAACGCTAATCAAGTGAATAATATTACAGCAGAATTGTTTTAAAATCATAAACAAAAATGTTTCAACTCTTCTCCTGAATCTAGGAGTGACTGTTCAGTGAGAGTGAATGAATCAGTGGTCTAAGTTCTATAAAATTGTCCTTTTTCTGACAAGCTTAATATATATGTCAGCAGTTCATAATTTCAAATAACTGATAATTGGTATAACTCAACATTGTATTTAAGTTTAACCTGTTTAGGCCAGCGTATTTACAGTGAAATGAGACAGTTTGGAATATAAACTGTGATTAAAAAACAAAGTTTTGTTGAAACAGCAAAACATCGTTGTATCAAGCTACAGGCAGCTTTAGCACTAAAACATTGATAAACCCATAAAATGCAAATGTGAGTTTTTAGATCATTGTGTTATATATTATCAATAATGACTCTGATTTGGTCACTAATGAATAGAACCCGTCGCACATAAATCTGATCCCTGAGCTCAAAACTTAACACATGCTGAACAAGAAGTCTCCCCTCAAAATATTATATGCACTATCCTAGACGATTTCCTAGCCTTCACACAAAGCTGCACCCTCCCCTAAACATAAACTACTTTCGTCAATCGACTCAAAAACTAAGTAAAACTCTATGCTTAGATATTTGAACAAAACTACCAAACTGTCCAATTCTGAATAGATAATTTATCCAACAAAGATATTTTAAAAGAAATAGGTGCAGCAAATCCGAAACAGTTTTAACATTATAACAACTTAATCTGCGATATTACTTCTTTATTTTCAAACACTTCATTTTTCTTATTGTGAAGAAAAAAATATACTAGATAAAATCGACTCTGCTAGAGGTGACTTACGTATCAATCAAGTTAAGCGTCATATTTCAGCGTAGGATTTTAAGTTTCATGTGCAAAGCACCAGCGAGCGCATCCTAAAAGGCAAGAAAATGCAGAATGTTGGCAGCACTGATTTTATTAATCCATCGAAAATATTTCCGTCCGGTGTTTCCATATGGTACTAAAGTAGACTGACATAAAAATACCCATTTTGAAGTTAAATTACAATATGCACCAAACTTTTACATACACCATGATATAAGTTTGGGGGCAATATTGATTTTTTTGAATTTTGAAACATAATTTCTAATAAAAACTTGACTACTTTTTAATTTCGCAAATAATAACAAAGTCTAAAGATAAGACAGAGCAAGAAAATATACACTTTTTGGCGAAAACAACTAATAGCTACTATACTGTACAAAAACTTTCACAAAAATATGTAATAGCTTTATGAGCGCATCCATACCATTAAATTCTTACAACACCAGCCAAACTGACAAAATAAAATGAGGAATCTCCACATATATATATGATCTAGACATTTTGAATTTGAAGTTTTAGAACAATATTCCTCAAACTAAAATGCATTTGAGAATGTTGCTACATCTAAACTGTATTAGCATTCCTAGAATTTGTTTATCAGAGTACATATTTTTCCAATTCAAAATTCGAACCTGCTAAAATTTCTCGGGTCTCATGAAGTTTAATACCATATATACGATGGTCTAGTGAAGTTTAGTACCATATTTCGGAATCACATCAAAATGAAAACTGGCAGAATATTCTCATTCTAATTAGGGGGCGCCAATGCTGCAAGCATCAGGCATTATCTCCCGGGTTAGGATGAGTCCTTTCCAACATGGGAAATTTTTATGATAATCGGATATATGGTACTAAACTTCATGAGACCCATATCCGATTATCCTAAAAATTTCCCATGTTGCAAGCGACTCATCCTAACCGGGAGACAATGCCAGATGCTTGTAGCATTGGCACCCCTATTTAGGATGAGAATATTCTGCCAGTTTTTATCTTGATGACATTCGAGAATATGGTACTAAACTTCACTAGACCCAATTTCTTTTTCAATCTAAATGCTTATTTAAATATTGAAATTCAAAATATACATTACAAAACTCTTCTCAAACATCTCTATTTGGTACCAGCGTATCATTTAAAAATGAACCCCAGTGAAACCCAATACAAACATGACAGCAATAAATTTGAAAGAATTTCACATTTTATAAAAAGCAGGTAGTGGGTACCAGACTAAGTCCATAAATATTACATAAAAAGGAAACTCAAAATACTTCGTGACGCAATATAATGCAGATCAATTTCCCCAAACAATCTGAAATATACAGTCACAGAAACGAAGTTCGACATAAGTTGCCTCCGGCAACATACAAATCACGACACAGAACTGCACAGCGCATCAAGAAGCCGCCTTCTTTCACACCCCCTCGTCATTGCGAAATGGTTTCGCCTGTCGATCGATCGCGCCATTTTCGCACATAGCTATTGAGATTTAGGTTTCCAATACCTCGCTTTTGAATGATCAGCAAAGGTGCTTTACGACTAGTTTTAGTACAGATTTAGCGTGTAAATTAGTGAAAGTAAGGCATAGAACACCATTAAGCTAAAAAGGTTTAATATTCTTTCGTAATCAGCATAAAATACTCGAAATTTCAGCCAAAGAAAATTCAGAAATGTCAAAAATGAACAGCCGGCGATCAAACCGCGCGATCGCCTCGACGTTCACTCCTAATATGACGCGATAAAAGAGAGAGAAAAGCGCGCGAGTGAAAAAAGATTTACAGGGTTAGAAATAAATTCATTATCCCCCTCGGCAAGACTTTTGAATGCACCGCTCATTTTCACTGGTTTGGAACTCTTGACAAACGCGCGAGTTCTATCCTATCAAAACATGTTTTTATATGGCACGCAAAAAGCTTGGTATATTGATCTATATCTCATTAATTAATAGATTCGTCTCTTTTTTAACCGTCAGCGTTGAATCATTATTACATTTTATAACACAACAAAACAAGTCTGCAAAATCGGTCGTTTGACTTCTTAGGTCAGCTTAGGAATCACGTTTCATTCCTGGCCAGATCATTTCCATCATAGGCTATTTTATCCCGTTAAAATGTTGAAGTCCTCCGCAGAGTCGAAATGAAAAAAATGCATAGTTTTTTTTTTTTTCAATTTGCTTTGAAACCATTTCCGATATAGCGTTGAATGGCATTTTAATGACTTTTCTGAGCGAAAATTCTGGTATTGTGCCAATAAATTTAGAAATTTGACTATACATGATTTTACCAAATGGCTACAGAACACGATTTAGAAACATATCTTGCTAAAATTTTTATTTTGTCAGATATTGAGGCACTCAGAGACGGCGCCTTAATAACGTGTCTCGACATTTTTTATGTTGTGTGCGCTGGACTCGACGACTGGTGCAATATTTGTCTTTGGTTGGACTAGTTTAGACGAGACGACGTAACGCAAGAAATGTCTATATTTTTAATGTCAGGTGGTCTTGCTGCTTTTAAGTGTATTGTGCAGGCGCGATGGCCTAGCGTTATCATGTTTGCATCGCAGGCTGGAGATCTTAGTCCAAGTCCCGGCAGGTCTGGTTTGTTTATTTAATTCATTCTCACCACTCAACCCAGGGTCTAATTTCTAACCAGAAAGTTCAGGTCTTCTTAAAAACAGTAACCATCTTCGCATATAAGTGGCCGTTGGTGCCGAGACTAGCTTGGGCTGATTCACTGAAAATGATATAATATGAAAAAAAATCATGATTTACGTTAAATATCATATAGTATTTCAAATCTCGCGTATTTTGATATATTAGGATTCTACCTTAAAATTGATCTATCAAAGATTCGTCTTAATGAATATTAATTATTCATCAATTATTAATTATATACTTCCTAGGTATTGGAATAGGAATATTAGAAAAGTAAGGCGAAGCGTTCCGATAGTTTTATTTCAACTTATTTTGGAAACTCATGTCTTGTACGGGATTTGATTTTTCGGCGCGTTGTTAACACTTTTATCGAAGGTTTTTGCTTGGAATGACCCATTCGAAAAGTTTCAAGTCATGTTTTGCGTTTTCGAACTCTGTAGGTCAATGAAATCAGGTTGTGTTGAGGCAATGAATTCCAAAGTTTAGAGATTCAGGAAAAACTTTCCTTTGATAAAACTGTCCGTAGCACTGCGGAACGAACTTCCACAGTGAATAGATGTGAACTGGAAGCCTATCGCACGGATCGGTTAAACATTTTATCTAGAGGAACGAGAGGAAAAGCTCCCTTGAATAAAAGACAATATCATATCTGTAACATAAAGAAAGTTAGGCAACGATGCGACAAGCTTTGTAGACCGGAAGAAAGAGGGTTTGGTGCCAAGCATATTGAACTGATACCACGTCGTCGAATACGTCCAAGCATGCTGAGAACAGTAGCGGCGGCACTGTCCCAGATGTGACAGCAATATTCCATGTAGTGTCGAATTAGAGACAAATACGAATGCAAAATTTGCTGTTTATTGTCAAATGTACTTCGGAATTCTGTGCACCAACAGCGTATTATCCCCGTTTTAGACAATACCAACTAATTCGATAGAAAAACATAATTTTAAAAAGTGATCTCGTTAGATGTGTGTGCTCCCATTCGTGCGTTCAGCCTGAACCGGCGGGGATGCAAGTTCGTGAGATGTGGATACGTATGCGACTGTCGCCTCAAGTACTGTTGAATAGTGATAAAAACAACATGATTGGTTTCCCCTAAATGTGGAATACCGAAGATTATGTTGTTTTTGAATCGAACAATATTACAGTTTCAAGCTGAGCGATAAGAGATGTAAGAGTGATAAAAGACGCGATATTTGGCGACAAACTGCGTAGATAATGACACCAAATTTTTTCGGATATATATATAATTATTTCCGCACTTTGGAGGCATTCTTCAAAGATGTTTAAGTGAAAAATCGGTCATGTTTATATCATTGGGTCTCCGAATAATACCAACTACTTTGCGAAAGAACTGTATTCGAACGGGTTTGCAGCGAAAATCGAAGTCGTTGAAGAAAAGGTAATAAAGTGAATCGAGCAAAATAAATAGGAGAGGTTTTTACTTGACCGTTTACAGATTTTTCCTGTGCATGGACATGATTGGTGGAGGAATCCGTAACCATCGCGAACCCCGTGCGCCGGCGAGATTTCCAGCATATAGTCACCGAAGCCAGTGAACCGTGATGATGAGCTGAAGTAAGAGAGTGATCGAAAGCGTATCGAAGCGAAGGCAGTTTGAAACTTTTTTTTGTTTTCATTCGTTATGACAAAGAAATTTGATTATTTTACAGGGCCCGTACCTTTAGTGCTATTATAATCGGGTTCTCAGCCCTGCGCGAATATTACGCTCAAAGTTTAAATAAACGTCACGCGCCTGCGTTAGTGGATCCTTTTCACACCTCGAATAGTTGTTTTTCAGTTTAATAATCATGTATATGGGGCATCGCTGTGAATTTTTTTATTATCGGTTTAATTATTTATTTTCGTCCCAGCGAGACCTATCGTTAATCATGTGCCGCCTGTGACCACTGAATCCAAGTAAGGCCGAGTTCACTCGTTAATAACCATCGTAAGCTCCTGTATGTCGAACCGGAATGTTCATAACTTTCCAACACAACTAAAGAAGGGTGTTCGAATCGAATACATTCGGAAATGGACATGTTCGAGACAGTAAATTTCTAGTTTTTTGGATACTTCAGAATGGTGGAATGTGGAAATGTTATATATTTATTGCATAAATACGGACACAATTGACAGAAAAATTCGTTTTTGCTCTTCAAATTGACCTATATTTTCACGGAACGAAGGAAATTGTGCATCGTAATCAAAATTTTATATATTTTGCAATTTATTTTTTCCTTTAAGGTCAGAATGCTATCGTTTATTAAGATCATAGCTGAGTTTAGAATGTATTCAATATTTCATATTCGAAATTGTTATTTCAGAATGTATTCGAAATAGTAAAATATTCGGATTTGGCCATCCCTGTGACTAACCGTGTCCGCATGTAGGGGGCTGCTGATATAGGGATTTGATCAGCGTGATTCGCTCAGAAAAGTGACCATAAAAAAATTGTATGGTCGCCCGAAATACCCTTGTTGGTAACGTGCATTTGTTTTAACGAGCAAACCTAAAAGGGGAACGTTTTAAACAAAAAATGCTTTTTTCTTCTCTTTTTTTTTTTAACAGAAAATCGCACCAATTTATTGTAAAAATGTCTGTCAACAACACCAGACTTGAATCAGCGCTCGGACGAGGACATGTCTTTATGAAGTATCCTGTTATTGTACGGAAGAAGATCGAAGACTTGGTTGAAGGAGGCGCCTCCTCATTGCAGGTGATATGCTATGATAATTGTCGTCGTTGAAATTTTGAAAGAAAAAATGCAAAAAAATATGGCGTCATTGTTGGCACCCGAGGCAACAGTTGCTAAATATAACGTGGAATGTGGATTCAAGTGGCCGTTAATACTAGAGATGGGCATCGTCAAGTATTGGTGCTTTTTGAGGTATTGGTACTGGTATCGGAATTTTTATCACCGATACCGCCGATACCAAAACCGATAACGATACCGGATACCGCATAAGTATGCGGATACAAAAAGGCCTTTAACATATTTAACAAAGTACTCGGTATCGGAATATAAATTACGAAAGTGGTATCGGTACTTATCGGCGAAAATTTTGGTATCAGCGTATCTCTAGCGTATCTCTCTGATAGACTCGGGATGTAGTTTTAATGTTTCAGCGGTATGCGAGACATTCACGTGCACATATGGATCCTTATTCTCCGCAAACGTTAAACGTGTAATTTAAAAAGAAGTTTTGTAAAATACCGAACGTTTGTAGAGATTTGCTGTCGCGGATATCTCCATATTGTTTTGCTTTTATTGACCCTGTAGGTACGGGCGTTTGAATAGTCCTAACGTATCTCCTGCGTATCGTAGGTGGCGTCTAAAAGGAAGGAAAGAAGTGGTGGATAGGTTCTACCGTCGCCTAGGGCAGATACAACTCACTGCACTTTACCATGGTGGTTCAGTTCCGTTTAGAATGTTTTCCGCTTAGAGTGCAGTTGCTGGTACTACATCTTTTAGTAGCCCTTGCAATTAAGTGGTCGTTAGTTGGTTCATTTAGGCTCTGCTTCTGGCCTTGCTCAGAGGAGAGAATTTTAATAAAAAAAACGCTTCTCTCGTCATGCATATTCTATGGGAATCGTACCTTCAACAGCACTGAATGAAGGTTTATGTACGCCAGGTTCTCGCAACGCATTCATCACGTATGTGCCATAAATGCATTGTACCTAAACTGTATCCTTCATACATACTGTGAATGTTTTGATAGTTTGTTTCTTGTTGTTGGTTAAATTCTGTTTAGGTTTGTGTGTTGTACATAGGGCCGGACGAAGCCGAATCATTTGAAATTCGAATCTGATTCGAATAATTTTTTTCGAATCGGATCGAATCACTAATTCCATGAAAATAACAAATATCCCATTTTTACTGTTACAACTTGTCTTATGGTTATTGAGAAATTGATAGTTTATAGTGTTTTATCAATTCACACTACATTGTCTTAAAGAAACAATTTTAATCTTTTAACAGCAAAATGCTATCGATTTTGGTCAAATTTGACTATTTTGTCGTTAGAAATAAAAATTCTAGTTAATTTAGAAAGTTTTTGTTCCTATGAACGGTTCATGATTGATTCGAATAAATTGTGCTTCGAATCGATTCGAATTGCCCAGCCCTAGTTGTGCATAAACTTAATCTCTTCGTTTCGGTATCTCTCAACTCAAAACTATCTTTTCAGGTGATCAGCGACTTCGACAAGACGATTACAAAGTATCGACACATGAATAAAAGAGTTCCATCTAGTCACTGTGAGTATTTACATATATTTGTATCATTGTATCACTTTGTGAGATGGCATATTTTCATTTTTGTTTAATCAACTGTACAAAATTGAATCATGAAGTCTCACACTGCTAAAAGTTTTAAATAACTTCAAATTTTATTTAAATTAGGTCGATTTCTTCGCTTTTTCCTCTTGATTCCTGTGTACTTGATAACTTAGATGTTCTCTGAATATTCTGATTTTACCTGCACATAGGTTTTTAGCACCTGGTCACTGACGGATAGGGCTGGGCAGTTCGAATCTTTCGTAGGAACAAAAACTTGCTTAATCAACCGTGAATCGTTCATAGGAAAATTTTTTTTATTTTGAACGGCAAAAATACAATCGATTTCGGTCAAATTTGATCAAAATCGATTATCTTCTGTCGTTGAAATGTGAAAATGGTTGCTCTTAGTGTGCATTAAAAATACAGTGTAAACTATAAATTGGGATATTTGTTATTTTCATGAAATTAGTGATTCGATCCGATTCGAAAAAATTAATCGAATCAGATCTGAATTCCAGATGATTTGGATTTGCCCAGCCCTAATGACGGACGACGCCGCTGGGGCACGATCTATATGTAAATCATGCTTGACAAAATTATATCCTTCTAATATCATAAAGAAAATGAGATTCCGTGGTATCGTTTAGTGAACTGTAAAACCTTCTTCCTGTTTACTTGCTATTTCGGATCCGCATGTGGCTGTTGCCACAAAAATCACTAAACGGTACCTCGGAATCTCATTCTACAGCAAGTTTGCACACTTCGCCTATCATTGTTAATTTTAATACTTACGAAAAAACATGTGTATTTTGCCAAACCCATGGGACACCAATATAGTGCTGCTGAGGCCCATCTGTGCCTCATTTTTGAGAAAATAAAATTTCTAAAGGTTTGAACTGTGGCACTGAGCAATGCTAAATATCTACGATATCGTAACAAATCAGAATAATATGGTGATTGGTGACTATTCGCAGTTAAAAAGTTATTTTTTCATTCTAAATTCACGCCAAGGTATATGAAGAACGCATATGTACGTAAGCAGCTTGCGACCAAAAACGGGAAATAAAGGGAAGCCCCCAACCGCACCCTTAGTAGAAAACATTTCATGCAGAACTGAACCGCTATAATAGTGAGTGCAGTGATTGGTATATGCCCTGGGCGTAGATTGAACCCTTGTACTAGCCCTGTAGGTACGGGATTTAGAATAGTCCTAAAGTACTTCCTGCGTGTCGCAGGAGGCGACTAAAGGGGAGGAAAGAAGTTAGGTAAGTGAAGATGGTTTTACCATCGCTCAGGGCAGATACCACTCACTACACTTTACCATAGCGGCATAGTTCCATTTGTAATGTTTTTCTGCTTTTAGCGCAGTTTCTGGTACTACATTTCATATTAGTACCTTGCCATTAAGTGGTCGTTAGTTCGTTCGATTTGCTGCTTCTGGCCTTGCCTGATGTAAGTTTCAATAATAAAAAAAAGATAGTACGTATTAAATATTCTTACTTTACCATCTTTTACGAAGGCATCATCGAGACACATCCTATCATTCCTACCGATATAAAGGAAGAAATGAGGAGCATGGCCGAGAAGTACTATGCTATAGAAACGGACCACACTTTAAGCCAAGAAGAAAAAATACCGCACATGCTAGACTGGAACAACCGAGGAACAGAATTATTCATCAAAGCAGGGGTAAAAAGGGAGCACTTGTCTCAAATGGTTGCGGATTCTAACGTATGCTTACGTGATGGGTTCACTGACTTTGCTAATGCGTTGCATAAAAATAGTGTTCCCCTACTGGTTTTCTCGGCAGGCGTTTCTGACGTTTTGGAAGAAGTGATAAAGCAACAAGCAAGTGTCCACCCTAACATGAAAATCGTCGCAAACAAAATGGAGTTTGATGAAAAGGGAACACTGGAAGGGTTCGAAGGTGGAGTTATTCACCCGTTTAACAAAAACGAGTCTGCTTTAGAAGGGGATACATATTTTGAAGAGATACGTCATCGACACAACGTCATTTTACTTGGGGATACGTTAGGAGACTTGACAATGGCTAACGGCGTCCCTGGTGTGAATGTTTCTCTAAAAATCGGATTCCTGAACGCAAAGTTTGATGAAATGCTTGGACCTTTCATGGACGGATTTGATATTGTGCTTGAAGACGACCAAACTATGGAAATCGCTAATTCTATTGTTGAACAAATAATGGGATGAATCGGGGAGGAAATAGCCTGAAAAAGTTGCCTTGTCGCCAATATTCAGTTTCCAGTCCAGTTTAGGATTTCCAAGGACTAAACTTGTTGAAACTTTCCTGCGCCTTCAGCGCAATTTCCTTTTGCTTTCATGCTTCGTGAACGCATTTTTTGCAATGAAAATAAAAATTTGATTCTCTAAATTCATGCCATGCAAAAATATCATGATATAAACCAAATCTGAGTCGTAAAATTTGAAACGTATCATGATTTCGTTGCATACTGATCTAAAAAACAATAAAAACTTTGAATCAATTAAGACAGTTGGTTCAGCGTTACTTGTGAGCTCGAGACAGGAATCGGATTCCTGAATGCAAAATGTGATGAAATGCTTGGACCTTTCATGGACCGATTTGATGTTGTGCTAGAAGAGGGTCAAAATATGGAAATCGCCAACGCTATTGTTGAACGAATAATGGGATGAATCGGGGAGGAAATTGCCGGAAAAAGTTGTCTTGTCGCAAATAATCATTTCGCCCACTGCCTCGAACTTGAAGCGCCCAATTTATGATTTACAAGGACCAAACTTGTTGAAACTTTCCTGCGCCTTCAGCGCAATATCCTTTTGCTTTTATTACCGCATGAACGCATTTTTTTGCAATGAAAATAAAAATTTAATTTTCAAAATTCATGTCATGGCAGAATTATCATCCTATGTGTCAAATTTGAGTCGTAAAATTTGACACATGTCATGATTTCGCTGCATAATGATCTGAAAACACTAAAAACTTGGCATACTAACACTTCGCACACATCCTAGTTCCATAGGCTTCTGTGCAATAATTCCGAAAGTTCAGCAGTTGATAAGATGCGAGTAGGGCTGGGCAATTTGATTCGAATCGATTCGAGGCACAATTTATTCGAATCAATCACGAATCGTTCATAGGAACAAAAACTTGCTAAAAACAAGAATTTTCATTTTTAGCGACAAAATGCTATCAATTTTGTTCAAATTTGACCAAAATGGAAAGCACGTTGCCGCTAAAATATGAAAATTGTTGTGAATTGAAAAAACACTACAAACTAATAATTATTTGATAACCATGATGGAAACAAGTTGTAGTAAAAAAATGGGATATTTGTGATTTACAGGGAATAAGTGATCCGATTTGAGAAAATTATTCAAATTCCCAAATGATTCGGTTTTGCCCCAGCCCTAGACGCGAGTCACCTTTTCCAACGAATTGACTCGACTTAGCAAAATAACCCAACATGTAATAGAATTAGAGAAAAGCAAACGATGCTTCATAAGGTAAGAGTTTAAGCCCAATTCTCGCGATTCCGACTTGAGACTCACGACTTTACATTTAGATTTTGGTTAGACTTCGACTCGACTCCCGACTTAATGCCGCAATACACCTGAAGTTGTCTTACCGATGCGTTGCATTACGTTTCGGGTAACAAAAAAAACGACAACGCACGCCTGCATTGCTTTGCGTTAATCGTGTTCACATGTGTACAAAGCACAAACGCAAAAAAGAAACAAACACTCTGCGTTATCTTTCATAGCAAACCGTTCTGTTTCGTTGTAAAACGCAAGGAAAGGCAGGAGGCGCGATGGCCCAGTGGGGAAACATGTTGGCATCGCAGGTTGAAGATCTCGGGTTCGAGTCCGGCTGGCTTATCCATGTCAACCACTCAACCCAGGGTGTAATAACTTGGGTAGGCTAAGCCGAACTGGCAAAGATGTAATTGTAACCCTGTGGTCCATTCTAAGAAGTGGCTATAAAAAAAAGCAGAGAGCATCAGTTCAGAGCATTGTGCTAGCGTGAAACGCAAGGGTAAAATAAAACAAACCAAGAAAAAACGCAACCTAAGCAAACGTGTAGTGCGACCTTTATGTGTTCTTCTACTCGACTTGGGACTCGAAATAAAGTGACTCGCACCCAACACTGCAATGATTTTTTAAATACTTTTTTATTATTGAATTTCACTTTACACTGTAGCAAAATGCCTCAAAATAACCGCTCTTTGGCTGTAATTCAATTCAGCGATATTGAAATAAAACTGACAAATCAGTTTTTTAACCGATTACCATTAAAGTGCATCCATCAACAGCCCATACTTGGCATTCATCTCATCTGCACGGCGGTTTGAATTTGAAAAATATGCAATTACTGGAACATGAACAGTAAATTTACTGGACATTTTTCACACTGTATCAAAAGTGCAGTAAAATCTCTGCTATTTGACAGTGATTACTCTCTGTGATTAGGGCCGGGCAATTCGATTCGGTGATTTCAATCAATCGTGAATCGTTCATAGGAACAAAAACATGCTAAATAAAGTGTATTTTTTCATTTTTAACGACGAAATGCAATCGATTTTGGTCAATATGACCAAAATCGATTATATTTTTTCGGTAAGAATGAAAATTGTAATTCTTAGTGTGAATAGAAAATATATGATAAACTATAAATTTCTCAGTTTCATAACAAGACAAGTTATAGTAGTAAAAATGGGATATTTTTTATTCACATATAATTAGTGATTCGATCCGATTCGAACAAATTATTCGAATTTCAAATGCTTCGGTTTTGCCCAGCCCTATCCGTGATATTGAAATAACTTTAAAATCAACCATTTTGTTTTTAAGTTTGAAAATATTCAATTAATGGAATATTAACAGTAAATTAACTGTATATTTTTCACAGTATAAGCAAGCCCAAAAACAGTAGATTAAAAGGACGAACTAACGGCCACTTTTATTATGACACACAAAGTGCAACTCGCCAGCAAGTTGAGCGGATGTCTTGTCGGCGCTGGGTAGTGCTTTTTAAGACATTTGACGACAGATTTGAGAAATATTTTCTAGAATAACAAGATATCAGTCGGAAGCAAGGATTTTTATTGCAAAAAAAAATCGTTTGGTTGATTTCAAAAAAATTCTTTGATTGAATATTTGCAATATGGAGATAAAACAAATACAATACACACATACGACAAAGCAAAGGCTGATATGACAAATGCACACTGAGCGAAAAACAGTCCAAAACAGAACTGAACCAGAAGGTGCACATACCCGCCCTGGGTGATGTTAAAACGACGTTAAACTTCACTTTTGTGGGCGCGATGGCCTAGTGGTTATCATGTTTTCATTGGCAGGTTAAAGATCTCGGGTTCGAGCCCCGGCAAATCCGGCTTGTTAACCACATGCCCACCAATCAACCCAAGATGTAATAACTTTTATTATTGAAATTCACTCTGAGCAAGGCTGGAAACACTGCCTAAAAGGAACCAACTAACGGTCACTAAATAGCAAAGAGTTTTAAATTTTGTAGTACCAGCAAATGCACTCTAAGCGGGAAACATGCCAAACGGAACTGAACCGCTATGATAACTGCTCTGGGCGATATTAAAACCATTCCAAACTTAAATCGAAGATGAGAGTAGCCGAATCCCTGTTTCAATCACAAGTACTGGTGTTATTATTACGTCACACTCAGTGCCAATGTGGTTGAAGTTGGGAGACAACTTATAGCCGTTGATCATTAATGGTTCGAATCTTGATGACTTGGAGTAACTGAAAACAAAACAGAAATATAAAAATATTATGAAGTCAGACTCACACAACAAGATATAATAAAATAGGCGTATTTTTCAAATTGTTGATCACATGTTATTCCCGTCGCACGAGAGGAGACTAAGAAGCTGCTTTTAATGCCCTTGGGCCGGGGTGTCATTTTCGGCAAATAGATGTTAGGAACATAGCCAATTAGGACCGTATGTGTAGGGCTGGGCAAAACCGAATCATTTGGAATTCGAATTCGATTCGAATATTTTTTTCGAATCGTTGATTTCATAAAAATGACAAATATTACATTTTTACAATTACTATTATAGTCTCCGTTATGATGATTAGGAAATATAGAGACAAATATTACCATAAACTGACTTAAAAGCGATGTATTTTTATTTTAACGCCAAAATACAACCAATTTCGGTCAATTTGACCAAAATCGATTGCATTTTGTTGTTAAAAATGAAAAAATACACTTTATTTAGCATGTTTTTGTTCCTATGACCGATTCACAATTGATTCGAATAATCTGTACTTCGAATCATCGAGTTGCCCAGCCCTACTTATGTGCCACTGGACTTATTAACTTTTTACGTTGTCCACGAATGTGCAACAAAATCACCAAGCGTGCTGCAAACGGAAAAATCTGAAGATAGCGCGAAGAACTTTGCTACAACCATCAGGAACCGAAGAGTTGGGGAACCTTCGAGTGCCTTGGTGGTTGAAAAAAGGTCAAGCAGAGCTGCCGAACAGGGAAAATATCATATCTTCCCAGCAATTGTAACCATGTCCGTCTACAAGTGGCCGCTAGGGCCATGGACAAGGTGATCCACTCTGAGAAGTGGCTATAAAAAAAAAATTTACCAGACTATTTTTCCAAAATTAGGCAATATTGATGTTTTCATACAGATTTATTTTCGAATCGGATCCCGTTTATTGAAGAAGTATTTATTATTTACACATGGCAGGGCTTTATCCTGTATGACCAAATTGAAAAGTATTTTTTTCGCATTGCTGGAATTTGGTAATAAACTTTTTTTGTGCTTCGAATATTGATTCTGTGGAAATTTTCGTTCCCAGTGTCACTTTTTGGTCTTAGGAGTTTAAAGTGCAGAAGTGTATCTTATTGAAGAAACGCGCTGGGATTTTTCTTTTTAGGAATTTTCCGCGAAAAAGGTTGATTTTGCTCTGACTTTTTCCTCTCATCCAAATGGCACTAATGTAAATATATCAACACCTAGAGCCCATATGGTTGAAAGATGAAAGACTGGCAATAAGGAAATTTATCTGTTGCAGATAGCAAGCATGCTGTTCTGAAATAAAATTGCTGGCGATAATGCTCTAGTACTATTATTTCACAAGAAAATGAGAGATTTTAAAAATTTTATATTTTGGATTCCAAAGTTGAAATATTTCCAAAACTGTTAAACCAGTCAGAAACCGAAAACAGTACCCTCTTACGGTACGAAAATACTTACCTTAAACTTTTTTACTCAAAAAGGCAAAAGAATCCAAACAGCTGCTCATATTTCTTGCCCTGATGAAGAACGTGTTTATAGACATTTGAAACTTTGGCAAAAATAAAAACATCGTTTGCACTTTACTGGTTGAGCAATTGCAATGACAAGGTTCTTAATGACACCTAGAAATATAAACTGAACCGATAATACAGCTCAATTTTTAGCGAGCGATGATCTCCGCGTCGAACAAGAGCGATACCTTTACAACTCCTTTATTAAATTAAGCTAATTTCTAGTTGTAACACTAGAAGATGCTTAGAAGAACTAGTCGAAAGCGAATGATGATTTCCAGAGACCAGCGCTTCCATTTTATGCGATGGCTTTGTTTGTTTTAGTAAATATATCCCGATAGCGGCAAGTAAACTTTTTGTAGTCTCGCCTATTTAGCAACCCGCTGAGTTGAGTTAGCGATAACATGTGAAAATGACACCACTATACGAAATATTCTGAATTGTCTGCGTCACGATTCAAGTAGGTTGTGCATAACATACCAAAAAAATGGGGCATAGAAACCTTTTGGCAAGAAAGGTCAAAGGTCAAAGAGTATTTCTATACACATACAGAATTAATTTCTGGAACGTTTCGTAATAATTTTTCTATGATTGTAGTAATATTCACTTTGTAAATGTGTGTAAAATACAGCATATTTCATGTTTTTTTTATAAATAAATAAGTCTTTTAAAAATGCTCGAAAAACTTCCTACCTAGCTACAGATCACACTCCAATCAAAAAAACGTAACGCGTGTGTGCTTTGTTGAGCATGGGTCACTGATGGATCGCGCCGACGTGGCGCGATCGATCTGTGGCCCATGCGCAACAAAATAAATTTTCTGATTGGGTCATTTCAACGACATTTGTAAATAAAATCGCAACTTACCCTTTATAACATAATGACCACCTTTTGACAAGATTCTTTAAGGTAAAATAATGGCGCGCAATCACGTAAATTATAGATTTTAATATTTTTGCCGCGGATAAGATGAATTTTCCCAACATGAAGATGAAAATTTTTTCGATGGTTTGACGCTTAACCGTTTCACCACAGAGCGAGCCCCTCAGCAAAGGCACCTCGCGGGTAGCTGTAACATGGCACAGATACACAGTCACTACAAAGGTCCGTGTCTAACGATTGTTGGGTATAAGCCCTCCGGTAGGTTCAGTATTTAAATGTAACAAATATGCTGCATTTTTTTTACACCTGCCTTCAAACTCTTTTGGGAAAATTTTCGATTGAAAAAGGAATAAAAGCTATTCATGCGTCCTCAATTTGGCTGTCCGTCCTCGCCAGACGAGAAATAATCACAAAAGAAGTACTTCACAACATGGAAATCTCAAAATTTCAAGCGTCGGCCTTCCGGACAATACGATCGCGCTTGACCGAATGAGCCACCCGCCGACGAAAACTCGCCGACTTGAGGACGCAAAAAGTAAACTGACAATTTTGTGCTAACGAAAATACACGCCGAGGGCGCGCAAGAAATGGTAGCGCTTAAATTTTAACTGAAAAACATATTCTGATGATATAGTTTGGTCGTAAAACGCAAAGTTGCGATTTTTTTATATTACTGATTTATGGGGGAGAAGAGTCGTAACTCCCAATATTTTCCAATATTTACCGGGACACCCCACTCCCGCCGTCAGGGCTCATGGTTGGATCGCAAATGACCTACGCTATCCGTGGTTGACAAAACGCATTTTGCTGAATGTTTCAGATTAGGACAGAGCTTGCGTTTGTGTGTTTTAAAAGCGACCGAATGGGAATTTTCCCTACTCGCATATTTATTCACATTATTGACTTGAGGTCTTCAGCTGGGGAAGGTGAGGGAGAGGGGCCCGACCCACCGCCAACGAAAAAATAATTCTGAATCTTACACTAAAAAGAATACGAACCGAGGGCGCTCGCTCTTTGCGTCATTTTGCATATATTGGGGGGGGGGGGGGGGGGGGGTCCGACCACTCTAAATCAGCAAAAAGTTTGCTAAAATTGCAAAAAAAACGCCGACTTATCGCGGGTATTCGCGATTCCCACTTTTTCCCACTGGCCAGCCTCAGACGTAGGCTATGTCTATGTAGGCCTACGCAAAAGCACTATCAGAACTCAAAATGCGTTGCATATGGGTGAACAATTTAAATAATTATTCAAAATTGGTGTTTTCTTGTACACCCTTAATTTTTCGGAAATGTCACTTTTTTGATGTGGGTGCAATATTTTTTGTTTTAATTTTATCAAAAACATTTCAGACAAGTGATAAATCACATCTAACAATTGCACATGCACGTACATGTTCTAATCGGTGGTCGTAGGATTACATCCTGTATGATTGCACCCATGTCATATTGAGCTCAAGGCAATTTTTTATTTTATTTTTTATAGGTAATTCTCAGAGTGGATCACCTCGTCCAAGGCCTTGTAGCAGCGGCTCTTATGGACGTACGGGGTTAAAATTACTGGAAAAATATGATCTTTTCCTGTTCGGCTTAGACTACCCAAGTTATTACACCCTGGGTTGAGTGTTGGGCATGGATAAGCGAGCCGGATTCGCCGGGGCTTTAACCCGAGTACTTCAAACTGCGATGCCAACATGTTTAACCATCGGGCCATCGCGCCCACTAAATTGTACACAAAGGGTATCGCACACACATTTAATTACACAAAGTAGGATTGCAATCTTACTGAGTGAAATCGTACTAGGTGCAATCCTACTGTGCGCAATTCTTTGTGGGTGCAACTCTTCTGGATGCAATCGAGCATATGCGCAATACCATTGGGTGCAATGTTGATGGGTGCAATCCTACTGGGTGAATGCTGATATAACCATTCTAATAAATATATAATAAATTGGGCGAGGTCGGCTGATTCTTCCTAGGACCATTACCTTGCTCATGTGAAGGTGACTGCCTGGATAGGACTTAATGAAAGCGACGATAGTTGCCGAACTTAATACCTAATGTATGAAGCGGGTTCAAACCTCGATAATATATGGTCAAGATCGATGACCGAAAAAGCCTTCAAAATGCAACACATGCGGAGTGCCCGTGGGCGAGGCACTGTAACATACAGCCTGGGGACGATGCTCGATAACTTTACCGGTTCCTCATTGATTCCACACTGTTTGGAATAGTAAGACGCAAAATGAATCTCGTAATCAGATATATTTGTAAACATTGTTAATTGCATACTGTAAAATAAAATTTATTTCATATAAAATAAAAACAAAAATTGACTCTGTGCACCACCAGTTTCGGCGAAACTGGTGAACGAGGAAGTTTTATTTGTTATTATCACGTGGTGGTCATGGATGACTGATTTTCTAAAGGAAGGTGGTCAGTTTGCAAATATTCGCATATTTTTACTATGAAAAATATTGATTTTGGTCGAGTATTTCGAGCTTTCATTAGATTGTATTAAAATTTTTATTTCATAGCGTAGATGTGGATAAGATTTGGACACTTGGTCAAGAAATGGTCTAATTCAGATTTTGCATGTTAAGTATTGGTTGTCTCTCGCAGTTCTGGGCAGTGGGTGTTGCGGCGCAGAGTGTTGCGTGAACAGGGACGGTACCGTCAAAGTTGGTAACTTCGGACGTTTTTGTAGTAAATCTGACTATCATTCGGCCATTTTTTATCCAAATAACACCAAATTTGGATGATGGAACAATGTCGCAACGACCGAACGATTATAAAAAACCAGAAGTCGTTCCGATGATTTTTTCTTCCTAATTCCCCGTTTTGATTAATTTAACATACCGCGCAATAAAAATTGTAACTTCGGATGCCTCGTTCTGTGTCTGTTGACGGGTTACGCAGAGAGAGAATATCGTACGTCGTGACAGTTGAGTGATCACGTATCTGCGTCGAGTCGCGACGTCATTTACGTATTAATTTGTCTTGCCTCTAGATAACGTAACTCGAGGCCGCATATTATCTTGTTTTATTGAGCATGGGCCACTGATAAAAATAACAATTCAAAAATCATGAAACGCAAGAACTAAAAGATGTCAGCGATAATGAAATTAAAGATAAATGAACGGATAAGTAATAAATGAAAGCACATTTCGGTTGCCACATGTAAATGTGACAAATAAGTTGACAACGGAATTGGTCGTCGGGCATTTGATACTAAATAATAGGCCCATAGCGTTTGATTTCACATTTCAAATGTACATGATGCATTTATATACCGAATTATTCAAAAACGTATGCTATGTCACCTACTCGGATACGAGAATGGTGGAAAATAGACTATCGGCCGCACAAAGCTTAATTTTTTCCCGGCATAACATCATAAAATTTTCCTAATTATGAAAATATATCATCCTCGGCGTTTATCGAGTACGGTTCATCTATGGCTCGTGGTCATCGGCAATATTTTTGCGTTGGTCACGGCGAACAACGGCGCCACGATGTCCGTTTCCGCTAGCGCGGCGACATCACACGTTTCCGCTAGCGCGACTGGCGCAAGCAGACCGGCGACATCAGAAACTGACGCAGAGCCACGTTGACGCTACGTAAAGAGAGTGAGAGATAATGAAACGACGTCATGCTGACGTCGATCTTGACGTAACCAGGAATTTGGGAGATTTGAAAGATTTTCGTCAATCTAGAAAGAACGCTTTTTCACGGTCCTACGTCGACATCTAACGACCACTCAAATTTTAATTTGACATTGAGTACTCCCTCTAGCGGAATCAACAATTTTGGTACGGACATTACTTCCGAAGTACCGTTTTGGGCCGTTTGAAACGACGCGCCGTATTTTTAGGAGAAATTACACGTTTCTAGTGATATTAAAAGACAGGGGTCACGAGTAATGTGTAAATGTGTGTCATAAATTATTATCTACAAGAAAAACATAGACTGACCCAGATACATGGCGTGTTTAGTTGTTTATGGCCATTTTAAAAAATCGTCCGAAGTTACAAAGCATCCGAAGTTACCAACTTTGACGGTACCGGTGACATGGTTACAAAATGAGGTTAATTGAAGTTAGGTGTTAGCCAACTTTTTCAATTTTTAGACATATATGTGGTTCATTTTAATGTTTGTATCGACACAAACTGAAAAGAGAGGAACAATTAAATTTATCACATTCTGTGTTGTAGGCAGTACCGTATCAGGAAAGCAAACAAAACCTTAACACCTGGACATAATTATTTTGCCACAGAACCGTGTTACCTTACATTGTCAAATTTGATACAAATCATGATAAGGAGATAAGTGCTTATCAGGGGATGCCTGAATGATTTGATTCTTGATTCACGGAATCCTCCACTATTTAATACAATTTCTATAATGCTTCTAAATCAACAGAATCAAAAAAGCGTTAAAAAATAAATGTCATTTTGATGTGATTAACAATTACCGGTATTTTTCTGCAACAATGTCTTTATAATTATTATGATATTTCGATTCAAAAAGCCAAAAAATTATCATTCGATTCTGAATTGAAAAAAAATGTGATTCTAACTCCAATGATAATTTCCATTTGCTTCTTTTAGACACATTTCTGGCTTTTCTGTAGGGCAGGAATAGTTCATCAGTTGTTCATTCAATTGTTTATCATTTGCGCTTTATGCATGTTTTTTTTTATTGACATTCACTCTGAGCAAGGCCAGAAGCGGAGCTAAAAGGAACCAACCAACGGCCCCTTAAAAGCAAAAACCCACTAAAAGTTGTAGTACCAGCAACTACTCTAAACGGAAAACAAACGGAACTGAACCGCCATGATGAAGTGCAGTGAGCGGTATCTTCCCTGGGAAATGGTGAAACGACCAGAGAACAAAACCCTTCTCTGGGGCCAGTGCAACTATACAGTATAATTAGGAAGTCAAGTTTAATATTTTTGGCATCAGATATCAAAATCATTGTTTCATATTAAACGAAAAACCGGTCAAAATTTGCGAATACTCATTCTGAACAATTTATATCATTATATCTTCTATTGATTTTGAATCAGTGGAATAAATTGAATCGAATAATTTATGAGTTTGTGACTTAACTTAACAGACTGACAGAAGGCCAGATACTGCTGCCGCTACTCTCACATACACTCACAGAGAATGCCGTCGTCATCAAAAAATTTGGCAAATGACCAATATTACATGACCAACTAGATAATATGACTCTTTTTGAGAGTTAGTAGCAACTAGGGCTGGGTAAAACCGAATCATTTGCAATTCGATTCTGATTGGATATTTTTTTCGAATCTGATCGAATCATAAATTTCACGTAAATATATCCCATTTTTACTATTACAACATGTCTCCATTGTAAAAAAAGATATAGTTTGAGGAATATACAGTTTATAATGTATTTTCAATTTACACTCCATGTCTAGGAGCAAAAATTTTCATTTTCTGACACAAAATAGAATCGATTTTGGTCGAATTTGACCAAAATTGATTGCATTTTATCATTAAAAATGGAAATTCTGGTTCGTTTAGCAAGTTTGTGTTCCTATGAACGATTCCTGATTGATTTGAATAATTTGTTCTTCGAATCATCGAATCGAATTGCCCAGCCTTGTAGCCACCAAACTGTATAAAAAGGTTCAAAACCATCAATACTGCTATGAAATAGCAGTGCTGATGGTTTGGAACTTTTTGTGCATCCAAAGAAAATTGAACTAAGATTTTGGAAACCCAACTGTAACCTTTTTCAATATACGAATAACGATTTTTTTTAATGTTTATGGAAATTAAAGGATTTCAGATATAAAATTTTCTGCTAATATTTATTCAACACACTGGTCACATTGGATTAATATCGAGATGGGAGTGCAGGGGTTCGACACCCAACTCCTTGGAAAGCCTTCACATGATGCGTTGGTTAAGCTGCAGGATTATGAATTAAAACTGTTGGAAGTGAGTTTACTGTTTTCTTAATTTGATATTAATTTCGGGTGGCAGGTCAGCTCAATTGGTGGAGCAGCAAAAAATATTTTTTAAGATCTACACCCGTGCACTGCTTTAGTGAGAGGGCTCTTCTTTGAGCAAGGATGGTAGCTTTCATTCATCTCACAAATATCAAGGCTTCCTATACTTATTAAAGGAATCAACATGAGATTGTGATATAGAAGGGCCTAGTGCTTATCATGTTGGCATCGCAAGTTGAAGGTGTCAGGTTCGATTCCCAACGTGTCCAGCTTGGTAATCCATACCCACAACACAACCCAAGGTGTAATAACTTAAGCGGGCTCAGCCGAACTGGAAAGATCATATCTTTCGAACAACACTAACCCTGTTTGTCTGTAAGTGGCTTTTGGTACAGGGTCTTGTTCATGGTGATCAACTCAAATGAGTGGCTATAAAAAAGAAATGGTAAAAAGAATATTACTATGTTTTTCAGGTCATTAAAAAGACTGTCACAGCTCGCATAAGATGCGATCGAGATTACGCGCAATCTTTGTTATCTGTTGCTGCCACTGGAGGGAAGATCGATCCTCCGATGCATTCAAGTCCATTGTACGAGGTATGTTGTGATTTTTGTTGAAATTAATCAAGTACAATGATTGTTATCTGCTCAATTAGGAACGTTAGGAGAATTTGGTGTATTACAGTTGAGGAAAATTATTGCTCATTAGGATATTTAGCTAATCCTGCAGCAGAATCATGAATATCGATATGGGGAATTTTATGATGTAAAGATTGGCGTACTTTATGTCTTTATGTCTAGCTTGCAACTTTTGAAAAAAAAAACGAAAAAAATGTTCAATCAGAATTCTAGAATACTGATATATTTAAAAAAAACACATCTCACTTGTAATTTTGAAAAGTTTCTCATATTTTCGCTGATGATGCTACTTTGAGATCCACAAATACTTAATATCATCATGATTAAATTTATAAAATTGCGAGTTCAAAGATAGATAGTAAGTAATTAGGGCTGGGCAAAACCGAATCATTTGCCCCAAATTCCTATCAATACCAAATATGCCAATTTTACCATTAAAAATTGTCTTCATCATGAAAATCAAGAAATTTATAGATACAAATTAAACAGACTTAAAGGCAATATATTTTCATTCACACTCCATGTCCTAGAGCAAAAAGTTTCATATTTTAATGACAATTGATTTTGCTCAAATTTTGTCGTTAAAAATGAAAATTCCACTTCATTTTTGCATCATAATTTATCAGCTCATAATTCAATGGCCTACTGGTTAAACATGTTGGAATCACTCGTTGAACATCCCGGCAAGTCCGGCTCGCTTACCCATGCCCGTCATTCAACCCAGCGTGTAATAACTTGGGTAGGCTAAGCCGAACAGGAAAAAAATCATATCTTTCCAGCAATTGTAACCCTGTCTGTCTATAAGTGGATGCTGTTACAGGGCCTTGGACAGGGTGATCCACTCTTAAGAAGTGGATTTATGGAAATAAAAAAAAATTTAATTCTGTTTTCTAGGCATGGCAAGAACTCATTCGAAACATGAGTACAATGGGTCAAGCTTTCAAGCACCACGCAGAGAAGCTGCAAACTGCCACCATGGATAAGATAGTGACTCTTATCAAAGATAAACAAATGATAAAAAAGTCTTATCTCGAAAGAAGAGAGAAATTGGATGCAGAATTACTTAAGGTAATTTTGTTTGTTAAATCGTTCAAGTTGACTCAGAGCCAACGAAATGAAATGAACTTTATTTCACAGTATGCAATTAACAATGTTTACAATTATATCTTGTTACGAGATTTTTCTTGCGTCTCGACATTCCATCCAGTGTGGAACATGTGAGGAACCGGTGAGATTATCGAGCATAGTCCTAAGACTGTGGGTTACAGTGGCTCGCCCAGGGGCAACCAGATGTATTGCTCATTGAAACCACTTTTGTTTGGCGATCTTGACCATATTCGTTAGATATTGAACCCGCGCCATTCAATGGGTGTTGGGTTTTGCAACTATTGTTGGTTTAATCACAAATGGGCTAATGAAACATGCGGTCCATTCGTGACTGATGCGTAGAGTTGGCCAAAATCACATATCTTTTAGTTTTAAAATTGAATTGGAAAATTTTGTCGAATCGAATATTCGAATCAGAACTTGTGTAATAAACCAACAAAGGCATCTTTTTATCAGATTATAATTTGAGTGAAACTTCCCACTTATTTATGAAAAAATTTAAAGTTATTTACTTGTTGATTTCGAATTGTTACAGAAACCGAATCGAATAATTCATGATTGGAATTTTCCGAATTGAATCGAATATTTTTGACAGCAATACACGAGAAGTTGTCTTACCGATCCATTGTGTTGCGTTTTGGTTAACAAAATTAAAACGGCAATACACGCCTGCATTACATTGCGTTGATTATAAGCTCATGCCTACAATGCACAACACATGCAACGAAATGAGCACTCTCCATTAACTTGCATAGCAAATCGTTCAGTTACGTTGGAAACGTAAGAAAATGCATGCAGAGCATTGTGCTAGTGTAAATCACAAGGTTGAAATAAAACAAACCTAGAAAATACGCAACCTACGCAAACATTTATTGTGGCCTTTATGCGTAAAATAAACGGGGTTTTGATTCATTAATATGTAAATTTTTTTCCAGATTATAATGACAGAGTACGATCGTAGACACAACCAATATATAAAGACAGAAAAAGAAGCCAGTATTGCTAAAAGAGATTACGACCAGGCTGTAGATAAAGGTATGCTAACCCCTGAAGAAAATGATTCAAATCAGTTGAAAATTCACTGATCATGCAGCATTCTATGAAATAGACTTTCAGAATGATAATTAATTACTCTGTTACTCAGACACCCGAAGAAAATGGGTTTTACCAGGAGGAAATATATCAAGTGGGCAATGTTTCATGATATATCTGTGGCCAGAAGATTGGAATGTTTTATTTTGAGTGTCTGGTAGAAACTAAACTGTGAAAAAAAGATTTAAGGTTTAAGGTTTTTTCAGACAACCGAAGAAAAACAAGTTTTCTGAAACCACCTTATATACTTTATAACTGACTTTCGTTATGTCAGCTGATCTGCTTTTAAGGATATCCGAAGAAAATGGACGATTTTATGATATAGTAAAAATAGTTGTGTTGCAATGAAGTTTTGATGGTCGTTAATAATAATTATTATGTTGCAGTATTAATGATTACTAAGCATCATGATTAAACCAAGAAAAAATTATGTTAAACCCTTATATTTTTGTTTGTTGGTGGATGGGCACGTGTTTACACATTTTAAAATACACCTTTTGGCCATTTTCCTGATTTTCCTGATTTTTTCTCTATTTGATTGACACATAAAGAAAAATAAGGCCAGACTATAGTCATTTTTTGTTGTAACCACTCTTTTGAGTGGATCACCCTGACCAGGACCACTTATGGACTGATAGAGTTACAGTTGTTGGAAAAATATGTTTTTCCTGGTTCTGCCGGGCCTACCCAACTTATTACACCCTGAATTGAGTAGAGGGCCTGGATTAACGAGTCGAACTCGCTTGACTCTAACCAGAGCCGGTACAGGGCCTTGATCAGGGGTGATGCACTCAGGTGAGTGACTATGAAAATATATTTAACTCATAAATATTAATGTAGCACCCTAAACACGGGTATAATTTATTGTTCAACTTGTAAGAGATCCTTTTTCATAAATTTACCTGAATTATTTTCCAGGAAAAACTCAAGCAATTGAGAAAACAGAAGACAAATATAAGAAGGGAACAATGAAATTGCATCAAATACATAATGATTATGTTCTCCATATTACAGAGGCGACTCACCATCAACATTACTACAGGTAGGTGATGGAACCTTTTTCTCTTTAGTGTCTGAAATATCTGTGTAATTTTTCTTCAGATGGTCAGCAACCCAACATCGACATTACTAAAGGAAGGACTCAGAGTGGCCATATTTTTTTTCTTCGTGTGTCGTGAAATATTTGTGTAACTTTTTTAGGATGGTCAGCAAGCTTCAAAACTATCAGCACTGCTATTTCATAGCAGTGTTGATGATTTCGAACCTTTTTCTATAGTTTGCTTGCTACCAGACTCTT
This sequence comes from Styela plicata, assembly GCA_963675895.2. NCBI lineage: Eukaryota > Metazoa > Chordata > Ascidiacea > Stolidobranchia > Styelidae > Styela > Styela plicata. Next base: position 19,231,696 of record OZ023152.1, read on the forward strand.
TAAAAGGGACATTTTAATCTTCCAGTGAGATATATCGAGGAGTTGCATATTCGCTAAATTCTCTTCTGATAGAACCATTTTCTTCAGATGTTTGATTGGTAGAATAGTGGGCATTCTGTACCAGAGCCTGGTGAAAACATGGTTTTAAAACCATCTCATTGATACCATTTATCGATATCGTAGTGAAACTGTGCATATGATATCCTTTTCTATTTTGCAATGGTCATGGTACTTCCTTATACCAAATGCTATTTGACTTGTTGTTTCGTCATGATATCAGACTTATTATGTATGTTATGAGAGACTTGTAGAATGCCAGCTATTTTGCTACTCAAACACCAGAAAAAAATAGCTATAGTCTGAAGAAAATTTTGCTAATGAGCAATATTATATATTGTATACTTTGCCAGGAAATTTGAAGTGTTTTTGAGGTATTTTTGGGTGTTTTGTATCAATCGAACAGTGGAAAAAGGTTGACAATCATCAATGCTTTTTTTACAGCCACTCCTTAGAGTGGATCACCCTGTTCAAGGCCCTGTAACAGCGGCCACCTTTAGACGGACAGGGTTACAGCAGTGTTGATGGTTTTGAATCTTTTTACTCATCAGAAGAAAATGACATAAAGATATCTCATCAACCATCTCTCATAGTCTATGTCTACGTATGTATGTCTAACATTTTAGACACTGAAAGCAAAACCAGATTCTGTCACCCGACTGATAGGATGATATATCTTTATTGCTTTGCAATGTTTATGGTACTTCCTTATAGCAAATGTTATTTGACTCATAATGCCAGACATATTATGTAATAAGAGTAAACAGACTGGGAAATATCAGCTACTTTGCTACTCGCACACCAGAAGAAAATGACTACAAACAGAAGAAAATTTAGCAAATTGGAAATATTTTATGATAAATTTACTTTTATGAGATTTTTTTCTCTCAAAATTCACGCGCTAAGTTGTGAGTGCCGTTTACGTCAGTTTGTAACACACTAGCAAACAAATAATCGAAAAAATCGCAAATCGAAATTTACGAAACTTATTAAATAACAAGTATTAGTTTAGTTTGAATAAGGTTCAAATATTTAATATTGTCCTCATAAATTAAGTTGTAGTGAAAGGTTGAAACGTTGGCAAATCAAATTTTTCAATTTATTTGCGTGATGAAAAATGCTTTCAAAATTCGTGCTCAATGCAACCATTTTTGAAACAACAACAAATCTTTATAAATTAATTCTTTAATGAATACAATTATTAATACGATTTCATCAAAATCTTTGCGAGTGGCTAAATTGAAAATTGAATATTTTTCATTTTGTATTTTGTTGATCAGGGGATTTTTTCTCGATGGGGTTCTCTTTAATCAAGGCCGAACATAGCCCTGTAGGTACAGGGCTTTACGCACCGCTTAGGGCTTCCTCCACCAAACATGTCCATGCACACTACAGGAAAAATGGGGAAAATGTTAAGCCAAACCAAAGCCTTCACCCCGATTCACAACTGGTGTCTGGACGAGAGGTCGTGGTTCGCCATATGCTTAAGCTGCATTATCAGTTTTCCTCTCCCACAGGATAAAAATGAAATTCTACCAACGACCACTGATATCACATATAATAATTAGACATTTGCAACCTTGCAGAGATTAATTGTACAAAACCTTTCTCAATGAATTATCAAAATTAAAATCCAAACTGATATATAATCCGGGCCAGGGTGACAAGACTCTTAGTTTTTTTGAGTGTCTGAAATGTTCACGCTGATTTCTTGTGATAGACTGAAGGATTCAAAACCATCAACAGTGCTATTTCATAGCATTACTGATGATTTTTATCCTTTTTATACAGTCCCATATGTATATCATTGTATCTGGTATGTATATCACTGAATATCACCCATGTGCTGAATATACTTAATACGAAGCATCTGTTCTGTATTTCCTTATCACAACTGCTGACTCATTGTCTTAATAATGTGCAACACGAAACAATAGCTCAGTATTAATCCTAACACTTCATATTCATATTACCTTTCGCGTTGGTCACAATGGCGAGAGACTAATAGAAAGCCAACTGTTCTGCTGCTCAGATGCCCGAAGAAAATATGTTTCATCAGAAGAAAATTTAGCCAATATTATTTTATATTTTAGCCAAAAATTATATTTATATATTTACCCAAAATTTAGTCAATATTAATGATAAATTTGCTAAAAGATACAATTGCCTGCCTCTGTCTGGTGACAACAAAATTGTCCGCAATGTTTCAAAATTATTAATACTGCTATGAAATAGCAAACACATAACGCTGTGTATTCAGGACGCTTGTATTCATATTATCTTTTGCGTTGTACGGATAACTAAAGTCACAGAACGCCAATCACACAGACACCTGAAAATATTAGGTTTCACCAGAAGGCATTTCATCAAATAGGCATTATCTCGGGATACGTCCCTTGCTAAATGTTCAAAACCTCTTTTTGGGTGCCTGAGTAGATAAAGGGACCAAAATAATCAATTTTGCTATGAAACATTTTTGTACATTGGAAGAGAGTGGCATGAACATTTTGGACACCTGAAAAAAAAAAAAAGATATCTCACATTATTTACGTCTATTTGTGTTTTTTTTGATACATTGCCCAGTCTGCAACAAAATCATGATTCATGCGACTATGCTCAGTTTTCGGACTATTCTCCTTGAACCCTCTTATAAACAATGTCCTTTATTCAACAGATACAAAACAGATACAAAAGATCTCACACTTGTATTGACCGATTTTCATGATTTTGCTGGAAAATTACTTCCCAAAATGTTTGATCATTCGTAATCAGTCTTAAGGCTGAGCATGTCATTTCGTTTACCAATTCACAGTTTTTTATTACTTAGTGTGCTTAGGTGCAATTCATACCTAATTTCCATATTTTTTACTATTTTCTTTGATATAGCCTCTAACCATGTCTTTTATTCATCCGATGCACCCTGGTGTTCTTAACCTTTTTTAATGTCAGTTGTCAAATATGATAGTGAATTGACACAGTTCATATTACCTTTTTCGTCGTTCTCCTTTATTGTCTCTAACCATGAATATTTAAATTCTACATTATCATCTTGGTGTTCTTAAATTCAAAATTTTTTTTAGTTCGATGAATCTGCAGTAACATCATAAATTAATTAATTAATACTTAAAAAATATGTCAAAAGCCTGGTATTTGGCACATATTTCATGATTTTGCTGCACAGTTCTTGACGTGTTTGACCATTTATGATCGTTCTTAACCATGTCATTTTGTGTTCCATTTTCTTTTATCTCTTCTAACAATATCTTTTATTCAACAGATACACACTGCTTCCTGAGCTCATGGGAAATTTAAATTATATGCAGACTGAATCAGCAGCTACATTGTGAGTCATAATGCATTTTAATCTTAAAATAGAGGTTTCATCGGGTTTCTGTTGTATGGTAATTTTTTGGCGGTATGATATGCAGTGATTTATGATGCTAATCTGGTATTTGTACTTGTGTTTGACTGTGGCGTGTGGAATTCAAATGACCCAATATTTTAAATGGTGATAGCGCCTTTTCCCATGAATACTATGATGCATCTGTCTGAAAGATTGCAACTAACGGTCAACACATCTTCACGCAATCGTATTATATGTGAATAAATAAAAGAAAAATTATGATTAAATCTTAACTGTGGAATTGTGACCTTTACTGTGGAATGTTATTTATATTCTAATATAAAATAGTATTTTAAAAAACTTTGGTTTAATTTACATATTAACCAATATAATTTGTGATGCAGTTAGTAGTATGACAATAACATGGCCATGTAGGTGGCTCAATTATGTCATATGGAAACCGAAATGCCTTTGTTTCCAAGATATGACTCAGAATCATTTAAAAAGTATTTAGTGAGTGACAAAATGTTATATGATATTGTATGTGCCTGGGTATACTGGCAGTTAGTTTCTGCTGGTGTCTGAAATGTTCACGTCATTTTCTATAGAATATGTTGGGTAAAAAGCTTCAAAACTATCAACACTGCTATTTCATAGCAGTATTGATGATTTTGAACCTTTTCTACAGTTTGGTTGCTACCAGAAACTGAAAAAGAGACATTTTCATCTTTTAGTAATAGATTTTTGTCTATCAAAATTCACCCTGAGCAAGGCCAGAAGCAATATCCTAAAATAAACCAACTAACGGCCACTTAATAACCAAAAGCTGCTGAAAGATGTTGTACCAGCAACTGTACTCCAAATGGAAAACATTCCAAGCGGAACCACCATGGTAAAGTGCAGTGAGTGGTATCTGTACTGAGCGATGGTCAAACCATCTACCACATGGCATCTTGCCCCTTTGCTAAATTTATTACTGATGGAATACACTTTCCTTGGGTGTTTGGGAGTAACGGTGTATCTGTCATTCTGCCAGTCTGTTACACAGTATCATATATCATAACTCAATTATGAATATTGTATATACATCAGGGCGGATAGATACTTAACATAGATAAAGAGGTTGCATTGTAGGGCTGTCCAAAATATTCAATTCAAGGTTCATGAATCATCTTATTCGATTCGATTTTCCCATTTGAAATCAACAGATTCAGAAAAGTGTACATTTTCGAGAAATAGGTGTATATTTTGGGTTATAACTAGTTTTTTGAAAAAAGTATATTTTTTATTTATTTATTTATTATAATACTGTCGATTCGAATATCCGATTTAATTCATAAAATTTGTTCGATTAGATTCTGAATTCAACAGATATTCTATTCTGGCCGCCCCCAGTTGCACGGTGCCATGGCCCTCCTCGCCAACTGAAAAATCTGAGAATCACTTTCGAAATATAAACCCATGAGATGTCACTCTTATTTGATAAATAATTTTAGGCCATGCGATCCCATTTTTCAAAAATATTTTGCACGCTTACGTGATTTTGGGGAAATTTTATAGTGATATACAATAGAAACACTATGTTCAGCGAGAATTTTTTTTTCCTGTAGCACTCATTATGATGTCATAATTTGACCTATACAAATTTCCCAATTTAGGCCACAAAAGGTTCTAAATATGCCACTGGACACATCGATTTTTTAAAATGAATAATATCAATCTGATTTTCTCGTTTTCATCTCATCCACTCAATCTAGGGTGTCATTAGTAACTAGGGTATTAGTAATGTCTAAAACCGACATCAACAGTATCAGGGTAGACTGATGGATATATTTATATGAATATCGAAAAAAATTTCTGATTTTTTGTGAAATCGGCAACATTTTTTAATATAATTAGAATCTGAATGTATCCCATGATTTTGCACGTGAGCATAGGATGGGGTTTCATTTTTATCCTGTGGGGAGAGCAAAGCCGAGAATGCGGTTAGCCTTATGGCAGACTACGACCTCTAATGCAGACACCACTTTCGAATCAGGGGTGGAAGTTTTCGTTTACATTCTCTTTTTCCGTGCGTTGATATGGTTGGTTGAGGAAGTCTCAACCAGCACTCACATGAACCACCGCGCACCGGCGATGCATCCAGCAGACCTCTTGCACATAATCATCATCCCTCACAGAACCCAACTTGCGTCTTGATATTCAGAGATGCATAGCTCGAAACCTATTCCCAACACTTTTACCAATTGAGCTACCTTTACACAAATGATTACCGTATTTCACTCGATTGTAAGCCGCGGCTTATAAAGTTTTTTTTCCATCATGTTTGCGGCTTACATTTTTTCTTTGCAATGTCGATACTCTGTCTAAACTTTATCGGTCAGCTTTATCAGTCATCAACCCATATAGGCACCGGCACAGTACCGGTATATGCGGATTACATTAAATTTTTAACACTATCACATGCAGCTTACATTCAAGGGCGGCTTACATTAAATTTTAACACTATCACATGCGGCTTACAATCAAGTAAATACAATATTCAAACTTGAATCACATGTTCACAGGAAAGAGATTCTACTAGAATTTGTGCAGACAACTTCTCCAATTACGGATGAGATTTGTTCGAGCCATCGAGAAGCAGAAAGCAGAGTACAGGCTCTCATCTCGGAAGACGAGTACAATGACTTCATTCAAATGAGAGCGTGAGTTGTTTTTAATTTATTTTCTAATGAACTTGCCTAGGGATAAAGATAGGGTTTCATTTTTATGCTGCGGAGGGGAGGGCAGAGCCGACGATACGACTTAATGACATGACGAACCACAACCTCTTGCGCAGATACAAGTTCCAAATCAGAGCTGGGTTTTGCCTAACATGATGGACCAAGACATGGTTCATCTTTGGCTTAGCTTGTCAAAATAAAATTCCCAAGATTCAGGGAGGGAATCGAATGTTTGTAATTTTGTATGGTCGATCAAAAGACTTAATAATCATCAACTATGCTATTTAGGTTAGGATATCTTTTTTTATTCCGCTGGAGAGGAAAGCCGAGAATACAGCTTAACCATATGGCGAAACACGACCTCTAGTGCAGATCGGGGTGAAGGTTTTTGATTATCATATTTCTCATTTTTCTCGCGCACGGACCTGGTTAATGGAAGAAGCCTTGAGCGGCACTTACGTTAACCACCGTGCACTGCGCATCAGCAGACCTCTCGATGTGTTTGAGCTCATGACGATAAGAGATGTGTAGCTCGAAGCGTATTCCCAACTTTTTACTAATTGAGCTAACCGGGCACCCAAATATTTCAAAACATTGTTGATAACGATGAAGTATTTCGTGAATTGACATTCAAAATAGTCATTTTAATCTTCAAGGCAGTGGAATATCTCCCATTTTAGTAAATTTTCATTTCATGGATGTCATTCCTTGAGGTGTTATGGCACAAGCGTAGCTGTCATTTTGCCGCTAGTACGTGCTTTGGTCAGAGTGATTCTCTCCAAGGAATAATTATAAAAAAAAATTGTGATTTTGTGAAGCTTGATGGACTGTGCCTCACTGTTGCAATCCAGCAGTGACTCAATCTCAATGGAAAAAACACATAAAAATATTTCTGATTGGCTTGACCACAAATTTTTTTATTGAAATTCAGTGCCTAAAGGAAACCAACTAACGGCCACTAAATAGCAAAGAGTTTCTAGTACAGTAGCAAAGTACCAGCAACTGCACTAAGCGTAAAAATTCTAAACGCAACTGAACTGATATGGTAAAGTCTAGTGAGCGGTATCTGCTTCGGGCGATGGTAAAACCATATACCACTTCTTTGTTTTTTTATGGTCTCCCACCCCAGTTATTGTACACTGGGCTTAAGTGGTGGTGGTGGACATGGATTTACAGGACTTGCCGGAACTTGAGCCAGAGATCTTTAACCTGTGATACCAATACGATTACCACAAGGACATCATGTTTAAATTGTCTGAATCGGAGATTTATCCGAATCGATTTCAATATTGAATTCAAATGTTGCACCATCTAATTAATCCAGGATGCCCAGTTAGCTCGTTTGGTGGAGCGTTGGGAATACACTTCGAGCTGCGCATCTCTAACGACCTGGGTTCGAATTCCATATGAGATGAATATATGCAAGAGTTTGGCTGAATGTGCTGCTCGAGTCTTTCTCCACCAACCATGTCAATGCGCAGGAAAGATAGTAAAATGTTGAGCCTAAAACATTCATCTCCGACCCGGAACTGCCGTCTGCACGAAAGTCCACCACATGATTAAGCCATATTCTCAGCTTTCCTCTCCCGCAGGATAAAAATGAAATACTATCCTTACTTTTCCTTTTTTGCAGAACGCCTCTCGAAACAGAAGCTTCTATTGGTTTTGATCCAGCTTTGTTGAGAGGAGAAGCTGAGAGATTATTGGAAAATGAACTGGTTTTAAATACTTTGAGTATACAAGGGATAGAGCATGCGTAAGTAGGGTTGATTGGAGAGATTTACGTGTATGATTGAAAGTTGCTTTAATCAAGGTTGTGACCATTCGCTGTATTTTACAAGGTGCGATGCAGATTTATTTTGGGGTGTTTTATATTCAGAGTTCTGTTGTTTATTGATACAATATAAAGATTCTTTTAGGCAGAATTAACAAAGTTTTAAAATATAAAAGATGCAACATCGACAGAGCGGCATTTAACTATAACAACATAAAATAGTGAATGACCTTCACAGACCAGCATGGCAGTATATATATATATATATATATACGTATTTCCTGCGTGTCGTAAGAGGCGACTATGAAAAAGCGAAGAAGTGTTAGATGGTTTTACCATTGCCCAGAGCAGATACCACTCACTGCACTTTACCATGATGATTAAGTTCTGTTTGGGATGTTTTGTTTAGAGTGCAGTTGCTGGTACTACATCTTCCAGTAGCTCTTTGCTATTGAGTGGCCGTTGGTTACTTCCCTCTGGGAGCTGCTTCTGCCCTCGCTTAGAGTGAATTTCAATAAAAAAAATCAAGGGTCATGCGTGAATGATCAGACCCACAATGCAACACCATCAGGTTGTGCTGTGATTGGTCATATAAAGAGTAGCAGACATGAGCAAGATAAAATTGGATAGGAACAGTATCAAGATGATCTCTCGGTCAATGATAGATAACGCTGCTTCTGGCTCAGGGCAAACTTCAAAATAACCAGCACTTTATAAAGAATATGGCTTTTGTAAAATCTGACCCTGTACATCTGTAGGTGGCTGTTGATACAGGGATTGATTTAGGGTTATTCGCTCAAAAAAATGTGTGACAGTAAAAAAAGTGTGAATTACCAATACTAAATCTGTAACTTACTGATATGTGAGCACAAAACTGAATTTTACTAATTTTTACTGAGCTTTCCTCTCTTTTCTAGTTGCAACGGTTTCCAAGAAGATCTGGAAACGGTCAAAGAAATATTGGACCAAGATCGACAAGCTCTGGAAAATTTGCATCAAGAGATCGAGCAGATCACAAATAATCTGGATAACTTGAGGTTTGGATTTTGCAGATATTTCTGTTTTGTGATCTGTTTTCTTGGTGTTTGTTTTTGATTTTCTTAAATTGGTGTGTTTTGATTTTCCGTTTGAGTCACGTTGGATGGAATGACAATACTCTAGATGAATCGCGTTATCAGATGAAGTTGTAAGTTGCATGCTGTGAAATAGAGTTTATTTGCAGTGAAATCATGATATATGCCTAATTTTTACGTTGTAAAATTTGGCATATATCATGAATTTTGCTCCAGAACGACCTCAATATGGATGGTTAAGAAATCTTGCTTAGAAATCATCCAAAATTTGCCATATACATTAGATTTGACATTCTTAATACTGGATACTGGTAAAAATAATACTTAACGACCTTCGGTTCCCACCCCCCCCCCCCTCGAAAAAAAAAATGATTTGTTAGTTTAGCAACTTGTTTTGTCAGAGCTTGAAATGAACTTATCTTTACGTGCTGTGTTGTTTAAAATTTCGATGGAGTTTTCTTTTTGTCTGTGGCATGCTGTGTTATGTGTTTTATCATTTTGAGTTTATTCATAATGAGGTAGAGAGGGTGAGGAAATCTTGTTTATATTCAGGTGTCTGAACTATTGATGTCATATTCTTCAGACAGGCAAAAAAACTTCAAACCATTAACATTGCTATTTCATAGCATTAATGCTGATTCTGAGCCCCTTTCTACAATTTTATTTCTACCAGACACTCAAAAAAAATTTTTTGGTTTGGCGGCCACAAACTCATTTTAATCTACCGTTTTAAAAGAACATGCGATCGCACTAGGCCATTATTGTATGGGTATGTATTTGTATGTTTATTCGGCTCAGTAATAAAGCATGCAATGCATAAGAACAATAAATTAATATCAATAAGAACGTGAGACAGGGTAGAAACATGGCCCTGTTGACCTTGAGCACTAGTTTGATGTTAAATGTATTTTATTGCTTTAGAAAATGTGAATGAACATTTGTTTTTGTTTGTTTAAGCCTGTACTGAGTTACCATCATTCTTATCAAACTAATAATAACTTTCATTAATTTAATTTATATTTTATTTTGTTCTATCATCGTCTTTGTTGTGTTCCTGCATGTTGTCAATGTCCGTATGTCCGTGAATTCACAAACAGACGGAATTTTCCAGAATCTCACATCGGGTAAATTTGTGTTTTTCTTGAACTTTTGTTTCATTTGGTGACTGATAATTTGGTAGTGATAGTAATTATTTGAGGAGGGTTCATGTTTAGTCCATGTTCATTTAATTTTCTTCGAATGAACGACGAAGCTTCAAATCCATCAACACTTTTATTTCAAAGCAGTATTGATGATTTTGAACCTTTTCTACAGTTTGATTGCTTAGAGATATCCAATAGAGACAATTTTTATTTTCCAGCAAGGCTAAATTTGTTAAATTTTTTTCTGATGGAACCCATTTTCTTCGAGTGCTTTAGTAGCTTGCATTCTGCCAGTCGGAAGGAACCAAAGCTAGTCACAAGCTATTTAATGGCAAACAGCTATTACAAATCGTAGAACCAGCAATCGCACCTCAAGTAGAAACATCCCAAACAGAACTGCACCGCTATAGTGAAGTGCAGTGAGTGGTATCTGCCCTGGATGATGGTAAAACCATCTGCTACTTTTTGTTTCCTTCGAGTCACCTCTCACAACACAAGGAAATGTGTTAATAAAATTTTAAAGCCTGTAACTACAGGATCAGAAATGAACAGAAATTTAATAAAATTGAACAAACAGATTGAATTGTAAATATTGACTTTTCACGAAATTGAAACAAAATTTTTATCACAAATTCTACCGTTTTCAGCTTTTCAAAATATTGATTCAATCTGTTGTTTTTGCGAATTCGAATATGACTCAATTCTGCCAATGATTCGAAATGAACAGAATGTAGATATATATTTTGAAACTAAAAGTATATTTTGGTTGATTCAACAATTTTCTGAGGATTACCTTCGTTTTTTTATCATCTTATGTGTTATTTCAACATAAAAAAAATTATATAAAAAATAAATATATTTTCTGAGAAATACCTTTCTTTTTTATTATCATATTTGTTATTTTGACATAAAAAATTGTATAAAAGATCTAATTTGCGGCCTTAAGTTAAAAGTGCCATAACACATTTAGCTAGAGGACTAAAAAAAGCAAAAAAAATGGAAAACGGTTTTACCTACGCTCATGGCTGATACTGCCTCATACTATAGCAGTTTGACAGTGTCTTGTTTTTTTTGTGTATCCGAAATATTCACGTCAGTCCCTTCAGATGAATAAAAAAGCTTCAAGACCATCAACACTGCTATTTGATAGCAGTATTGATGATTTTGAATCTCATTTTATACAGTTTGGTTGCTAAATGGCGCCTAAAAAGAGACATTTTAATCTCCTACCAGGACATATATCATGACATATCGCCCATTCCGCAAGACATTTCAAAAGAGACATTTGAACCAAATCTTCTAGACACATGTACATCATGAAATATTTCCTATTTTCTGAATTTTCTTCTGATGAAACCTGTTTTCTTCAGATGTATGAATAGTAAAATAACTGGCATTCTAGAAGTCTGTTTTATAGATGTCCGTTTACTTATGAAATTGTACCTTTATAAAACCGTTTATTTTTCATCTACCGTAGGTCTTTCTATGTAAGTGATCATCATTGGTTCTTCCCAGACGCTTTTTCCAACCGTACCTTGAGGTTAATCCTAATCTGTTGAATATGTACAATATGGCTGGTACACATATTGATTATACGCTTAAAGGATGTACAAACAAAGATATTTACATTGAGAATAATTAAATTTGTTGAAATTGGAATAAAGATCTCGGTTGCCTTATGTTGAACAAATAGGATATTTATTAAATAAAATTTATTCAAGTTCACTCCAACCTAGGCCGGAAGTAGCGCTTTGAAGGTACAAACCTACAGCGACTTTTTCCATTGACGTTCGCTCTGAGCAAGGCCAAAAACAACACCCAAAAAGTGCCAACTAATGGCCTCTTATTTTGCATGGAGATGCTCTGAAATGTGGCTCCAGAAACCGCGCTCTAAGCATCAGTAAACATCTCAAGGCAGAACAGAACCGATGTGTAAATATTTTTTATTTTTATTTTATCGAAATTCACTCTGAGAAAGGCCGGAAGCTGTGCCAAAAAGGAAACCAACTAACGGCCACCTAATAGCAAAGAGCTACTAAAAGGTTTAGTACCAGCAACTGCACTCCAAAAACATCCCAAATGGAACAGAACTGCCATGGTAAAGTGCAGTAAGTGGTACCTGCATGTTCGATTGTAAAACTCTGACTGACAAAATGTCAGTTACTCTGCTACTTAGGCATCTGAAGAAAATGGATTCCATCAGAAGAAAATTCATCAAATGGACAATATTTCATGAAGTATATAATTTTGACTGCCAGGTAGCAACAAACCCTCATAAAAAAGCTTGAGTCCCGACGAGTCCAGCTCAGCTCATGCTCATCGCTCAACCCAGGGGGCAATAATAACTTGATACGGCTAAGTCGAACAGGAAAAAAATATATCACTCCAGCAATTCTAACCCCTGTCCGTCTATATGTGGCCGTTGGTAGAGGGCCTTGGTCAGGGTGATCCACCAAAAGAAGTGGTTATAACAAAAAAAAAAAAAAATGATGAGATCTTTTTGGACACCTGACACCTGAAAAACAAGATTTTGTCATCTGTTGAATGCCAAACAACTTTAGAATCCTAATTTTGATTTTACTATTTTCAAATTCCAGCCTTCTCAACAAAAAACTGGAGTATACAAATCTAAAACTAAAATTTGTCGAAAATGAAGTCAACGAAAAGAAGCTTCAAGAACAGCATAGTAAGACAGCCGCTTGTCTGAATTCACTAGGGGACAGTGCGCCCCCTAAGGGACTGAATCTGCCTTCTCATGACACCATTTCAAGCACGTCAGCATCGAGCGACCCAAAGAGTCCTTCCACCAAGGTAATAATCCAAATATCGTCCTTAAGATAGATTTATTTCGACCTTCTCGAGTTGTGCAATAAATAAATATACTTCAGCACATACATTAGCACATACATTAAATATTTACATACATAAAATCTTGTGAAGTTTAAAAATGTGTGGTATATACACGCGCCCTTTTGCCCCAAAAATAAAAATGAGGCTATACTAAAATACGGAAAGAAAAGAGGGAAAAAAAATATATATATATATATGTGTAATAAACAACAGCTATTACACGGACAGTCATATTGGTTACAATGCAAGGACAACAACGACACTTATAGTACAATAACGAGGAAATACACACATGTGATCGAGCGTGATTCACACATGGAATGCGCAAAGGTAGCGCGACCGATCTGTCCTTGTAGCTTGGTTTGAACTTCAATCCAGCACAGAACCTGAGTAAGCGTTAAAATGTCCTAGATTTCTCAGTAAAAGTTAAAGGGCAGGATAGAATTCCTTTGGGTACAATGGGATAGAATATCATTTTTATCCTGTGTGAGAGGAAAGCTTACTACAGTTCAATCATATTGGGGCCCATGATCTCTCGTGCAGATACCAGTTCCGGATCAGGGTGAATTATTTTTGCTTATCATATTATCATATCTCATTTTGCTTTTGCGTGGACTTGGTTGGTGAAGGAAGTTATAAGAGGTGCTTATGGAATCCACCACCGACGAGGCGTACAGCAAACCTCTGCCCAACATCCCTCATCGGATTCAAACTTGCCTCTTGACAATCAGAGATGTGTAGCTCAAAGCATATCCCCGGTGCTCACCGATTGAGCTAATCGGGCACCCTTTAGAGCAGGTCAAATGCGAAAGGTTCATCACATAAAAGTTTTGAATTCTCGAAAAAGAACACGATTCTTGCACCTTGCCTTTTTTGTTCATTTGTTTGTGTTAGAATTCGAACCTGCAAAATTCACCATGTGTAATGTTGCTGAGCTATTTTGTTCCTTCTCCCATTCACGATCCACATATTACATTTTTTAATGGGCTTCTAAGCAAGGCCAAGAGCAGAGCTTGAAATGAACCTAATATCGCCCACTTATATTGCAAAGAGCCATGTAAAATGTAATATATGGAACCACTATCATATGCAGGGAAGGCCATGGTGCCCCTTGTCGACTGAAAAAAATTCCACAATGACCTTTTGAACCTTCCTCGAGCTTTAAAACGTAGTAAACCTCGGAGTGCCTTCGTCGTGCATAGGATATAACATTTATTTACCCAAACATAGGTCCCAAAAATCCATTCTGTAAAAATTTCAGACAGGTTTTATAGTAATATTTCACAAAAAACAATATTATCCAGGGGAAAATTTTGTCCATCACTTCTTTGTTTCTTTTTAGTTACTCCTGCAAAGCGCAGCAAATATGTAGGAATTTTAAAACCCTGTAGGTCCAAGCTTTCGAATAGCCCTGACAGATTTCCCTGCTTATCTTCAGAGACGACTAAAAGGAGGCAAAAGAAGTGGTAGATGGTTTTACCAATGCCCAGGGCAGATACCATTTACTGCACTTTATCATGGCGGTTCAGTTCCATTCGGGATGTTTTCCGTTCAGAGTACAGTTGCTGATACTACATCTTTCAGTAGCTTTGGCCGTTCGATGGTTCCATTTAGGCACTGTTTCTGGTCTTGATCGGAGTGAATTTCTCTGGAAAAAAATTCTGAACCCCCACCTAGTACAGGGCTAAATGCACTACATTCCCAATCAAAAATTATCATTTTGTCAAGCATGAACCACAGATGGATCGTGTCTCATCAACACAGTCCATCAGTGTCACAGGCTTGACGAAGTATGTCTTAACAGAATTCTTTTGACTGGTTGTTGCATTCATTTATTCTTATTCAGGGATTCGCAAGCAAGATATTCGGGACAAAAAAAACACCATCAAGGCCGAAGAATAATGTAAGTAATCTAAGAGATATTATACTTCAGACTGGCATAATGTCAGCTACTCTGCTGCTAAGACACCCGAAGGAAATGACTTCCACGAGAAGAAAATCTAGTGAACAGGCAGTATTTCATGATAAATCTTTTGCTCGAAGAGAAATATAGAGTTAATGTTAAGATACCTAATTTTAAAGTCTACGGGGATAATAATGTAATTTTTTTTTTGAAGAAACTACCATCAATATCAGATGGGTATTTGCTCTGGGCGAAAATGATATATCTGATATATCTAGTTCATAAACCACAATAACAGTTTCTGCACTGAGCAACATAGCCACCTTCAATACGTCAATATTAATTGGAGAATTTTTGTTATTTTCAAGCTCTTCGATTTTTCAAAAGACGTGCGTGAACAAGCATGGTTCCACGGTTCCATCCCACGTAACGAAGCCAATGCCATGCTGCAAAATAACGGTGATTTTCTGCTTCGAGAAAGCCACAACAGTCCTGGAGATTTTGTCCTGTCTGTGATGCACGATGGCGCTAGGAAGCATTTTAAAATTAACATAACACCTAACGTAAGTTGCTAACTTATATAATTTTGTGATTTTGGAAGGTTGGAAGCAGAATGTCAGCTACTTTGCTTCTCAGACACCCGAAGAAACCCTGTTCTTTCAAAAAGAAATTTAGTAAATATGTAAATTTCAATATATAAATCTTGCTGAAAGATTAAAATGCCTGGTGCAACCAAATTGCATAGAAGTTCAAAATCAACAATATTGCAATTAAATAGCAGTGTTGATGGTTTTGAAGCTTTTTTTTTTGGTCCCTTAAAGAAATTGACGTCATATTAAACACCTAATAAAACTAAGATTCTCTCACCCTGATGTCCACAATAATATCAAATTATAACTTTTTTTATTGCTCCATCGATTTCACGATACTCTTACCAATTTTGATTAGGGAATTGTGTGCGAGACACATCAGTCAGTATAACTCAAAATCCAGTTGCAGAACCTTCAACTTTTTCCTTCAAAAGTCCGATACATTTGAGTTTGATTTACTTCGGTTGATTGAACAGCTTCTACATCTTCAGCTGTGTATGACCCTGGCTTCTACGTAGATTTAGTCATCAGGAAAATGCGATTCCAGCTTTTAATTTGATTTACTTTTCAAGTTGGTCATTGCGAAAGATCGTGTCTTTAGTCAACTCAGGAAAATGCGACGGAGATTTAGTCATCAGGAAATTGCGATTATCCATGTCCACCTTTCAAGGTGTAATAACTTGAGTAGGCTTGGTCAGCTCTGAAAAATCATGTCTTTCCAACAACGCTAACCCTGCCTGTCTATAAATGGCCGCTAGTACAGGGCTTTGGCCAGGGTGATCAGCCCCAAACAATGGCTATTAATGAACAATACATAAAAAAAATTTACTATAATCGTTCTTCTTCAGGGCAAATTCAAATTTGAAGTGGAGCAATGCAACACAGTAGTTGAATTGGTTGAAATGCATTATACCAAGGGGATGCATATCACTAAGCAATCAAGATGTGTAATAATGAATCCTGTACTGAAGGTGGGTGAAGTTAGGGGGTGTGTCTGATTAGAAAGGGGTGTGTCACAATAATACCAAGGGATGCATATAACTAAGCAATCAAGATGTGTAATAATGAATCCTGTATTTAAGGTGGCTGAGGTTAGGGGTGTGTTTGGTCACAAAATGGGTGTGTCACGTAGTCCAAGGGATGCATATCACTAAGCAATGTGTGATGTGTGATTTGAATCCTGTACTGAAGGTGGGTGAGGTTAGGGGGTGTGTATGATCACGAAAGGGGTGTGTCACATAATCCTCAAGAGGATGAATATGAATGCGTGATTATGATTCCTTTACTTAATGTGGGTGAAGTTAAGGGGGTGTGTATGTTCACGAAAGGGGTGAATCACATAATCCTCAGGGATGATATAACTGAATCATGATGTGTGTGATATGAATCCTGTATTTAAGGTGGGTGTAGTTAGGGGGTGTGTTTGGTCAAGAAATGGGTGTGTCACATAATCCTCATGAGGATGTATATGAATGTGTGATTGTTTTTCCATTTCTTAAGGTGGGTGAAGTTAAGGGGTGTGTGTATGACCACGAAAGGGGTGTATCACATAATCCTCAACAGGATGAATATGAATGCGTGATTATGATTCCTTTACTTAATGTGGGTGAAGTTAAGGGGGTGTCTATGTTCACGAAAGGGATGTGTCACATGATCCTCATGAGAATGCATATGTGACTGTGATTTCTTTACTTAAGGAGGGTAAAATTTGTGATTTGTTTTCTGATTCGATTATTTCCTTGAAATGCTTAGAATTTATTCAAATTACCAGTGATTTGGATCAAATAAGATTCAAATTCTTAAACTTACATTCTTAATTGTTTGTTTGTTATGTTAGAACAACAGGTGCTTTCGACTATTGTGGTCATATGAACCAGCACTAGACTGGGGGTGAGGAATTTGTACAAAATATTTGTCGTAATTTACTAAGTTTTATAATCGAACAGCCGATCTGTGATGCAAATTTAAAAAAAATCTTTTTCATTTAGGACAAATGGTCTCTCAGTCACTCTGATCTGGAGCTTGGAGCCAGACTTGGTCCGAGGAAACTTTGGAGATGTTTTTAGAGCTTATTTGAAGACAGAGAATAAAGATGTGAGTGAATTCGCTGCTTTCAGATCAAATTAGAATTCAAATTTAATTTATGTGAATCGGTTCCTCATATCTGGAATTTGAAAAATTTTTTTTATTGTTTGTATTGAAGTTCTCTCTAAGCAAAGCCCTAGGCAGCATCTAAGATAGGATTACATTTTTAGCCTGCTGGAGAGGAAATCTGAGAATACAGCTTAATCATATGGCGAACGACGACCTCTCGTGCAGACACCAGTTCTGAATCGGGGATGTAGGTTTTAGCTTAACATATTTCTGGTGCATGGTTGGTGGAGAAAGCTGTAAGCAGCGCTTACGTGAACCTTCATGCACCAGCGAGGCATCCAGCAGACCTCTTGTATATAATCATCCCTCATCGGGGTTCGAACCCTAGA
This sequence comes from Styela plicata, assembly GCA_963675895.2. Lineage (NCBI taxonomy): Eukaryota > Metazoa > Chordata > Ascidiacea > Stolidobranchia > Styelidae > Styela > Styela plicata. The sequence continues at coordinate 19,249,634 of OZ023152.1, forward strand.
CGTTACCGTAGCTTGAAGAATAATCCCAACGCTTTACCGTTTGAGCTAACCAGGCAACCTCAACCTAAAAGAAACCGACTAATGACCACTTCTTTTTTACAGCCACTCATTTGAGTGGATTACTCTGAAGGCGGCCGGTACAAGCGGCCACTCAGAGACAAACAGGGTTAGAGTTATTGGAAAGATAAGATATTTCTGGTTCAGCCGTTCCTACCCTAGTTATAACACCCTGGATTGAGTGGGTGTGGATTAATATGCCAGACAGAACTCGAACCCAGGATCTTCAACCTGTGATTTCAACACAATAACCACAATAAATCCATCGTGACATAACTTTAAAAACTTAAATTGAATCTTTGATTAGAGTTGGGTTTTAATAGTTGTTGGCCTTACGTAATTATGTCAGATTTATTTACGGAGTTACGTAAATATTAACATTTCTGGTTCCTGCAAAATTTATGCATTATATGTCCCTTGAACGATATATATGCGGTATATATTTGTTGCGTTAATTCTAGGCACATGATCTCACAATATAAGGAACCTCAAAAATGTGTCCTCGAAACCAGAAGTTAATATAATAATTTAAAACTAACCTCAGTGCAAACGATTTTGATTTGACATAAAGCAATTTCAAAAAACAGTCTTCATAGCAAATTTACGTAGTAGTGCTGCTTGCGTAATTCCGTTCAGCCCAACTCCATTTCCAGTATTGGTTTAATTAAAATGTCTTATCTTTTGCTCAAAATGACCCACTCATGACCAAATATATTACTTTTCTCTCAGGTCGCTGTTAAAACTTGCCGAGAGAATGTTGACCAGCGTACGAGAGATAAGTTTCTTATGGAAGCAAGGTAATCTTCAGCTTTTTAGATTGAATACTATGGATCTTTTATTCAAATCTGACTTCCTTGTTCACTTCCTGGTTGCAAGCAAATCATCTTATTGTATATCCTAGCACAACAATGTAGGATTTTATTTATATCCTGTGAGATAGGAAAGCCGAGAATACAGCTCAACCATATGGCGAACCGCAGCTTCACGTGCAGATACCAGGGGTGAATCGGGGTGAAGGTTTTTGGTAATCGTATTTCTCATTTTTCCTGTGCATGGACATGGTTGGTGGAGGAATCTGAAAGCAGCATTTAGCATGAACTACCATTCACCGGCGAGGCGTCCAGCAAACCTCTCGCCTATAATCATCTCTCACAGGATTCGAACCCAGGATGTTAGTGATAGCATAGCTCGAACGTAAATTTAGAATCTCAGAGATTTTACCCTCCGTACCAATTTCTAGGCTGCTTCTTAATATTGATATACCCTCCAAGCAAGGCCGGAGTAGTGACCAATGAAATCAAACCAATGACCACTAAGGTGGCTAAGGGCTTGTACAAAAAAAATCCCAGAAACTACGCTTCAAAGAGGAAAACATCCATGAGAAGACTGAACCACTTATATTAAAGGGCAGTGAGTGGTATCTGTCCCTGGGCAAGGGTGAAGCCATTTCCACTTCTTTGTTTCCTTTGTATCTGGATTCGCCCAGGGCAAGGTTTTAAGAGATTTTTAATAAAGGCCACCCAAAACCACTATTGTGCAAAAAGGGCGAAGACGAATGGTGAACAATCTTCATTCCCAAAACTTATTGACTCGAGTTTTGTAAGTTTGCAGATCCACGCGATCAAGAAAACAATGTAAAGGCATTGAATTCATTCCAAATTGCAGAAGTTGGCGAAATTTTTTATCTAGTACCGTTAACTTTTAACACACAAGACATGAATCTGCTGGTATTTTTTAGTTTATAAAATCTGCCATATATCATGGTTTTACTGCAAAATTGATTGATTTAAAAAGTTGAACCATATTTTTTGTTTCAGAATTCCTGAAAGGTTACGACCATGTTAATATCGTACGTTTGATAGGGGTTTGCACTGATATGCATCCTGTGTACATTGTCATGGAACTGGTGCCAGGTTAGTGACTATTTTTTAGTGTTCACATCTTAGATTGAAGGTTATGGACTTGAGAGTCCTGACAATTCAAGCTTGTTAATCCGTTCCCACTATTTAACCCATGGTGTAATAACTTGGGTAGGCTAAGCCGAACCAGAACAACCATGTCTTTCTATCAAATCTAATTTCCTTGAGCGGTTTCTGGTTCATGGCCATATTCAGAGTGATCTACTCGAATGAGTGGGAGTAAAAAAATGTAGTAACCGCAACCACACTCTAAGAAGAAATAATTCGGATAGAAACTGTAGCGCTATAGTAAAGTGCAGTAAGGGGTATCTGCCCAGGGCTATTGTTAAACTACGGTAAACTCTTTCGACAGGGGGTGACCTAACAAAGTACCTTAAGAAGAATGTGAATATGCTGCAGGTTAAACAACTCATGAAAATGTGCATGGACTCCTGCTCTGGGTTGGCTTATTTGGAGGAAAAGAAATGCATTCATCGGTAAGGTTGTGCGTCTTTAACTAGATTTTCAATAGGAAGGACATTTTTAGTCATATTTAAATATTAAGTAACAAAATCATAATTTGTGACGTTTTCAATCCAAATTTTTTATTATTATGAAAGACTACTATGGTTTGTGCCAATATTGAATGCAGCTGCCATCGATATATTAAGCATTGGGGAATGGGTCATGTCAACTTTTTTAGTGTATAATTTGTGATATATCATAAATTTTCTCCAGTTGTACTAGTTATTATACTACTATTCTCATTTTTATTATTTGGGCCGCGGTGGCATGATCAAAACGACAATAGCTGCCGAACGTAATTTCTAATGAATGATGCGGGTTCAAACCCCAGGCAAAGTATGGTCAAGAAAGACCGATGAAGGAAAAAAAAAACCTTCAAAGAGCAATAAACGCTCAGTGCCCCTGAGCCAGGCACTGTAACCCACAGCCTTGGAACGATGCTTGGTAATCTTACCGGTTCCTCATTGCTTCCACACTGGATGGAATGGCAAGAAGCAAGATAAATCTCGTAACCTGATATATTTGTGAACATTGTTAATTGCACATACAGAACCCGTGAAATGTAGTTTCTGCCCTGGGTGGCATTAAGCTTTTTACTTGTCATGTTATTTGTCATTCTTTGTCTCTCTCAACAGAGATGTAGCCGCTCGAAACTGCCTTGTCGACAACGACGGTGTCGTTAAAATCACTGATTTTGGAATGTCTCGGGAAGAGGAAGATGGAGTGTACAGCGTTTCTGGAGGAATGAAACAAATCCCCATCAAGTGGACGGCCCCGGAGGCAATGAATTATGGTTCGTTGCAAGATATATCTTAATGCTATGCCAAGTTTTATCTTAAGGGGAGGAAAAATATTCGGCTTTTTTATTGAGAAAATACACTATTTTGAGAAAATTCTAAAACAATAAAAAACTCTGTACACCACATTAAATGTATAAGGAAGACGTGTAAAAATTTTGCTCAGTTTGGAGATACTTTTCGTGAAATTTTGAAATCTTGCAACCCCCCCCCCCCCATACACCGATTCCACTTTCAGTGCTGAAGGCTGCAATATACAATTGCGGGGATTTTTACATTGCAAAACTTTAGATAAAACATGATCTTGCTCCAAAATGTGAGTTTACACTGTTGAACTGGGCATATATCAAGCATAGTGAGTGAATTCTGGATACATTGAAAAAACTGTTCACCAATCGATTCAGTAGCTCTTTGCTATTGAGTGGCTGTTGGTTGGTTTCCTTCGGGAACTGCTTCCCGCCTTGCTCAGAGTAAATTTCAATTACAAAAAAATATTTTTTGAAATGAGCAAGGCCGGAAGCAGTGATCGAAAGGAATCAACCAATGGCCACTCAATTGCGAAGAGCTACTACGAGATATAATACTAGCAACCGCACTCTGGAAAACATCCCAAACGGAACTCGAATCGCCATGGTTAAGTGCAGTGAGTGGTATCTGCCCCGGGCTAACTTTTTACTAAAACTTTTTTCAACAGGCACTTACACTCATGCAAGCGATGTTTGGAGTTTTGGAATATTGGTTTGGGAGATATTCTCATACGGAAAGGTGCCGTACCCTGGCCAGACAAATACTCAAGCAAGAGAGGGGATTGAGAGAGGTACGTGGTACAGAGAAGGGTCACAAAATCTTATTTTTTTTTTTTATCTTTTGAAATATATTTATAGATTTTATTTGCCTGCATATTGTGGTAAGACTTGTAAAATCCTGAAATTTTTGGTGGGTTTTTTTTCAGGTTTCCGAACGTCCTGTCATTTTTTTCAGACTGGCAAAAAAAGCTTCAAACCATCAACACTGCCATGAAATTCGAACTACTTGAAAAAAAATTTGAACTTTGAACTATTTTTGACAATCAGACTCTCAAAAAGAGACTTTCTAATCTTGATACATATTTGTCATGTTTCGTTTATCTCGATAGAACCCTTACTATGTGTTTGCGATATCTTTCAAACCATAAGTTGCATTTCGATATTTTTTGCGTCTATCGAAAGATAATGTTGTCAAATATTTATAAATTCAATTTCGTTTTTGTTTATTATATAAATAGATATTAAAGTCAGGAAAATGCCCGTTTTTTTATTGCATTCACAAGCAAAGGCAAAATGGAACTGTCAGAACTGTTAATTATTTGTAAATTCTTTCAGTTATATTCATATGCGACATTTTCATTATTAATAATACCCAGATACTATTCACTTCACTTTACCATGGCGGTTCAGTTCCGTTTGGGATTTTTTTCCGTTTAGAGTGCAGTTGCTGGTAATATTTCTCGTAGTAGCTCTTTGCAATTGAGTGGCCGTTGGTTGATTCCTTTTGGCACTGCTTCTGACCTTACTCGAGAGGGAATTTCGATAAAAAAATGTTTAATTTTTTTTTTTGAAATTCACTCTGAGCAGTTCCCAAAGGAAACCAACCAACACCCATTCAATAGCAAAGAGCTACTGAAAGATGTAGTACCAGCAACTGCACTTTAAACTGAAAACATTCCAAACAGAACTGAACCGCCATGGTAAAGTGCAGGGTGTGGTATCTGCCCTGGGTGATGTTGGCTGTGTGAGCAGATATTTCTGATAAATTCCGTAATACTTTTGTTGAAATTTCGAAATCTTGCCCTGCAGGCTGCATCAAAGGCTGCATTATACACTTCCGTGGATATTTGCATTGCAAAATTTGAGATAAAACATGATCTCGCTTCAAAATGGCAGAATCTACCATGGCGGTTCAGTTCTGTTTGGGATTTTTTCCGTTTAGAACCCAGTTGCTGGTACCACATGTTTTTAGTAGCTCTCTGCTTTTAAGTGGCCGTTAGTTGGTTTCTTTCATGCACTGTTTCCGACCTTGCTCAGAGTGAATTTTAATAATTAAAAAAATAATCCTTATACAAACTTCCTAAATGTGGAATACTACACATTTTATAAATCCTTTAGGTCAAAGAATGCAGAATCCTCACGGATGTCCAGATCGTATGTATAATGATGTGATGATGCGATGTTGGGACCATGAACCAACTAGAAGACCCAAGTTTGCTGAACTCATCAAGATTATTAAGTCAATCAGAGTTTGATAGTGGCATGGCATCGATGCCTTTGAGTAAGGCATTTGTATGGTGCCACAGGAGACATGTCTATAAATGTGAATTCATTGTAAATGAATCAGGCGTTGTTGTTGGCATAGCATTTATGCCTCAAAGTGAGGCATTTGTATGGTGCCACCTGCCTATTTATGTGACTTTGCTGTGATGCCATGATCACCTGTGTTTGTGTGTTTGTTTGTCTTGAACTTCTTCGATTTTGCTAGCGGTCTCCTAGTGTGGCATCTCTTTGGTGCCGCATTGGGACACCGGTGCCTTGAGTGTGGCATTGCCTCAGTCCCTAATCATATATGCCACAGGCAGCATTTTTTGATGTGGCAGTAAACTTCTTGCATTTCTCTATGTATATCCAGAGACATATTTATTTTTGTGATTAGTCGTGCCGGATTCGATAAAGATAAAGTTACCGACTGTCCGTTTTTTTGCACCGACCTTACGTTACTACTTTACTAATCATGATATACAGGAGATTTACTGTTGTTTAATCCTTGGAAAGTTACTGCGTTTTATTATTTGATTTTATTATTCTCCTTTTCAATGTTATTATGAGCATGTTATTGAACCACATATATATATATACGAATAATTTTCTTATTTCCACAATCAACTCATTTGAGTGTATAACCCCGACAATGATCTATGTATTAGCTACTACACAGGGGAAAGAGTTTTGGCTGATTTGTCCAGCTATATGTACTTTTTAAAAGCTATTGGCCATATATTACCTATCTTTTCCACCATTTTTCAAGTTTGTCTTTCTTTCAGCCAAAGTATGTTTTTGGCAAAAAGTACAAATTGTTGGACAAATTTGCCGTTTTTTCTGTGTCGACCCAATCATTAATTTTATTGTGTCAATTATGAGGCCACAAATGGACTGTGCCTCATCGGCGCGATCCATCATTGAGTGACTCATGCTTGGTGAGACGTATCTGATCCAATTTTTTTGGATTGTTGCGTTTCCTGCTTTATCTGTTCTTCAGTTTAAACAGTATTCGGAATCCATTGTACAAATGTAATACCGCTTCAGCGTTTTTTCTGATACGAAGATTTATGTTAAATTTTTAAATATGTAAATTTTGCACAAATTATACTCCGACATCAATTTCATAGCTTTCTAAAAAATTATATTTTTCCTCCATTATCGCTCGTCCTATCCAGAATATTTAAACTAGATACATAAAAGTGTGGATCCTACTGATGTGAATTGAATATAAGTTTATACATATCTTAGGAAAAGTTTTTTCTCATCCTTATCTTTTACCCTCACCAGAAGAAGTTCACTAACGTAATTCTGATTATCACGAAAAATTCTCAGGTGGGAAACGTTTGCAGCATTGACACCCTTTGGTTAGAATGAGAATATTCTGTCAGTTTCACTTTAATGATATTCGGGAATATCGTACTAGACCTAAGATTTAGACACGATGCGTTTTGTTAGTATGGGTCACTGAGACGGGTGGACCCAACTCTAATTGACAACACATTTTGTTAAGTGCGAGTCACTGATGGGCGTGTCCCATCGGTGGCTCAGGCCTAACAAAATAAAATCTTTAACCGAGAACGCGTTTTGTTAAGTGTGAGTCACTGAGACTGTCCAACCCATCTATAATTGGGAAAGCATTTTGCTAAGTACGATTCACAGATTATTTGCGCCAGCCAAGTGCGGTCCATCTCGTGCTAAAATCATTGACTCAAATTAAAATCTTTAATCGAGAATGTATCTGTTAAGTGTGACTCAGACTTACAAAATAAAAATAATCTGATGAATATAGATATTCCTATGCCATGTTTGTCATATATTTCATTTTTCATTTTTTTTTCAAATCAAGTTTTTTAAATCAAAGTTCAACAATCTTTATAATTTTTCTTTATAAATTGATTGCACTGATATTAATTTTTATACTCCAGAAGATTAATTTTTTGGGGGTGAAAGTTCAAACTATTTTGTTAACAAGCTTCGGAGTTTGCTCGACTTGAAATCTCTAAAATGAATCAAATATTTGAAAATGATTATATTCGATAAAAAATATTGCTGATTCTGAGATATTTCATGTGTCTCGCTCAATTCAATTTTTGCACTCAGTTGAAATGGATTTTTTCAATGAAATGTTGCCTAAGCTTAAAGTGGTACCTAAAAGGAACAAACTAACGGTCACAAAAAGAGCATTGAGCCATCAAAAATACAAAAGCAGCAACTGCACTTATGAAAAACATCGGAACTGAACCTCTATGGAAAAGTACAGTTAGCAGTATCTACCCTGGGTGATGGCAAAACCCTCTACCACTTTGTTTTCTTTTAGTTTCCTCTTACAACACTCTGTAAATACGCTAGGACTATTCTTTCAGCATAGTAGGGTCATAGTATCGGATACTACGATACATGTTGATAACATTCCTACAAAACTGAACCCCTATGTTAAAGTGCAGTGTGTGCGTCTGCTCTATCAATGGTAACAGCCATCTACTATCTTAGTCGGTTTTCACGACATGCAGAAAATATTTTAGAGCTGCTAAACGTATTTTATTTTATCTTTCACTTATAACTTTTCTTTTTCATGGACTTGGTTGGCAAAGAAAGTGATAACCATATAATCATCCCTTGCAGGATTTAAAACCTCAACAGAATGATCAGATATGTATAACTTGAAGCTTATTCCTAACTTTTTACCAATCGGGCAACTCCAAGCTGTATTACATATCAATATTTGAACTTTCACCTTTCTATCTATTCCAACACACCGTATGCATTTTTTAATTCTTCAAGCCTCTACTGTACATATTTTTCTTGCGCCAAGTGATTCGCTTATGCAGCTTTCTACTAATTTGCACTAATATTAGTCCTATTGTAACTGTAGTTAAATATGTGCACATTGTGTTTTTTTATCCCCTTTGCCCAGTGTGATTAACTACTTATCCTTTTTTATTGAAATCCAATCTGAGAAAGGTTGGAAGCACTGCCTGAAAAGAACCAACTGACGACCGCTTAATAAAAAAGTAAAAATAATTTGTTTCAACTATATTTGATTGAAATTTTGAAAATTTTCAAATACCACCCTCTTCTGACATTAATACCTACTCCCTTCTTTTGAAAACTTGGCGGGGGACATGGTTTCAGCTCGTATTGAATTTTTCAAATTTGACTCATTTTTTTAAAAAATTGTGAGTCATCATTATGATATTATTAATGATTATATATTTACTGATTTTCCACTCCATTAGCTTATGCTGCTTTGTATTAATTTGCATTAAAATTCCCCCCTGAAAGGCCGGGGTAAAGTGCAGTGAGGAGTATCTGCTCTGCTTGATGATAAAATCACTCAGAATTTCTGTGCTGTTATTTCCAGATGGAAAAGTTTTGACATTCTACAATTTACTGCAGTGTTGTTTTCTAATTTGCCATTTTGTGATTCTAATTGTCTGAATGTGTCTGTGACACATAGTTGAAAAGTTGTGAACGGGTAAAAGTTTCCTGATTTCCCATGATCCTAACCACTGTCATATTTCAAACTGTATTCATACTCAATTGTGTGCTACTTCTACAAAGTTAGTCAAGCAATTTTAACGAAAACAGTTAAAATTTAGAGAAAAATTAGGCTTCCATATACCAAGTATAAAGCAGATTTCCAGCATCATAGCTGCTCTGCAATATCTTTTTGAGAAAAATGAGTTTGACTAGGAGGAAATTCAGCAAATGGGCAGGATACATCAAATACCAATGTACCTTGAGCGTCTGGTAGCAATCCAACTGTATAAAAGGGTTCAAAATCATCATAGTTTTGAACCTTATTTTGTACTTCTGAAGAAAATGACACGGATAGGGACATGTATAGGGCACATACTTCCACCACAATACCAAATTTTTTCTATGGCCACTCATATTTGTGTGGATCACCCTGAGCAAGGTCCTGCACAACTAGCAGTGAAAGATAGGGGGGGTCAGGACCCCCTAATGCCAAATATTAGAGGGGTCCAGTCCCTTCTAAATCAGCAAAAATGTGGATAAAATTGTGAAAAATCACTGAGTTTTAGCTCACCTTCTGAGCGAATTTTTTTTTCTGCGTTTTAAGATTAATTATATTGTTAAAATATGTTTTCCAGCCAAAATTTCACTGTTTTTTGACAAATGACTGAGAGTTTTTTTTAGTTAAAACTATATATTATGTTTTTCTCCGGCATGCCAGCCGCTTGTTATAGAACATATTGGTTTCATTGAATGATTTAATCTTTATATTTTGGCCGAGCCTGCTTAATTTATGATAACATAGGTATATGTGCTCTATGATCAGAAATATTACTCTGATATCTTAAATTTTCGTCCACTTTTGATTAATTGTAGAATTTGTGATTTATTTTATTCTTGGTGTAAACTTACTTGGAATTAGAATAATACTCTAATTTGTAAATATTTTGCTTGCGTTATGCAGCTTATTCATTGATTCCTTTTTGTTTAATTTTATATGTTCATGTTGTAACCGGGTTTTACTGAAATATAAATATTTTTTTGTGAGGTCATGAAGGTAGTGCCATATTCTTGAATATTATCAAAACCAGAGATTTGTGGAGCCAGAAATTCTCAAATCCAGATCCTGATTCCCAAATTGCGTACTGAATCTCATCCAGTATGAAAATATAACGCTCCCGATCATGACAAAATGCTTTCCCCTGTTTATGAATGCGTCAAACCGTTATTACGTTCTTGCATTAAGAGACTGAATCCAACCTGATCCGATCCGGGCCAAATATTCTGAAGCCCAATTCGAACCACAAATCACCCAAATCCTGCTAGATCCAACTCCGGTGGCAATCCAGTACATGAAAACTCCAACTAGGGATGTCCTTAATAATCCAAATAGCGTATTTTGTGGACTATACGCACCTCCTCAGCAACGGTCGCCAAAGGTCATTTTTCCAAAACCCTTTTTTGTACACAGATATGAGGCGACAGGTTTTCTAGAATTGTGATTAAAGGTGATTTTGCTTTTGAATATATTTGAATTTTTACATTTCGCAGCGAAATCATGATATATGCCAAATTTTACAACGTAAAATTTGACATAAATCATGATTTTGCTGCAATATGGTCAAACATTGTTAATCTGAAATTTAAGTTGACTCTGGGAGAAATGTTAATACGATATGGCTTCAACTTTATCCTGCAGGAAAGGAAAGCTGAGAATATGGCTCGACCATACGATCGACAACCTTTCATGCATATATCAGTCCATTGTCATTAAAGGTTTTTCCCGGGCCATTTATCACCTTGCGGCGTTTACTACGTTGTAAAATTTGACATAAGTCCTGATTTTGCAGCGACGAGTTGCCCGGTAATCCTCTTCGTTGAATACCGTAGTCATCTTGTATATGATTCAAACCCAGAACAATTAGCGATGTGTAATTTTTAGCGTTTTCTCAATGATTTTACTGATTAACTTTAACCGGTTGGCCAGCTTGTAGCACTGTTTGAGATGAGAATATTTTGATAATATTCTGGAATAAGGTACTATTTTTATGTGTATATTTATAATTTTTTGTGTGCTTTATTTTATATTATCTTTTGAAGCATAAGAAATTCCAGAGTCCATAATAACAGATGTTATGCCATTGTAAATGTCATTAGCTGCTATGCCTTTCATGTCCAAACACACATATCAAGGTGAAACGCAGTTTAATGATTTGTATTTGTAAAGAACATTTGATACCACATTCAAACAAGGCCCGACCGACATATCGGCCTAGTTTTGCCGTGGATTGATATATCGGCAGATCACAAAAAGCGGATAATATTATTGGCCAATTGGAATACACATACCATACGGGCACACTTTTAAAATGATGCGTTTTTTTGTTCAAATGGCAAAAATTACACAGTATTTTTTGCTCCCATGTAGGGAAATCCCAGGCAGATGTTTAGCGTGTGCGATGGAATCTTATTCCACCATCCCCCTGTGCAAAAATTGCTTAGTAGCACATCGAAATGTTACATGTTCATTTGCCTTTCTTATGCAATAGAAAGGTTCTTCCATTAAGTTTTCAACGGGTTCCATGCGAGATAAAATATCAGTTATCGGTGGCCAAAAAGTCAAAATATCGATATCGGTTGCAAAAAAGCGATGTAGGTCGCACTCTACATTCAAAATCAAGTATTTGATACATGGTGTCTAATTCAAATAATTTGTGTCCACGTTTCGTCATGGTTGGCTGAATGATTTGACCAGAACCTTTATCGGATCAGTTGAAATTTATTAAACATTTTAAAAATTTTACTAGAAAAACTAGCCATTTTGGTGAAATTACACATTTTTTTTTAAAGAATCTGGTTATGATTTGAAATTTGATTCAGCATTTCAGAATGTATCACTTCTTAGAAAATAAAAATGTCTCTTTTTGACTATATGGTAGCAACCTAACTGTGGAAGAAGTTCAAAATTATCAATACTGCTATGAAATAGCAGTGTTGATGGTTCTGAATCTTTTTTGTCCATCCGAAGAAAATGCCATGAATATTTCGGACACCTGAAAAAATTCATAGTTCTACCACTCTGCTACAAACACTTTAGATGCTGCCATCCATTTGCGTTTTCCGCAACGCTTTTTAAAGAGAATCAAAATAAGCAAAGATTCAACTCAAAATTTGTAAGCGACAAACATGCCTTTAATACATCTTTGAGTTAGGGATGGTCAAAACCGAATTATTTAAAATTTGAATCTGATTCGAATAATTTTCTCGACTAGGATAACTGATCCTATTTTACTATTACAAATATTAACATAAACTGACTCAAAAGTGATGTATTTTTAATTGCACCTCAGCCAGGGGCAAAACTTTCATTTTAACGATAAAATACAAACGATTTTGGTCAAATTTGACCAAAATCGATTGCTTTTTGTTGTTAAAAATGAAAAATTCCACTTCCTTCAACATTTTTTTGCTCCTATCACCGTTTCATGCTTGATTCGAATATTCTGTACTTCGAATCACTGAATCGAATTGCCCAGCCCTATCCCAAACTTTGAGTACTGCTGTGGCTTCAGTGATGTTTGAAGAGTCTGGAATCCGCACTTAAAAAATATTGGTTCAATTAATGATCCCAGTTGCCATAAACTCTGGAGAAATAAATTCGATCATCCTTTGAGCAATATGGTTTGGAATTTTGCTTATTGGTGTTTCGGCAATCAGCGGACTTCTTACTTAAAGATTAACTTTGGAGTGGGTCACGCAGACCTAATCCCTGTGCCAGCGTCCACTAATAGACTGACAATTAAGGTTAATGCTGTTGAAAAGATCGCACCCAGTGTTTAGTGGTGGGCATGGATTAACGAGCCAGAGTTGAACCTCAGATCTGGGCAGTCGCGCCCATTTCTATTTCATTTTTGCGGGAAAAGGAAGCCACAATATATAATACCTCCCCTAATATATTCACTATTGAAAATGTTCGTTTCAAAATTTGATCCAAATAAAATGGATTCTATAGTGTCGAGCCTTGTTACATGTTCTTGTGTATATTATCTATGCATGTGATAATAAAAATGTGTAAAATATAAGAGAGGATGTAGTCCCACTTGATGGGATAGGATTTCAATTTTATTCTGCGGGAGAGGAACACAAGAATATAGCATTTTATATAGCCACATATGCGCGCGGATATCCCTACACAGGGCCCTGTACCGGGGGTCACTTCAGGGTGAATATGGTTGGTAGAATTCGGAGAAACGACGATCAACGAGGTGTCCAGCAAATATCTATCATATAATTGGGAATTGTAACTTCATCCTAACAATCAGAAATGCATATAGTTTTTTCAAAATATAAGCAACTGACATCACCTTTATGATAAATAGCTTCACAAATCGTGGTACTCACAACGGCGCTTCAACGAGGAAACACCTTATAGAAGTCTGGGAGTAAGTCTCTACCCCCACTGTTCTATGATGAATATCTTCTGATCCTAACCCTGAATTAGAAACGAACCAATACGACGTATTTGAACCTAATCACTAGGCAGAATATATGTCTTTTTATTCACCAAATCAACTCTTATTTATACACAAATACAGGCGTGGTTATTCGCCTGAAGCAAGATCATGATATAAAATAAATAATTTAAAAGAATACATGTGCATTAATAGTCAAAAAAACTTATTCTGTCACATATTAATCAACTCTGAATCTCGCCTTATTGACTCGATCATACTTGATTACACGTGACTCACCGAGAAATTGTCCGACTGATAAAATAATAAAAGAAAATATTCTTAGCATATATTTCATGTATGGGCATAAGATAATACAATCACATGTCATTGGAGGAAAAGAAATTGTTCAAGTTTTCATTATAAATTTTAATTTGCTTTTTTTCCAAATAGAGTGTCATGCGTTCCCAACGTGATACCTAATAATCCTAATTCTTTAAATTTAACTTAACAAAACTTATTAAAACTAGATGTAACAACTTGACCCTTACCCTGACCTATCGACTTGGACATCCTGATTATACAGTGATGTTCTTGTTACCGTTAAGTATAATTTAGTGGTTAAATGTCATAGAATTCCTTGGAATTGACGATTTGATTTCAAAATCTTGCCCATTCTTGTGAGAACTAAAATAAATGTACATCTAAGAAAAACAAGAAAATGATTTTTTTTACATATTCATACGTTATTCACTGTAAAGCATAAATTTCATCCTGATGGATTGTTTTGACTTTGCTTTGCTTTCAAATATCGTAATGAAGCATCAATAATAATTTTAATACAGTGGCGGGAATGCATATGACAAAACACGTTATCGAATTAATAATATCCCTCTTTAGACTGATCACTGCACTCAACCAGACAGTAAAGCACTGGTCTAATCCCTTCCTTGGATAAATGACACCACGAAAGCGATCAGTCGGAGGCCAAAATGAAATGAACTTGAGCCTTGCTATCTGGGAAAAGGACCCTGCACAAGTGTAATGTATACAATGTCATTCATAAATGGTATTTATGAAGCTATTTGGGACCAAGAGATGCTCAACAATTACGCATTCAATGAAACGGAATTAAAGTTGTTCTAAATAGAAAAGGGAATTCATTTTTATCTGACAGAGAAAAGCAGAGAATACAGCTTAACCATATGGCCAAACTATACTCCACTCGTGCAGATACCAGTTCTGAGTCTGGAGTTGAGAACCAGAATCCTGCTCACAAATAATCAAGCCGCACAGAATTCGAACTCAGGATGACAAAATATGAATAGACTGAACTGTATTCCTTTATATTTCCTTTCAACACTTTTACCTATTAAGCTAATCAATGACTCACTTTACCATGGTGACTCAGTTCCGTCCGAGGTGTTTTCTGCTTAGAGTGCAGTTGCTGGTACTACATCTTTTAGCAGTTCTTTGCTATTAAGTGGCCGTTAGTTGGTTACTTTTAGGCACTGCTTCCGGCCTTGTTCAGGGTGAATTTCAATACTCACCAATCAACCCAAAAACTGTCTGTCTGTAACTGGCTGATAGTACAGGGTGTTATATATTTAATATCAAATCCGCTAGTGGTTGCACTTTATTAAGTTATTGTATCGTCATTTCACTCTGTTGCACTTTTTTTCTGGATTGCTGCTGTCGTGCTACGGACGTTATTTTTGTGTCTCTTATCCTTCTTGGCAAACCACGAACTTCCGCGCAGTCACCTGTTCCGAATCGCAGGTGAAAGTTTTGGCTTAACATTTACACGTTATTCCTGTACATGGACATAGTTGGCGGAAGAACTGTAAGTAGCGCTCACGAGAACCACCGGGCGGTCTGCAAGCCAGGGTCGAATTTTTGCACAACTGTTTAACATATTTACATAGAGTTGGTGGAGAAAGACAACGTGCGCTGGTGGGGTGTCCAGCAATCCCCTCGCATGTAATCATCTCCCACAGGATCTGAGCCAGGGACGCCAGTGACGTGTGGCTAATAGCGTATTCGTAACGCCTTTACCGACCGAGCCAACTCGGCGCCTTGAATTCAATTTATAATAGATAGGGCCGATGAGGCTCGATTAGTCTGTGCCTCATGCTTAACAAAATAAATCTACGTTATGTTTTTTTTTACAGAAGTTAGCTCTAAGGCCGGAAGCAGCAGAACAAGATGTAGTGCCAACAACTGCACGCTAAACGGAAAACACCATATAGAACTATACCGCCGTGGTAAAGTACAGTGATAGGGATCTTTCCTAGATGATAAAACCATTCACAACTCCCGCCCACCTAATAACATAATAGTCTTTCTCTCTCTACTGCTCACTTACTTGAAGTTTATGCAGCCATTAACCATTTTCACACCTAATGTGCTGAATATTTCCGATGTCAAAAGAATGGGTGATAGCTTCGATCATCGCTTATGTCGTATTGGATCCATGTTGTCAATGAAAATGTTTTATATTGATCTTTTGTGTTATGCACTATAGTTGATAAGTGATAATGGATAGAGCCCCCGGAAAGCCTAAATGTGTCATAACTTTAAAATGGCTGGAGATCTGCACGTTGAATATAAGATGGATGTATATATATATATATTATCAATAAGAAAAAGGTAATAAAGAAATCAATATTGACTTGGAATTAATTTAATTAAACTGTATTGCATGCATCATATTCTTCTACACCCCCCCCCCCCCCCCCCCCCCCCCCCCGTGTTTTGAGAAGGGAGAGGGAGGATAAGTGGCAATTTTATACGAAAATAACTTTAAAATGATAACATTTCTTCTCTACTGCAATTTTTAGGTGAGAAAATTTGACTCGCCTTTTTTATGTCCCCCGAAAATCGACACCTTCTGTTGCCAGTAAAAGTAAATGCTTTTACTATATCACCCATGGCGAATACCATCCACTACTCCTTGAAGGCGCGATCCATCAGTGGACTACCATTCTTGAGACAACATGTCGTGGCAAAATGTTCTGACCGGGGCTGTTGGTTTTAGTTGGGCTGGGCAAAACCGAATCCTTTGGAATTCGATTCGAAAAATTTTTTCGAATCGCACCGAATCACGAATTGATGTAAATTACAAATATCCCGTTTTTACGATTACAACTTGTCTTAATTGTTGATTTATAGGTCATTGTGTATTTTTAATTCACACTCTAGAGCTCTGAGAGCAACAATTTTCATATTTTAACGACGAATTATAATCGATTTTGGTGAAATTTGACCAAAATCTATTACGGTACATTTTGTCGTTAAAAACAATTCTAGTTCATTCAGTGAGTATTTGTTCCTATGAACGATTTGAAATTGATTCGAATATATTCTACTTCGAATCGATTCGAATTGCCCATCCCTACGTTTTAGTAGCTCTTTGTTCAAAACGTAATTGTTGGTTGGTTCCTTTAAGTTACTGCTCTCGGCAATGCTAAGAGTGAATTTCAATAAAATAAAATATTCTTAACCATTAAATATTTTGTATTCAATTCAGCCTTGAAGGTTGAGCTTTAGAATAGTCTTAACTATTTTCTGCGTGTCGTATGATGCGACTAAAACTGAATGAAGCAGTAGTAAATGGTTTTACCATCGGGGTAGATACCAATTTATTATAATTTGGGTGTTTTCGGATCAGAGTGCAGTTGTTGGTACAACGTCTCGTAGTAGGTCTTTGCTAAGTGGCCGTTAGTGCGTTCCTTCTGGGCACTGCTTCCGGCCTTGCTCAGAATGAAGTTTAATAAAAAACAATACTTGAATCTGCCGGAACAAATTTGTGAATATTTAATATCGTTAATCTGATATGAATGCTTGTTTGAACATTGCTTGTATACATGTTCGTGCCGAATGATTATAGCCGATTGATATTTTTATATCCATGTTTAAAATGACGTTTAGTGAAATTAACGAATTTGCTATTTATTTTCATATTTACGTTTAAATGACGTTTCATAAGATTAGCGTTTCACGTTGATTCTTATCTACTGGTTTACGTGTTATTTTTAGCGGAAACAAACGGATTATTTGTCTGAACCGCGGTGTGTATGTTTTTGGACATTCTGAATTTGATAATTGGAACCTTAACAAAGGGGAATTTTATTAATATCTGAAATTCTTGCGCGCAAAAGATTTTCGATTTTTTGTTAGAAAAATTGAACATGTTGTGTACGAAAGCAATACAATCAGTAACATATCTGATTTGCGTCAAAAGCGCTAAAAATTTTTGCCTATGATACTTTTCAAGATATTTTGGTATATAATTCTTACATCTTGGAAATGTGGGTGGCATGTTTTCCTTTTTCAAAATTCTCTTTCTCAAAGGTGAGAAGAAAATTTAAAACAACGAACATTGTTCTTTATTCCCCACTTTAATAAGGACGAAATTCTATTCCAGAAAGTAATAAACCGAGTTTCTTCGGTAGATTATATTTACACGTAAATCAGATATTTTGACATAGAAAGTAGAAGGAATATATTTCACTCAATCAAACATTTTCAAGACAAAATCACACCGACCATAAGTCGACCCTAAACTCTGCTCATTTAAAATTATATTTTGTTAAACATGAGCCATGGAACGCGTCTCGGCAGCGCGTTTCATCAATGACCCGTACTTACAAAACATGCTATGGGCTGAAATTTACTGACCGGGTAGAAAGAAGATAACTCCAAGCATAAAAAAACTGTTCTGTTAATGGAGATAACTATTTTTATTGATAAAGTATGAATAGTTTTAACCACCTGTGAGGTTCATATCATTTCGATTCAAAACTTCGTTAAATTTAATTCTATGGAAAAATAGCTCCAAAAAATAGCAAACCTCGGAAAAACGTTTTTAAAAA
The DNA here is from genome assembly GCA_963675895.2 of Styela plicata. Lineage (NCBI taxonomy): Eukaryota > Metazoa > Chordata > Ascidiacea > Stolidobranchia > Styelidae > Styela > Styela plicata. The sequence continues at coordinate 19,268,004 of OZ023152.1, forward strand.
ATATGTGAAATTTTAACATTTAAGATAAAACTTTAGCTGAAGATTCCGTCAAATCATATTGATTCATGGAAATTAGTATTGGGATGATCCGAATCTGACAGGTTTTGATTCCAAAAGTCCCTACCCATGGATGAGACTGTTATATCAGCGACCAATATATGTCTGTGATACGAGACCGGGAGCACGAAGGCTGATTCAAAACTGACCAGCATAAACATGTTAAATTGCGCAGAAAAAGTAATATGAATGTCGGTCCAATAACAACAGTATATAAACTTATAAAGCCCGAGGCCATATTTATGAATTGTCCGAAGTGGTAGCATTGGGATCCCGCAAAAAATACTATTTAGGTCGATGCAATATTAATAATGAAACATATAAACAATTTTTGTCAATTATTCAGAAAATAATTTTCAAACATTTTTGATGAATTGAAATTGTAACTAAAAAAACACTTTATACGAATAAAAACGTAGTGCGGATTCGTTACAGTTATTTTCCTGTGAGATTTTTATTTGTTCAAATTTCTGTGTTAAGTAAAGCAATGCTTAAGTAAAGTTACTTCTGAATAACGATTCTCTGAAATATAGCGGAAATGAGTTTTTGTTTCCCCCATCACATTATGACATTTATTTTGAGGCTTTCATTTCACTCTTCAAATCTTTGCTTCATCCAGACTTCATACCTTTGTTCGGTCTGTCCTTCAGGAGCTTCATACTTTGCACAAATCCAATACGTGTCCCAGGTCGAGATATTATTCCTCGACAAATCTGAAGCAAGGATGCCAGCTTGTTCGTTGCAATAAGCTGAAGTATAGTTGCCAGAATATTCACGAACGTAAACAACTTCGTTCATCTTGAACGATTTGATTGTTTTATCTTGGGGTTTTGGTGCCCATTTCTTCAGTGGGAGCGGAAGATAGAAACGCGAAGTGTATCTAGTAGAACAAGCCTTTGGCTTTCGGCGCCTTCTTCGGCGTTTTTTGTTGTTCTTGTTTAATTTGGGACCATTTTTCGACACTGCTTTTGGTTTCGACCTCTTATCAACGCTCAATAAAACTGGATAAGTCAATGGATATTGCTGTCGTTGATAGTTGAAACCGTTAAAGTAAAAGTAAAGTTTCAAATAACCTTCAGTAACAGCTTCATCATGCGTTAGACAAGGTATAAATGAAGTTGACCACCATTGCATGGGGTAAATTCGAGTTTGAAACGTTCCATCATCAGGCTGTTTATCAGCAAGTTTCCATTTTGCTTGGTTTGTAAGTTGTTTTTTACTGAACGTTTTCAACCAAGCTTCATTGTAGAATAGAGGTTTCGTTGCGTTTTAGGTTTAGTAACGTTATCAGAAGTTTTTACGTCAATATCGTGACCAGTTGTCATGGGACCCATTCCGGCCTGTTTTTCATTCTTACTACCGCCATTGCCATCACCAGTGAGATCGCTAACAGAACTTCCTTTTCCCACCTCACTGATGACATTTGTTTCTGCAATTTTATTGTCCTTATCCGAGCCATCACTATCACCATCACCCCCAGTGCCGTCATCTATTCCGGTCATAGAAGCACCGTCAATGACAACCACCGCGATCCAGCACAGCAGTAATATTGTATAGGACTTCATACTTGCCAGTATAAATAATAGCGGCTTGGAAAGACAGTCGTATTTATGTCGCACTGCACAATAATGCAGGAAAAGTGAGAAAAAATGGATGAGTTACATAAAGATCCATTTTATATTTTTTTTTTAAGAAAATGAAATGTTAAAAGATTATATATCAGCCCTTGAGCGATCACGAATTCGTAATTTTTACTACTTTGGTACCCGTTGTGTTAGATAAGGAAACGTTGTTTATGGTAATAGAAGAGCATAGTGGTTTCATCATTCTGTCCACTGTCGGTGGCTCGATTAATCGCGCTCGTATTGTCCACAATGCCGATGGTTTCTTGATAACACGCTTCTTCAACAAGCCTGCCATTTAACCAAGGTCGGGTAGCGGTAACTAGGGATGGGCTATTTGAGTCGGTGATTCGAATCGATCCGAAGCACAAAATATTCGAATCGATCATGAATCGCTCATAGGAACAAAAACTTGCTAAATGAACTAGAATTTTCATTTTCAACGACAAAATGCAATCGATTTTGGTCATATTTGACCAAAATCGATTGTATTATGTCGTTACAATATGAAACTTTTTTGCTTCTGATTAAAATTTTTCAATGTGAATGTGATTAATTCGTAAAAACGAATTTCATGAATTCTATAGTGGAGACAGTTTGTAATAGTAAAAATGGGATATTTGTTATTTATATGGAACTAACGATTCGATCCGATTCGGAAAAATTATTCGGTTTCTACCAGCCCTAGCGGTAATACACAATACGCACCAGCCTCCACAATGGACCGTGCCTAGCGGTGTTGAGTGTATAGCCCGCACAAGCCATAACAAATAAATTGGAAATCGACGCATGCCCCCCCCCCAGACCGGAATGGCCATATCTCCCAAAGTAGCCACTAGAAGATTTTGTCAAGAATGCGCCAAGAATACGCCCTCGGCGGCGTTATATACGTGACCCATACTTAACAAAATATATTGGAGGGGTGACCAGACCTGCTTCATGCTCGAGCCGCATATAACAAAATCCAGTTTTAAGACCCACAACACAAACACAATAAGAAATACGAATTGTATACGATGTTTGGACTATAACAGGGATATGGGATGAATAACTATGTAAAACTTTCTCTTTTATAACTCATTTCAAATACGAATTTATTCACTCACAACGAAGTGTAGCTATTGATTAATATTAGTGCTGCGTGGTATACTGTGAGTCTCCATCTGGGCTGCAAGATTTTGAAATTAGGTTGATATGATGTTAAAGCAGTTCGGAGCAGTTCTTTCAAGTGTTGGTTTGTCAAAACTGAACGATATTTTAACTTTACAAATTTCATCACGGAATACAATGACTCACAACAGTATGTTGTGCTGAAAAGCAGCCCGATAGCTGTTTTCTTTAGGTTCGGGTATTTTGCTTCTGTTTCCAGAACTCAATTGTACTCAGAGATGTATCAACCATTTTCAAAGCGAGATCTTCCTGCAGTTCCACTTGACTATTACATCCACTTTCACTATTACTAACAATTAGTCGATTGTTACTATTTGTGATAAAACGCTTAGCTTCATAATCTGATCAAACAACTCGTCAAAACGGGAAAACGCATGTCTAATTCACCAATACTAATTCATCAAAGAGCCGCAATCAAAGTCTCAAAGAGTCGCATGCGGCTCGAGAGCCACGGTTTGGCCACCCCTGATATATTGGATCAAATTTCACCTGACTGGTTGCGAGCATCGCTTCGCGAGGTTCCGATTCATCCCAACTTGTCACGGTTTAAACCTGTGTTTGAGCGGATGGCTTGAATTTAGCTACCTTCTTTTTCGATTGAAATCCACTCCAAGTACAAGGCCGAAGGAAATCCAAGGAAATGCCAAATAACTCACTAACGGTCAGGAATTTCCGTTTGCTCGGTTTACTTTTAACCACTAGGCCATTTTGTGTTGCCAATTATGTCATTAGAGTCTAATCTGACGCTAAGATCCTTTAACCGTTTACTGGTATTACAGAGTAAAACGTCTTTGTAAACAAGATTCAAAATCTCACTGAATCCGTTGTTCATCTGTGTCCAAAACATAATTATAAACAATTTCTCAATTGTTTATAATTAGTGTGTGGGTCACTAATAAATCGATTCTTCTCTTTGGCCCGTGTGCGACCAATATCGAATAAAGTACACTTTCTGATTGATATATAGCAGGGACAGATTCAGAATAATGCAATCTTGCCAGAAATTATAGAAACCGCAACTTGAAGTTAGATAAGATGGACAAAGTTGTGTTTATATACGATGTCTTTTAAACACGCGTTTTAGCAGAATCCGCATTTCAATTTAATTTTCGAAATGTTTATTTTTCAAACATGGTTCGTGACGTTGATATTTGAGATCATCCGATCTAAGATTCGATTTTGAGTCAACCTAGTGTTAATAGGATTTAGTTTATCTTATTATTTTTAAATCCGACCGATTAATAACATGATTAACTTGTAATCCGATATAAATTATTGAAGCATTTGTTTACGTAACTTTACTTAACATCCGTTCAAAGATATAAATATCGTTTGCTGGTGCCACGATGACGTTAATGCGGCAGACAAACCGTCTATCTTGGCATCAAAGTGATATTGAATGTCATAATTTATGTGATATAATAAAACTGACTGATTCGGACCAACTTTGATACAGAAATAAAAATGAATATTTTTGACATATTATACAGATTTCTGACCAATTTTACACTGTCAAAGACAAGTATAAATAAAAAGAAAAAATTTAACTCAAATATTCAGGTCATTATAGCTGTATCTTCGTCTAATCGTAGAAGATAATGTCATGCAAAAATGTGTTTCGCTGCACAATTCGTATTGCACGATCGGTGTTTACATGTTGTGTTCTGATTTCTATCGATAATCTCGCCTAATGCCTCGGGATAATAAACCTTGGGATCCTGGTTATGATTTCTGTAGATAATATTTCATAAAGTTATGACGTCTTTGTTGATTATATCTATTTTACATGACAAGATTTTATATTTTACGCAATGTACATTTTTTATGATATGTGGAGATTAAATCAGTCAGTTTTAACGAAATGACAACTATTCAATTGACACTTTCTGAATTTTGTAATCAATTTTCGTGAAACAACCTGATTCGGAAATATTTGATCTGAGATGTTTCGATTTGATATTCGATACGAAAAAACTGTATCTGAATCTGGCAAACCAATTTGTATTATGATAATGAATTAAAATGCTCCATTATAAACATTAGATATAGATATAAGTGTTGTTTAATCGCACGTTAACGATAGCTCAACATTTGCATTAAGTTGCAGATGTGAAACACGATTTGAGAATTTCTATAAAATCATGTTTAAATCAAAACATAGCTACGACAATTGACGTCAAACTAACAAAACGATATTTTTAGACAAATATATCCGAGTCTGTAGGATTGTGGCAAATTGTGTACGAAGAATTGCTTAATCATATTTACACCATGAAATCCGATTTAAATCGCTTTACTTGAACAAACAAAATCTACTAAACCTTAGTAAACAATATTTTAACTTGTCTAAAAGCATTCAAATTTGAACTTTTGACGTCAAGAATTATAAGGGCTTTATTATTGTAGACTTATATTATAATACATCAGAATTTTTATTTTTAAAATACGTCAATGTTGAAGGATTTTATTACAATTCGAACCAATATAGAATTTATTTGCTAAAACCCTGTCAATGAAATGTCTACGTACGATAGACATCACAAGTTGAGATGACAAGTCTTTGAGTGTTTTCAAGTGCCTAATTATATGATAGCGCTTTTTTTTATATCCCCTCGAGTCAATCATCCCGAGCAGAAACTTATAGAAGAACGGGTTAGTGTTGTTGGAAAAATATGATCTCTCCGGTTCGGCCGAGCCTACGTAAGTTATTACATCCTGGGTTGAGCGCTAGGCATGGATTAAATACGCGTTAAATTATATCAAATCTGAAGGCACATGGCGTCGCGTATGATTTGAATTAAAATATCTTCTGCCAAATTTGAATGTGTTCCGTGAAAATATGTTTCCTGGCAGAATTCGTACTACTTGATCGCTATTTACATGTTTTATTCTGATTTCCATCGATGTATCTCGTGTACGCCTCAGGATAATAAACCTCGGAAGCTTGGTTATAATATTTGTAAAATATAATGTGACTCAATCAATTTCATAAGACAAGTTTGAACAATTGTGCATTTGCATAATGCGTGAAGATTATTGCAGCCAATCCAAACCTTCAATTTCTGAGTTTTGTAATCGATTTTCCTGAAAAATACTGTTTTGGACAGGATTCAATCAGATTCGATTTTAAATGTATCTGAAATTCTACACCGCTACTTAGCAAATTGTTGATATCAATGGATTTCAATCATAAATGCGATCCAAAGATTATTACTTCTTCTAAGTTGCATATGTAAAATACAAATTAAAGATTTTCATAAAATCATATTCAACTTGAAACATATGATATTTGATGCAGTACATCACAAAGGCGCTATTTTTCGAAAACTTTAGTTAGACTTGAGACATGACGTCTACAACATATTAATCACTTGTTGATACAAACAGTATGTAATTAGATTTATACAAATGTAAAACTGAGATGGGAAATTTGCATGAAATCGTACTTGACTCAAAACATGGCTACGATATTTGACATAAAAAATTATTAGGGACCCTTATTTTAGAAATTTGGATGTGTAACTGCGCCTGCAAGATGTTAACCAATTGCGGATGTAAACAGTTTCTAATCGTATCACGAGTAATCCCATTAACATCGGGGTACTGAAATATACAATTTTCATAAAAACTATGCCTGCATATTGTACATCAGACTACTTTTTGTGAAGATGTGTTAATGTTGAAGAATTTTATTACATTTCGAACAAATATTGACAAATTTATTTGCTAAATCCATTAAGAATATATAAATATATATATATATATGTAGACAATAGTTATCACAAGTAAAGAAGTCCTGAGTGCTTAATTACATGATAGCGCTAATTTAATTATGTCAAATCTCAAGACACACGGCAACCTGTATGATTGAAATATCAGTAAATCGAAGTTGGACAAGTAAAATATTTATGATTTATATATATATATATATTTATATCTCACAAAATTCCTACGCAATTGTCGTGAATCATTTCATAAAACACATTTGTACACATGTATGTTTTGCTTTTTTATATATAAAAGTTTGCTCTGAGCAAGTCCGAGAGCAGTCCATAAAATGAGCTTACTAACAGTCACTCTAATGCCAAAGAGTTACTACAAGATAAAATGCCAGTAACTGCACTCCAAGCGTAAAACATCCCATACGGGACTAAACCTCCATGGTAAAGTCCAATGAGTGATGGTATCCGCCCTGAGCGATGATGATAAATTCATCTACCACAACTTTATTCTTTTAGTCGCCTCTTATGACAGGAACTACGTTAGAACTATTCCAAAGCCCGTACCTGCAGGTCCTGATACCGCGTGGACATTTATTCAACCAATTCCGAACCAGTTAAATAAAATGATGATTATTCAATAGACACCTCTTGAGAAATATTTGATCCCACTTGTTTTGTATCTGAAAGTGAAAACCCAGCTTGTAATATGGGTACTATATCTGACGTCTCAAACTATGTTGTAAAACTCAAAATTTCGTATGGATTTGAGTCTATAGGGATTTGACGATATAGACGCGTTAGAATAACATATAGAATAAGTTGCAAATGTATAACACAAAATGATGATTTGCGTAAAATCATGTTCAAATTAAAACATGACTACATAATTTGACGTCAAACTCGAGTGCGGTTTTTACGACCTTCTCGAATTTGTAACAGCGTCTGTAAGATTTGTAACGATTGTTGATATAACAGTGTTTATTTATACTTCTACAATGTATAATTATCATTTAGATAAAATTGCAAATGTGAAGGACAGATTGGAAATTTAGATTGAATTACGCTCAACTTGAAATTTTCCCAATACTAAAAACGACCCTGCTTTTAGACATTTGGATTTGTAACTGCACCTGTATGATTGCAAACGGAACTAGACTGCCATGTAAAAGTGCATTGAGTGGTATCTTGCCCTTTAAACCATCTACCACGTATTTGTTTCCTTTCAGTCGCCTCTTACGGCACGCATGGAAATAAGTTAGAACTATTTTAAAGCCCGTACCTACAGATTTATTTCAGTAGATCACACTGAATAATGGACTGTACCAGAATAATTTAGTTGATTTGCGGTAGAAAAGGACTTCAACACCGGCCTAATAATGACATAAAAGACCTATTTCAAGAAAGCTCGAAGACAAATTTGAATTCCCCCGAAGCGAGCCTTTTAAACAGTCTAAAAATTATTAAACCGTGATATTTTCTTTGCGAAGCAGATCGCTAATTATACCACATAACTACCGAACGCCATGCGTCTTCCCCCTCCGCCGACAATGAAGAATTTTCATAATAAACTTTTAAGTGCTTAGCCAAAACGTTTACCTTGCGTGTCGTATAAGAGGCAACAAAAAATAAAATAGTGGTTAATGGGTATACCTTCACCCAGGGTACACTCATCCTAAGGATAGGATATTATTTTTATCCTGCGGGAGACCAAAACCGAGAAAACAGCTAAACCATATAGCGTTCCACGACCTGATACCAGTTCCGAATCTGGAGGTTCTATTATCGTGTTTCTTATTTTTCCCGTGCATGGACGTGGCTGGTGGAGGAAGCAATTAGCAGCGCTTACGTGAGCCACCGCGCACCGGCGAGACGTCAAGCAGACCTCTCGCATATAATCATCATCATCGTACCTGACGGGATTCGAACCTGAGTCGTGACGATCAGATATGCGTAGCTCGAAGCGTATTCACAACGCTTTACCGATTGAGCTAACCGGGTGCCCCGGGCACGCTCACTCAGTACAACTGCACCTTCTCAAGGTGAATCAGCCCTCTCAGGGATCATTAGTACATGGAGTGCTACGTTGTTGGCACTTCCTTTTGTGACATCTCTCTTATTGCTACTTAAGTGACCGTTAGTTGGTTCTTTTTAAGGCGCTGTTTTCGGTCTTGCTTGGAGTGGATTTCGATAAAAAAGAACTGTAGAGAGGAAGAAATTATGATTATTCGAAGGATTTACTTCTTCACATTAGTCTCTCTACATAATGCCATTTACCGGAAAATTATAGTCTTAGTTCCTCTAGCACAATTATTTTTATCTGATTTAAGATAAAACTTCAAGAAAAATATTCAAACATTTCAAAAAACATTCCTCCCAGTAGTTTTGGTTTCAATGGTTTACCATCTCTCATCAGAACGGATAAAACTCATTGCACTTTACTAATGCGGTTCAGTTTTAAATTACTGAGTTGTTTTTAAAATGTTTCCGTCTGCCTTTTTTGCAATTAATACTTTTTCATAAGATGCAAACCACTCGAAAAACATGTTAACAGCTTTACATTTACTGTTTATGCGGCCTCGGTCATTAGCTGTACAAAGTGATAAATCACGTTTATTAACGTCACAATTGCGTCACTGCGGCATATAGGTCGTCTATCACAAGGCGGTGACAAAGGTAAAGTAAATTTACAGCTTCACTCACAGTAATTGTATATTTCCAAACTTCAAAATTTCGTTTTGATGAGATTTATGCCACTTATAAACTGTCGCACCTCGGCGCAACGGAAAGTGGTTAACATGTTGGCATCGTTGGTCGAGGATCTCGGTTTCGTGTCCCGACCCGTTTGTTGATTCAGACGCACCCATCATGGTGTAATAACTTGCGTAGGCGTGGCTGAACCGGAAAGATCGTGTCTTTTCAACAACACTAACCATTAAGTGACCTTGGCGAGGGTGATCCACTCAATTGAGTGTCTTTTTAAAAAAAAGTATGGGGTGTTGATGGACCGCACATCGGCTATGCGTTCCATCAACAGTCCATAATTGGCCAAAGATCGGTTCTAAAGTTTTATTTTATGTCACCAATCAAAATCACTGTCAGAAAGTAGTGGTTTCACTGCATTTTTATAAGAACGTGCATCAGTATGGTCTTTCTAAATTCTGGCACATTTATTTTCGAGTCGCATCATTCCGAAACAGCGGCGTTAAAAGATCTCCAACATTAGAGGGGACCGAATAATCAACGAAAAAAGAAATTGTCTGTTTCATACTAACAAAAAAACGCGCAAAACCTTTTGCAAAAAAAGGAAACATTTTAGCTGAAAAACTTTTTATATCATAATTTGGCAGTAAAAGACCGGAAAATGCGCCGAAGCCGCGCGAAGAATGAGTGATTTTTGCAGTTTTATCATAATTTTTCTGATTTAAGGGGATCGGACCCTTACAATATTTAACATTGAAGAAGTCCGGGTGTCTCAAACACCCGCTTCCCTCCGCTTCGTCGCCACTGTTCGGAATCCGATTCTATTCCAAAAATTAAAAAAAATTCAATTTCCGAAATTTATTTATTAAAATTACAAAATTACAAATTTGCATACGTTTTTTGTCCTCAAATGAAAACTTTTTTGACTTTTTTTTTTGAAGAAATAAAAAATTTCGCCTTATGATTTTTTACGTCCCCCTCAAAATTAGAGACCTTCCGCCGAAACTGATGTTAAGCACGAGTTATTGTTGTTGGATCGCGGAAAGAACTTATACGTGGGGTGACCAAATATGATTTGTGATTTAGGAAACAGCTTTAGTTCAACAAATGTTATAATGGATGCATTTTAAAAATCAATCCTCGTTTTAAAACAATGATCAAATGTTTTTGACGTCAAATCTATGCAGGTTGAAAGCGTTTTGATGTAAATTATTTTAAAATTATTGTTTTGGAAGTCAAATACTTGATTTGAATGTAAGTCCATCGTATACATTTGCATCCAATGACTAGAATCTTCCAGAAAAAGTTCCAAGTGTCTAAAATTAGCGTTTTCCATGTCGTCTTTGACGTCAAGTATTGTCAATAACTTTTAAGTTGTATGAGACGTATTTATGCAAATTGTAATGCTACATTAAATCATTTGGTTTAACATCTACAAATCAATGAAATGTTAATCCATGGTATACATGTGATTAAATATTCTTGGTATAAACAGTTGACTAGAACCTAGCAGAGGAAGTTTAAGTAAAATTGTCTTAAAATAGCGCCTTCTTAGTGTTTGACGTCAAGTGTCGTCACTGTGATATTTTGAACTGAACACGTTTTTATGCAAACTGCCAACCCGTGTTTAACATCTGCAAATTTGGAAATGCTGATACTTCGAATACAGATGATAAAACACTGTTTATATCAACAACAAAAAAATGATAAATGGTGAAAATCATACAGACGCATTCCAAATAAAAAAAAACAGCGTCGTCGTAATATTTCAAATCAAATACGAAATTTTAATCTGTGTTTTACATCTTCAAAATTAAAAATATCAATCTATTGCTCACATATTTTTGATCAAACGCTGTTTATATCAACAATTGTTTAATGGGTATAAAGTCTTACAAACGTAGGTCCAAATCTGAATGCCTAAAAATATTGGCTGCGTAATTTTTAAAGTCAAATGTCATCAAATGTTTGAAATTGGTTGAAATCTAAATATTAATTTATACATATTGTTTAAATCAACAGTTTGTTAAAATCCTAAAACTTAGTCTTAAACACAAGTGTTTAAAAATAGCGTCTTCGTAGTGTTAGGCTTGATATATTGATCGCAATATTATTCCAAATTTTTTGTACTTCACAGACACCCATTTGTGTGAATCAACCGGAGCAACAAAAAATGTAACTTTAAATATGTGTTGTTGTTTTTTTGTTAAAATTCTTTCTAAGCGAAGTCGGTCGTGCTTAAAACAAATAGACCAACGAACGATTATATGGCAAAGAGCAATACTAAATAATCTAAATATTAAATCATAAATGAAATTGAACATTGTTTATATCAACTATTGATAAACAAACCTGCAGAGACAGTTTCAAACCTTTCCGTCTAAAAATAGCGTTCTTGCAGGTTTTGACGTAAAATATCAACACTAACTTTAAAGTTTGAAGAGTTTAAAGTCATCAGGTTTATATCTGTAAATTAATGAAATGTTAATCCATTGTATACATGTGATTAAATATACTTTTTTATAAACAGTTGACTAGAATATGCAGACGATGTTTCAGGTCTAATCGTCTAAAAATAGTGTCTTCTTAGTGTTTGACGTCAAATATCTTCACCGTAATATTCTAAACTGAACACGTTTTTATGCCAACTGCCAACCCGTGTTCAACATCTGCAAATTTGGAAATGCTGATTCATCGCATACATATGATAAAAAAAAACCTGTTTATATCAACAATCAGTAAAAACCATACGGACGCATTTCAAACATAATGGTCTAAAAATTGCGCCATCGTAGTTTTTAACGTCAAATATGGCAGCAATAATATTTCAAATCAAACGAAAGTTTAATCTGTATTTTACATCTGCAAGTTGAGGAAATGTCAATTGATCGCTTACATATGCTTGATTAGACGCTGTTTATATCACCATTTGGTCGATGGTAAAAATCCATACAGACGCATTTCAAATGTAATAGTCTAAAAATAGCGTCCGCGCAGTTTTTGACGTCAAATATGGTCGCAAGAATATTTCAAATTTAATACGAAAGTTTAATCTGTATTTTACATCAGCAAATTAAGAAAATGTCAAGCGATCGCTTACATATCTTTGATTAAACGCTGTTTATATCATTAATTGGTCGATGGTTAAAATCTTATTTATAAATATATTTACAAATTTATTATATGCGTCTAAAAATAGCGTCAGCGCAGTTTTTGACGTCAATTCAACTTTTCAACCAACATCCATTTATTCCTTGTATGTTTGTTTTGCATCTGCGAATTAATAAAATGTTAATCCATCGTGCACATATTGTTGAATGTTTTTATATAAACAAATGACTAGAATCTTGCAGACGTAATTACAAATTCAAGTGTATAAAATAGCGTCTTCCACGCAGTTTTTGACGTCAAATATCGTTGTTGTGTCATCTCAAGCTGAACGCGAAAGTTTAATCTGTTTTACATCTGCAAATTAAGAAATGTCAATTGATCGCTTACGCATGCTTGGTTTACACCTACAATTGGTTAAAATGATACAAGCACTGTCTCAAACCCAAAAATAAGCGTCTGTGTAGTTTTTGACGTCAGATATCATCGCTAACTTTCGAGTGAAAAATATTAATATGCAAATTTTTTAAACAGTATTCAATCCGTGTTTTACATTCGTAAATTACTGTTATTACTGTATTTTATAATCTTGCAGACGCAATAATAAATCCAAGTGTCTAAAAATAGCGGTTTATGACATCAAATATCGTCGCAATGTTTGAAGTTGAACATGTTTTCACGTAAATTCCCAATCTGTGTTTTACATCTGCTAATTAATGAAATGTTTATTCATGGTTTTTAGCCGTGTTTTTGACGTCAAACCTCGCAGGTTTGTTGCAAGTTGAACATGTTTTTCTGAAAATATGCGGTCTATATTTTACGTCTGCAAAAATAAAAATGCTAAATTATAGCATATATGTGATAAAACATGGTTTTAACGAACGTTTAAAATCTTACGGACGTAGATTCAATAATAAGTGTTTGAAATAGCGACTACTTAATATATTACGTCAAATACCGTTGCTTTAGAATACTCCTATCGTATTTCCCAAGTGCAGTACGAAGTGACTGAAGTAGGGCTGGGCAAAACCGAATCACTTGGAATTCGAACCAGATTCGAATAATTTTTTCGAACCGGATCGAATCGCTAATTCTTTGTAAATAACAAATATCCATTTTTACTATTATAACTTCTCCCCATTGTAGAAATGATGAAATTTATAGTTTATAGCGTATTTTCAATTCATACTAAGAACAGCATATTCATATGTATGAACGACAAAATATAATCGATTCTGGTCAAATTTGACCAAAATCGATTGCATTTTGTCGGTAAAAATTCAATCCTAATTCGCTTAACAAGTTTTTGTTGCCACGAACGATTCGCGACTGATTTGAATAAAAATGGGTTTCGAATTGATTCGAATTGCCCAGCCCTAGACTAATGTAGACAAACAAGTGGTGGATAGTTCTACCGTAATCCAAAGCAGATGCAACTCAGTGTACTTTACTATACCGATTTAATTTGGTTTGGGATACAATTGCTAATGCTAGATTTTTGTGATAGGTTTTCGTCATGAAGTGGCAGTTCGTTGGCTCCTTTTAGGTGCTGCTTCGACCCTTGCTTCGAGCGATGTTCAACGAAAAAACAATAAATTAAAAAACCCAAAAGGAACACGAAATTGAAACGATTCTAATCTGATTCTTTCCTAAAAAAATGCAAAAATTCAACAACTGTCCATTGTAACCACAAAATTTTCAAAATCTGTGAAACCTGAAAGTCATTATCTAAAATTTCAAGTTATCGACCCTTGCTTCGAGCGATGTTCAACGAAATAAAAATAAATTAAAAAATCCAAAGGAACACGAAATTGAAACGATTCTAATCTGATTCTTTTCTAAAAAAATGCAAAAATTCAACAACTGTCCATTGTAACCACAAAATTTTCAAAATCTGTGAAACCTAAAAGTCATTATCTAAAATTTCAAGTTATCACGAAAATTAATATTCGATCCAGTCGAGTCGGATTATTTGGTCACCTTGTACTTGTTTGGTGAAATTCAAAAGGTTCTTTTCTATAAAAGTTAGCTCGGAGTGAGGTCAGAAAGCTGTGGCTAAAAGGAGCTAATCAACGGTCACTCAAATGTTAAAATGCTACTATGAAACATCCTATACAGAAGTGAAATAACATGGTAAAGTGGAGGGAGTGGTATATGCCCTGGACGATGGTAAAATCATTTACAATTTTTGTTCCCATTTAGTCGCCTTTTACGCAATGCAGAAAATAGTTGAGGCTATTTCAAAGCCCGTAGCTACCAAATTCTGCTTATACTCACGACAAGCAAAAAACAGTTTATTTCGGAATCGTTTTTCTGTTTTCAGATTCTGTATATAAACGCGTCTCAAACGGAATTTTATTTTGTCAAGCTTGGAGCACAGATGTACCGCGTCTACAGGGCACAATCTATCAGTGACTCATGCTTGGCAAAATATGTTCTGATGATTTTTTTTTTTTTCTGAATAAAATGGAGCGAGTTCATGGCCTAAAATCGCTCCGGGGCTGATGTTACAACGCATCATTTTATTAACTTGACCTTTTAGAAAAAAACTCAGGTTATATTGTCTAAAGATAGAGAAAAGCCCTGCGCGTAACCTTAACCCTTCTTCTTATATTCTTTTTGTTCAATATTACCTCATAAATACGACTCTCCTATCAAGCATCGCCTTTAAAGATATAGAAAGGCCCTCCGCGTAACTTTAACATTTTTTCTCTAAATTTTTCTTTATGAATATTACCTTATAAATACGGCTCTCTTATCAAGCATAGCTTATACTAACAAGTATGAAGTCCTACGCAGTATTAGTCTTGTGTTTGATTTTCGTAATCGTCAGTGCTAGTAAAGCCGTCGCAACTGGCGGTGGTGGCAGCGACACAGATGACGGGAAAGAAAATTCTGGAATGAGTGACGTGGCAACTGGCAAAAATGACGTCACTGGCGGTGACGACGCGGGCTCTGATGGCTCGAAAGACGGAAAGAATACAAAGGCTGGAAAAGGGGTCGATGATGGCGTACCAAAGCCGCCAAGTGGTGCTACTAAACCCAGACCCATGTACACTGAGGCTTGGTTGAAAATGTTCAGTAAAAAACAACTCGCAAACCAAGCTAAATGGAAACTTCATAAGAATCAGCCTGAGGATGGAACGTTTCAAACTCGAATTTACCCTATGCAATGGTGGTCAACTTCATTTATACCTTGTCTAACGCATGACGACGCCGGTACTGAAGGTTATTTGAAACTTTACTTTTACTTTAACGGTTTCAACTATCAACGACAGCAATATTCATTGACTTATCCAGTTTTATTGAGCGTTGATAAGAGGCCGAATCCCAAACCGGTCCCCAAAAAACCTGCTCCGAAAAAGGGGTCGAAACTAAACAAGAAGAACAAAAAACGTCCGAAATCAAAGGAACCAGAAGTTTGTCCTACTAGATACACTTCGCGTTTCTTTCTCCCGATCCCACTGAATAAATGGGCGCCAAAACCCCAAGATGAAACAATCAAATCATTCAAGATGCGCGAACTTGTTTACGTTCGTGAATATTCTGGCAACTATACTTCAGCTTACTGCAACGAACAAGCTGGCATCCTTGCTTTAGATTTGTCGAGGAATAATATTTCGACCTGGAACACGTATTGGATTTGTGCAAAGTATGAAGCTCCTGAAGGACAGACCGAACAGAGGTATGAAGTGTGGATGAAGAAAAGAGTGGTGTAGTGTTATACGAGAACTCGCAATATTTTCCAGAATGAACTTTAAATAGACTTAATCAAAATTAAACAAAACAAAAAAAAAAGATTCCTTCAGCACTACACAATGATAGAGATGTGTGTTTCATGTTTTTTCAATTAAAACAAAAAAGTAATTTGCTTTCTTAAATTAATATTTCGGTTTGTTATTTATATGACTAAAACTATATTGACCCTGATATTATTTTTGCAGCTATTCGAAGCCTTTACTTCAGTGAAATTCAAACTATGGCCTCGAGCTTTCTCGAATTCGTCTTGCAATTTATGATTTTATTACACCGATTTCCAAATCATTTTCTCCCGCAAATCAACAAAATTTTCCGGCCAGTTGAGAATATAATTTCTAGGCAATTTCCAGGCAAATATAGGCAATTTGATTCGAATTAATCGTGAATTGTTCCGGGAACAAAAACCTGCTAAATGAAGAAAAATTTTCATTTTTAACGACAAAAATGAAATCAAATTTTGATCAAATTTGACCAAAGTCGATTGCATTCTGTTGGTAAAATATGAATGTGAAATATGCTGTTAAAAATGAAGTGTGATTTGAATATACATTTCCCTCAAGCCTATTTATGTTAATATTAGTAATTCGCAACTATAAATATCTTGGTAATAGTAAAAATTGTACAATTGTTATTTATGTGCAATTAAAAATTCAGTCCGATTCGAAAAAAAATTATCTACCATGCCCTCTCCCCTAAATTCGAATTCCAAATGACTCGGTTTCCCCATCCCTAGGTTCAATGTTTGCGGTACAAGAAATGATTTGAAGATATGATATTTGTCAGGGTCATATTTAAGTTTTAGTTCGTATATTCAATTTCGAAATTCAATATTATTTAAATAGAATAACGTTCCAGCATTTCAGATAAACGAAATTGTTGATACTTGACTGATTGACCACGGATATTCACAGCAAAATCATGAATATATGCCAAATTTCACAAATTTGGCATTTATCCTGATTTTATTGCGAAATGAATCAATTTTAGAGGAATAAAAAAAAATCACTTTTTATCAAAATCCTAGATGACTTGACGTTACGACAGAGCTATCGAACTTAGAATATTTCTAGAATTGGAAATTACGAACCGATCCGAATTTTGATTCGAATATAAAACTTGGAATGCCTCTTTATTTGTGATATTGATGAAATTTATGAAATTGTTTTATTCTATTCCGATAAAATTTGATCGTAATGGTGCTTTATATGTTATGTTATTGTACGTTCCTATGAGATTTGTACACTGCAGTGTTGCTAGGAAATATATATATAAAATATTGCATTTTTTGTATATTTTATAGCCAGCTTAGCTAAGCTATGTGAAAAAATTTAGTAGAACAAAGTATTTTTAGGCAATTTGCGGCAATCATAATGTAAATATAGTAGAACAAATATATTCTAAACGCCATCAACCTCTCACGTATAACAACTTTAGTTTGAGTATGGGACCATAAAAATCATGTTAAAAAGGCTGAGCTTTAGTTCAAATTTTTACTCTTCATTATGAAATGAATTTATTTGTAGTTTTGTGACATCATATCCATTATTAAATATTTCAGACAGCTGAAAATTTGGATATTTTCAGAGTTTGAAATCGTTGATAAGTTCCAGTTACTCCTGTTACACACGTTTGGTCAAACATGATTTCATTGTTGGTCAGAACGGTCCATGCTTGGTAGAGTAACGTAAAGTAATTGATGAGATTTAATGAATTTGTCAGGATTTAAATAACGTAGATTATTTTGTCGATTTACTGAGATTTTTTGGAAGTGTATTATGACAAAATGTATTTTAGTTTCAATATCAATATCGTTATATAGAGCGAGACGGGTACAGAAGCTGAGAAATCTCACTTGCTTTACAGGAGGATTCAGTGGCTTGCTAAAAAACCCACATGTCTGGAGACTTTCGGGAGTAGCGCACCCCTCATTCTCCCCAGAATTTCGCCATACTTTAGGTACGAAAGTAACATGACAAGGTGTGAAAAAACGGGTTGGTCGATTATAACCAGAAAAATATACAGAAATGTCTTTTTTAAAGCTCGGGTCGATGATGGATCGTGCTAATGAAGTCCGGTCCATCACTGTCACAATCTTGACAAAAATTGTTTTGTTTTAAGAGCCTTGGGGATATTTGACGTCATTCGACTACATGGTGGATATTTCAGACATTTGATCAGAAACAATCTGCTTGAACATGATTTTCAACTATTTTCAACTATGAGTCACTGATAGATCGCGTTGCAGAAGCGCGATCTATCTGTGGCCCATACCTAGAAAACTAGGATATCACACTTATTTAACCGATTTTAGCCCCCCGAAGCCTTTTTTTCAAAATTTTTCGTGCTTCCTGCCCACTTTTCGGCGAATTTTCTGGTGGTGAGTAATTTAAGTATTTTTTGCCTGCTGTCGGCATATATCGACCTCGAAAATTGTTTTCAAAGCTGGTTTTTTAACGTTGTAATGCCAGTTGTTACCACTGGTTGTATAACGTTGCACATTTGTGATAGCGACGTAAACAGAAAACATGTGCCCCGGTGAAGGTCACAGGGTTTTAGTGACCTCGTGTTCATGATGATTTAATCATGGTGTCTGTCGCCTGCTGAGTCATAGCTTAGAGTATTAATATTTGACGACGAATGTTATTTTCGTTTCCAATTTATTTTAAATATTCGTCATTTTGTTAAACGGTTATTACAATCTCCACACAGAATACAACATAAAAAGTGTATAAACCTGTTTCATGAAGTTCGTGGAGTCGGCAATTGTGTCACGTATTGTGAAATATAATCTACAGAAATCATAACCAAGCCTCCAAGGTTTATTATTCGATGGCATTACGCGAGATTAACGATAGAAATCAGAATAAAACAAATACTGATCATGTAATTAGAATTTTGTCGGGAAACGACTTTTCATCATATCATACTTCAGTCCGATTTAATTTGAATCATACACGATGCTATGTGTCCTCAGATTTGATATAATTAAACGGCTTCTTAATCAATCCACGCCCCCCGTTCAACTCAGGGCGTAATACCTTGTCTAGCCTTGGACGGAATGGAAAGATCATGTCTTTTCGACAATACTAATCTTGTCGTCCTGTTCTTCTGTGATTGGCCGCTGGTACAGGGTGATCCATTCAGAAAAAATGAGGTAATTATGTAATTAAGCGTTTGAAAGCATTCAAGGCTTATAATGTTGTCTGTTGTGTTGCTTTTTAGTTTTAGTAGCTATTATGCGTATTTTTTTTTTTTTAAAAAATTCACTCTGAGCAAGGTCGAAAGAAGTGCCTGAAAGGAACCGAATAACGGCCACTTAGAAGCAGATAACGACTAAGAGATATAATATCAGCAATTGCACTCTGAACGTAAAACATCCCAAACGGAACTAAACCGCCATGGTAAAGTACAGTGGGTGGTATCTACCCTGGGCAATGGCAAAACCTTCTACCACTTCTTTGATTTTAGTCGCCTCTTACGACACGGAGGAAATACGTTAGGACTATTCTAAAGCCCGTACCTACAGGACATAAATAATATAATTTTCAGGGTGTTAGCAAATGAGTTATACAATGTTTTTTGGAATGATACTAACAACCCACCGCTGACAACTTTTGACGACACCTCATGTACAATATTATGCGTATATGAAAATAGACCTCTCGTAATTTTTGACGTCGAAGGTCTAATTTGGAAATGACAAATTAAATTACTTCTTTCACAAAGATTAAAGTAAAAAAATTGTATATTTTGACACTGAAGTCTTTGTACACTCATTTACAAATTGAAACATTTCGGATTACGTCATTCCCAATCCGGTTCTTTCAAGAAAATTGATCGCAAAATTCAGGAAGTGTTCATTGAATAATCGTCTGGTTTAAAATCGGCTGATATATTTTCTACACATTATACAAATGCACAACGCCTACAAACATGTTTTATGAAGTTCATTGAGTCGACAATTGCGTCACGTATTGTTAAATATAACCTACAGAAATCATAACCAAGCTTCCACGGTTTATTAACCCGAGGCATTAAACGAGATTATCGATAGGAAAAAAAATAAAAAATGTAAATACCAATCATGTAATACATATTGTGCCAAAAAACGCTTTTTGGATCATGCCATACTTTGGTGCGACGCCATTAATTTTCAGATATGATATTATTGAACGACTCTATAATCCATGCCCACTACTCAACTTAGGGTTTAAAAACTGCGGTAGGCTTAGCCGAGCCGGAGAGGTATCATCTTTCTACAATAACACTGTTCGTCTGCTAGTCTCCGCAGCATATGGCCTCAGGTTGATACACTCTATCAAGCAGTTGAAACAAATCAATGCTATCATGTAATTAGGCTCTTGAAAGTACTAAAGACTTATCATCTTGCCCTGTAATAACTATTTATCTGTACTATACAATTAGCACGGTTTTAGCAAATAAAATGGTCAATAGTTGTTTGAATTATGGTAAAATCTGTCAATCAACGCTATCATGTATAATTAAGCTCTTGAAAGTACTAAAGACTTATCATCTTGCCTTGTAATAACTATTTATCTGTACTATACAATTAGCACGGTTTTAGCAAATAAAATAGTCAATCGTTGTTCGAATTATGGTAAAATCCTTCAATATTGACGCATAAAACTCGATCAAAATCGATTGCATTTTGCCATTAAAAATGAAAAAATTCTATGTAGTTCAGCAGGTTTTTGTTCCTATAAACGTTTCACGATTGATTCGAACAAATTGTTCACCGAATCGAATTGACCAGCCCCATTCTTGAATTGTTAAAACATATTTCGTTGATAGAAGACATTTATTGTTTTGGGAAACGTGAACAGAATTGATTACACTAATCAAGTTTATTGTTAAAATCAGGTCTCTGCAAAGTAAGAGCATTCCATCCACCGATACATATTAATGCCTTTATTTGCGAGTCAAGGAAAATATAAAATTAAATAAAGTACCTGAAAACCCTTAACTTATAAAATTTTACACTATCGCATGAAATGAAAGATTTCCAAGTTTCGGTCCTCTTGAAAATAGGTTGCACGTACAAATAGGTGCACCATGGTTGCGCTACCTTTTTTAAGTTCTTTTCACTAAAATTGACACTCAGCAAGGCCGGAAGCAGCGCCCACAAGGACCCATAGTGTCCCATAATTCACTGATTTCATTGTAATTTTCATATTGAATGAATAGTCGTCATTTTTTTAATTGTGTTGGGAGTCGGCTGGCGTAATTCCCACACAAAATACAAATTGTACAAACGTGTTTTATGAAGTTGATTGATTGAGTCAACAATGTGTCACAATTTTATAAAGTATATTCTACAGAAATCATAACCAAGCTCCCACAGTTTACTATCCCGAGGCATTATACGAGAATATCGATAGAAATCAGAATAAAACATGTAAATACCGATCATGTAATATTAAATTGTGCAAGATAACGCAATTTCGAGCCGTGTTAAACTTTGGTCGAATGATACTTTGACTACATTGAACCTAATATCTTTGGACCATCACGCTAAAATATCATTTTCCTTTATAGTGATGTTCAGCAAGTTAAAAATGAACCGGAAGTTGATACGTGATAAATATGAGGTTTACTTTCCTATTACAGATGAACCAAGATTAATGGATTTGTAATTTCCCGCGGAAGTTGATACGTGATAAATATGAGG
This sequence comes from Styela plicata, assembly GCA_963675895.2. Lineage (NCBI taxonomy): Eukaryota > Metazoa > Chordata > Ascidiacea > Stolidobranchia > Styelidae > Styela > Styela plicata. The sequence continues at coordinate 19,289,831 of OZ023152.1, forward strand.
TTTACTTTCCTATTACAGATGAACCAAGATTAATGGATTTGTAATTTCCCGCGAAACTTTTAAAAGTTCCTTTGTTTATGATACAAAGGTAGACTGTTCGTCTGCCGCATGAACGTCATCGTGGCACCAGCAGACGATATTTATAACTTTGAACGGATGGTAAGCGAAATTGCGTAAACAAATGCTTATCTGATTTATAAGATTTACATGTCATTCGTGATGTTAATCAGTCGAATTTCAAGAGAGTACATTGTGTAAGGTAGGAGATGATAAATTGTATTTATATGGGTTATATTGGAATCGAAATAGCTCGAACCGAATTTAGAACCTTGAAATTTGAATTCTACGTAGATGCATGTTTGAAACTCATCAGTTATCAATACGGCTTGGCTTTAAACTATATATCTAATTTCAAATGCATGCCACTGTGTATATTTTTACCGTGAGTCACATAAATAAACTTCTAACGCAGGCGAATTGAATTTATTCACGTAATGTTGAACTGAGTATTCCTAGCAATAAGTTCGCGATCCATCAGTGATTCCCATTTGTAAAACGATCAGATTAGGTTTTGAATGGGGGGAGATGAGACGGTTTCAGTGAGATTTTGAATCTTGATTCACGGTTAAGAATTCACCTATATTTTTCCCATAGACTTAATGCGCAGTGGTCTTGGCAAGCCACCCACCCCTGTTAACTTCAGAAGATCACAAGTACCAGATTTGCAGTTCTTTATTATAACATTACAGCAGCGCTTTTAATCAAATAGAGGGAAAAAGATAACAAAATACAGCGCTTTAATTAAAGGGGGGATAACAAAACATACTCCAGCCAAGCGAACCATCTAACAGCATTATCCCGCTCGCACAGCAAACGTAAAAGGACTTGAAAATTACATTTGCGACACACACGCGCTCCGAAGTGATCGGAGTCACACAAAGAACATTCATGGCTCACGCTCAAGACCGAGCAAGTGCGCATCAAATCCTGAACATGGAGCGCTAATATTAAATAAATGAACGTTCAAGTTAGAAATATCGAAATGCTTGATACTCATTTGGTTTGAGTCAAAGGAACATTGTCGTTATATATCTTGCCAAGCATATAAGAAATTCCTGATTTTAAAATGTCTACCGTTTCTTTATATAGGATTTCACGTTTTATCCCGCGGGAAAGTAAATCTGAGAAAACGTCTTGACCATATAGAACCACGGCCTCTCGTACAGACACCAATTCCGTATTGGGGAAACGGTTTTCGGTTGGTGAATGTATTTTCCTGTACACAAACCTGTTTGGTAGAAGAAGTCGTTATAAGTGCTTCCGTGAAATGCGTAGCTCGAAGCGTATTCCCAATGCTTTTCCGACTGAACTAAACAAAGTTCAATTGTGGATTGGATTCGGAATGATATTATATATGATTCAAGAATGAATCTCAAAAATACTTCCACCGTGTTGAAACTAGGCTAAGGTCATAAACCATTACCGCTCAACGTTTTCTCCATCTAACGCGGCGGATAGAAAAAGAGTGAAACGGATTTGTGATTTTAAATCGCTTGGGGGCTGATTTATAATCTTGCAATACTTGATTTCATCAACAAAAACAAATTGTTTTTATGTAACTCGCCTTTTTTCTAACATTGTACTTCTTTAAAATGCAGTACAATACATATACATCACTCTTATCAAGCATCGCTCATACCGATAACTATGAAGTCCTATACAATACTGCTTCTGTGTTGGATCGCGGTAATCGCCGCTGAAGAAGCTTCAATGACAGAGTCTAAAAATCCTGCTGGCGTGGTGACTGGTATACTCGACGGTACTGGTGGTGATAGTAGTGACACGGGTAATGATGGCTCAAAGGGCAAAGTGAATGTCGCGTCAACTGGAGAAGATTCTGGAGATGTCACCGTTGAGGAGGGTGAAACAAGTACGGCAATTATACCGGACGGCACCACAAAACAAAAACCTATATTCTACACTGAAGCTTGGTTGAAAATGTTCAGTGAAAAACAACTCGCAAACCAAGCAAAATGGAAACTTGCTGATAAACAGCCTGATGATGGAACGTTTCAATCTCGAATTTACCCGATGCAGTGGTGGTCAACATCATTTATACCTTGCCTAACGCATGATGAAGCTGTGACTGAAGGTTATTTGAAACTTTACTTTTACTTTAACGGTTTCAATTATCAACGACAGCAATATCCATTGACTTATCCAGTTTTATTGAGCGTTGATAAGAGGCCGAAACCAACACCGGCGCCGGAAATTCCTGGTTCGGGAAATGGCCCCAAATCAAACAACAAAAAACGCCGAAGAAGGCGCCGAAAGCCAAAAGTTTGTCTTACTAGATACACTTCGCGTTTCTATCTTCCGCTTCCACTGACGAAATGGGCACCAATAGCCCAAGATAAAACAATCCAATCGTTCAAGATGAGCGAAGTTGTTTACGTTCGTGAATATTCTGGCAACTATACTTCAGCTTATTGCAACGAACAAGCTGGCATCCTTGCTTTAGATTTGTCGAGGAATAAGATCTCGACCTGGGACACGTATTGGATTTGTGCAAAGTATGAAGCACCTGAAGGGCAGACCGAACAAAGGTATGAAGTGTGGATGAAGCATAGACTGGAAGAGTAAACAAAGAGCTCAAAACCTAAGTTATATTGGGATGGGATAAAACATAACACATTTCTGTTTCGATTTGAAGAATATTTATTTAGAAGTAACGTAATTTAAGAAGTATTTTTTAGCAATACAGAAATTACCTAATAAAAATCTCAAGCGAAAATACATATTACAAATTTGCACTTCGTTTCAGATTCGTAGAAAATGCTTTTCTAGTTATAATTTCAATTTTATCAAAATGCTTGAGTATTATTTTCAAATGATTTTACAAAAATTCTTTACAAATTTGAATGCTAAAAATGAATCGGATTTGTTATCAATTTTGGCGGGAGTTCAAAGCAAGCACTCCTGTCGATTTATACATATGGGCTTGAGCTTCATAGAGTTGAAACATGTTTTTGCATTGCTGCAATGGACCTTTCCCAGAGCGTTGTTCTTGCTGTTTACTTCTGAGCTGGAAACCATATCATTGAATTGTTTATGATAACGTAACAATACAAATTTAGAATCTCGCTCAGACAGATTTTCAGAATGATTTGTAAACATGTCGTCGTTTTAGTATTTTGATATAATTTTTTGGGTGTTTGTTTGTAAATCATTTCAAGGTACATGGATTGAGTTGATTTCCAGTGATTTACTCAGTAATTGCTCCATGGTTTTGTCGTAAATTCAATAAATCGAACCAGAAATTACCGGAATAGACTAAATGTAAATCATAAACTGCAGTGAATGCTTAGTTATTTTTTCAGTTCAATTTTTTGCGGGGCAAAACTCGGTTATATTCCTAAAATACCCCGCCAGACTTTTCCCATTGTAAGGTGAAGGCCAAAGTTGTAGGGGTCAAAGGTCTGGGAAAGATACATTAGATCGGTGTTGAACTACTTTTTCTGCGCAATTTTAACGTTTTTATTCTAGCCAGACTTCGTTCTCTCATCCATAGCTGTACTAGCTCTACTTTTAGGATCTAAATTCGAATTGCTTCGGGCACTTGCAAAGATTTTTTCGTGCGACTTCAGCGCGCTTACGATATTACACATATTTGGCCAATTTAGGTGCCAGTAGTCCGATTTTTCAAAATTTTTGGGCGCCGTCGGCGCAACTTTCTGAAAGCGCAATATTCATATATAAATAAAACTCTATTAATGGAGGATATTTATTGTCAGTTGAGTTTCAAGGTTCTAAATGATGACGTTAAATGTATATGTTCCTGCTTGGAGATATTTTGCATATACCCGGTCAATAAATTTCAGCCCAAACATGTTTGGTTTGACATGGGCCACTGATGGGACGCGCCGCCGAGGCGCGGTCCATCTGTGGTTCATGCTTGAAAAAATATAATTTCTCATTTGGTATAATTTCTGAATGAGCATTAGAAATCGAAATTGTTGCAAATAACAACGTATTATCAGGGTCGATTTATAGTCGGTATGATTTTGTCTAAAAATATTTGTTTGTATGAACTACATATACGTTGTTTTCATTTCATGGCGGTTAATATCATATATATTATATACTTTCTATGTTAAAATATCAGAATTTACGTGTAAATATAATATACCGCAGCAAATGTATTTGTACTTTTCTGAAATAACATTTCGTTTCGCGGCAGGGCAGGGGAGAACAATATTCGTAGTTATGGGATAAAGGTTTGGGAATTTTTTTATCGGTAATTTTTGAAAAGATTGGAGGCAGCACTAGGAAGGAAATCACAACTAAACACGCAGAACTCAATAAATGCAAAAAACGTTTCACACAGAACTAGGGCTCGGCAAAACCGAATTTTAGAATTCGAATCTGATTCGGATATTTTTTTGGTGTGTCACATCGAAATTGCTTACTTTCGCCGAAAATAACTTTTCAAGGCGTGTAAATCTGGAGATAAGAATCTATTTGATATGTTTATCATAATAAACGTCATTTTACCTCAAATATAAAATAAAATGAATCGGTTACAATCATTTGACAGAAGCATATATATAAATATATGTTCAAACCAGTATTCATAACAAGTAAATGACCACAAAAATAACAAATATTCCATTTTCATCACCGAATCGAATTGTCCAGCCCCACACAGAACTGCACATTGATAGTGGCGTGCAGATAGTGGTATCTTCCCTGAGCGATAGTTGCTGGAGGGGGGCGGAGTTGTGAAGGCAGGATAAGGATTTTTTATTATAAAATTAGCCAATTCACAATAAACACATTAATCCGCCCAACGGTAATTAGCTTACTTTCGAAGCGTGTTACTTTTCAAAACGTGTAAATCCGGCGATAAGAATCTCTTTAATATGTTTATCATAATAAACGTCATTTTAATTTTAAATATGAAAATAGCAGATTCGATTCGGTTACAACCATTTGACAGGTGCATATATACAAACAATTTTGAAACCAGTATTCATAACAGGCAGACAATATTTAACGCTCATAAATTTGTTTACGGAGTAAATAAAAAAATTTAACGATCTAGAGGTTTGTATTTTCTTGAAATTCACTCTAAGCTCACTCCAGGAAGTACACTGTAACAAAAATGCAATAAAATCACTGGGCTTTGACAGTAATTTTACTTGGCGGTATTGCAAAAAATTCAAATTTGACTTTTTTGGCCAAATATGGGTGTTGATGGAACGCACCGCGAAGGTGCGTGCGCAACAGCTCATAATTGGCATAAATCTCATTAACATGGCGTTTTTTACTTTGGTTATATGCATTTACTGCAAATGACCTGTGAATTCCCTGTACTTTCTTACAGTGTATACAGCGCCCAAAAGGAACTAACTAACGACAACTAAAAACAGTTATCTCGGCCCGAACATTTTGCAATACCAAATATTGTCACGAATATCCGCTAATGGATCGTGCCGCCAAGCCATAAATTGTCACGTGTGTTCCACTGATAGACCGTGCCGCCAAGCCATAAATTGTCATGTATGTTCCACTGATGGATCGTGTCGCCAAGCCATGAATTGTCACGTATGTTCCACTGATGGATCGTGCCGCCAAGCCATAAATTGTCACGTATGTTCCACTGATGGATCGCAACGCCGAGGCTCGATCAATTTGTTCCTCAGTTTTGGCGAGATACAATTTCTGGATAGGATGCATTTGAGGCGAGAAACATAACTGAACCGCTAAAGTAAAGAAGTGAATCCTATATCTGTGCCAAATAATTTTGACAACTCTTGGTAATAGTACCTAGGTTACTTGGTATATTCAGTTTACAGAGTTTTTCTTTGAAAGTACGTTTACCTAGTTTCAAGAATATATCACTTGCCTTAACTTTTACCGAGTTTTCTCTCTTTTTTTGAGTTCAAGTAAAATTTTCATCAGAAGTAGCGGTAAAAGTCCTTGAATTTATATTTATATTTGAACTGAATGTAAACATACTGTGATATATAGATACTTATTGAGCAACACGGGGTGCAAATAACATGAGAGAACGGGAGTATTACTCTGGTCAAAACGTTTATAGGAGTATTTAAATACTCACGAAAATAGCAAATTTTTAAACCAAAGGTGAGTATTTTGCATCTTGAAATTTTCTAAGAAATTTTTCAACAATCATTCTGATGATGAGAAATTGCCAGAAACACACAGAAGTTAAATGAAAGTGTTTTTATGCAAAACTGCCATGATTCATTTCAGAAATACGCGCATGTTGAAAAACACGAAATTTCAGCGTACTCTGGTACTGAAATCTTTATTTTTTTTCCACTTTTTAGAGTGGATCACCCTGTCCAGGGCCCTGTACCAGCGGCCACTTATAGAAGGACATTACAATTACTGAAAAAATATGATTTTTTCGTTTTCGGCTTAGCCTACCCAAATTATTACACCCAGGGTTGAGTGGTGGGCATGGATAAGAGAGCCGGACTCGAACCCGAAACCTTCAACCTGCGAAGCCAACATGTTTAACCATTATACCATCGCGCAACCCTGCTGTAACGTACATAAAAAGAATTTACGTGGTGAAGACACTTGAAAATCTGGCCTATTGTAATGAAAATTTAGATAAGACGCAAAATTCAGGGGGACTGTTCCACATTATCAAAACATTTTTATGATTTTTTTACTGCATGTGTTTGTATCCGCGTTTCTGTATCTCGTATGTTTTTTACGTATATCTCCTCTTCGTTCAGTAGGCATTGCATACTAACATGTTTGAGTTAGCAAATGTTGTGCGAATGTCCTTTTTGTTTATCTTTAATGCTTATAAAATCCACGTATAAGATGAAATAAATCATTCACGGAAATATGTTATAATTCATCCATTTTCACAATTTTCTCCCCATTGCTTACAGCGCCACCTATTTTACCGCCCTGTGCGCACATACCTTGTGGTTCTATTTTACTTTTAATCACACTCACACGTTTTATTCACACTTCTGGAAAATATCAGTTTTACCTTTTAAACTGTTTATTCAACTGATTCTACAATTGAATTCATCGCATTTTACTTTTGAAGACCTCTATTGAACAAGAAGGTTTTTTAAAAAGTTGAAAAAAACTAGCAATCTTTTGTCCAAATGTATGAAAAGTGTAGTAGAAACAACTATCTCTCGACTAAATTGAATAAACTTGCTACAAAAAAACTCGTGATCTGATAACTAATAATTTGAAATGCTCAATACTACTGATTTCTTACCAAAATGTAGAAAAACGGCAAAAAAAAAATTCTTGAATTTTATCAGATATTTTTATTTCTTGTTTAGTTACATTGAAATACATATTTTGGCACTGAAATTTATAAAAAAATTTTCAAAAATAAAATTTTTTTTTAGAAATATAAATGCAGAAAATACTGCTCTTCTGTCCAAATACATTTAAATGACCAAAACTATTTATCTGTTAGTCCGAATACTGAAAAAGCCAAAGAACTATTCATCTATTAATCAAAATATAATAAAACTGCCAAAAGTTCTTATCTACATGATTCTCTTAACCAAACCCCATCTTACCAAAATGCTAGGTTTCGCTATGTCTTTCATCAAAATACACTACTAATATCTTGACTTGATAGATTAAACTTACCCCGAAAACTTGTGATCCGCAGACTAATGTTTTTAAAAATGTCCGACACTACATATCTAAATACATGGAAAAGTGTCTACAACTATCGGGCCTTTATTTAAGTACTCAAAAATGCGAAATTACTGTTCTCTTGTCCAAATACTGAAAAAGCCAAGATAGACCCAATAACACTGCTGAGAGCTTACTGATCTCTATAGATCTCTTATTAATCAAATCTATTGAAAAACAAAAAACTTTCTTATTAAAACGCAATATTTTGTCAAGATGTGTTAAATGTATAAGGAAATACTGATATCTCACATTGAAAATAAAAAAAACTGATCTTTAATTATATCGTAAACATCAAAAAACTATTGACTTTCATCAAAATATATAGGAAACGCCCAGTAAATACTAATCTCTTGACTAAATAAATTAAACTTGCCCAAAAACTCGCGATCTGATAACTAATGTTTTAAAAATACTCAATGATCTATTATCTAAGTAATACATAAAAAATGCCTACAACTACCGACCCATTAAAATGCGGAGATCACTGATCGCTTGTTAAAATACAAGAAATGTCAGAACTACTCATCTTTTGTCTAAGCATACAGAAAGGGCTAAAAAAATGTATTAAAAATGCACAAAAACTTCTAATCTTTCATACAAACTTATGAAAAAGAAATAGGCCCCATGAACTGCATATCACTTAACAAGACGTGATAAAAATACAGACAAAAAATACGATCACAGGTATCTCATCAAACTGCTTTAATAACTACTCACTAAAAAAAACTTTATCTCTTATTAAAAAGTATAAAAATGGCCAAAAACAACTGGCTCGTTATTCAGACAGATTGAAAAAGCTACAACTAAATTTACATTGATTGGAGAAGAAAATCTATTTTAGCGCCTTTCCCTTTTTTAAAAAATGAGGAGTGGAGTGAATTAAACCAGAAGAATGTCAACTACTCCGCTAATCAGACGCCCAAGGAGAAGGGGTTTTATCAGAAGAAAATTTAGCAAAGGGTTGATATTTACATGACGAATCTACTGGTAGTTCATTAAAAAAGCACTTTTTGAGCATCTGGTAGCCAAACTGCATGATATAGCAGTGTTAATAACTTTAAAATTTTTCAATCGTCTGAAAAAAATGATATGCAGTTTTGGACACCCGAAGAAAACCAATATTCTGTCACCCTGAAGTGAGTGGACTCAATCAATTGCGAAAAGTCCGTTTCAAACAAAGATGAAAAGTATTGTGCTAATCGAAAACCGTACGTACCTTATCCGCTTCTGTCAATGTTTGATGCAAGTTCAAGATATTCCGTCTTTGTATTCCAAAGCTTCCATGAACATCTTGGGGTCTGAAATAGGTTATCTTAAGTAATCCAAAATTGTAAAGCGGTGATTTGAACTAAGCCCAACTGTCAATCTTAATTCCTAATACAACCAAAAGTTCGCTAACTATCATGAAACTGTGATATAAAACATGCGAAACTGTTCACTTAAATCGCAAACGCCACAAAAAATGCAAAAAGGCAGTAACGGTATCTGGATAAATCGATTACGAAGTCATAATGTATGATTGAATACAAAATAGGGCGAGTAATGGAAATGGACGTTTAAATTACGTGAAAAGCGACTTATATATATATATAAAATGACACTTCCTATGCTCTGTTCGCTGTGGAATGTAGTTTTGAAATATGCTAAATTAAACGAAACACCATGCGGGAATTCCGGTAAGCCATCACGGAACCGTCAGTATTAACTAGCCTACCGGTATCGACCCACTTTTCAAAATTCGGAGTAAGCCAAATTGTTCCTTATAGACTACAAAGTGACATTCAGAGCTTGAAAAAATTACCTACTATCAAGAAAATGTAGAAACATATTAAAATCTGGAAAGGAAAACACCTTGCCATGCTCACATACCGGTAGTCTAAAGTAAACCGTTGTCGTCTGCAAAGTTGCTCTCGGGCAACGCAAGTGGTGATAAAAAAACTACACTTCTATGATATGGCTCTACACGATTGAGGGTTTTAATTCGGTTGGTAGGTAACGCAGACATGAAAATTGCCCAAACGCAGACATGTGAGTCGAGATAATTTAATAATTAACAATGGCCTAATACAACGCCTGAGAACCATTGATGTTTTTTTTGTGTTTTTATGAGTTTTATCTTTTATTAGATAATTTGTTTTTTTTGGTGAGCATCAGCGTATTTTACATTTTAAGCTTTATTCAGGGCCTTGTCTGCTTTCCGAGTGAATCTGTGCCAAGTGTATTTTGTTATGATTTGTAGTTTATGTTACCGCCAGAGTTACAAAATAAATTGTATTGTATATTGTAATATAATATTGAACATAGTAAGGATATAAAGATGGAAAAAATATGAAGCAAGATTGTAATATAACAATGAAGTTGTCACAAAAAATAGAAGATGGTGTTGATCTAAAAATTGCCTATTTTACCAATCGTTCAACTTCAATCACGCTATTTCGTTCCCTAATAATGAGTTATTTCCAATACTGTATTGCTGTATACTGTATTCCAATACTGTATGCACCAAAGCATGTAACAGTTTTTAAGAATAGCATTTGGAAAACGACGCGTCGAAAACGTGGAGCCTTTATATATAAACCTAAAAATCCTCAAAATTAATGATTTATTTGATTAAAAATTTCGTTAAAGATGTCTGAATTGTTCATTGGTGGTCTTCCGATTTATATTGATAGTTTATTCACGAAGCTGGAAAGAAATTCGCATATTTATTTTGTACAATTTAATAATAAAAATGTTCGCCGAATGTGAATCAAGTATATTGTTCCAAAACTATGGAATGCTGTACCCAATGAAATTAAATTGTCAAAATCTAGACGAGCTTTCAGAAAAAGATTCAAAGATCACGTAATGAAAAAGTATGACTCCGACCAATCTTTATTCAAGCATGTTGTAAAATATCTCATTTTTAAAATGCTTGGCTGAAGAAGTCTGACTTTGCTCAGACGAAACGTTATAGAAATAAAATTTGTGTAAGTGTGAAGCAAGACTTTGAACCTCTCTAGATAGTCATAGTTACCCTTGCTACTGTATCCTTGAATTCACTGCATACGGATCCGCAAACACAAAGGCACAGAAAAAGGATAAGTAGTTAGTCCACATCACCCAGACCAATAGCATAGCTTTTGTTTTAGGTTTTATTGGCGCCCTGTGACAACTTATTCGACAATTGTCTGAAGCAATTACTAAAAGCAAATGCGCATTCCTGCTGATAGCATCATCACGAAGCAGTCTACAAACAATCCTGGATTTAAATTGTTCAAGTGTTTTTTGTCCCCACCCCCTTTTTGCATACAAGTATTACTAAGGCGCATGAGTCTCACATTCGAGCATTAGCCTTCCGCATGTTTTGCCTGCATCGAATTCGTGATTGGATTCGATTCGAAAAAATATTCGAATCAAATTCGAATATCAAATGATTCGGTTTTGCCCAGCCCTAGCTTGCCATTTGTCCGGTCCATTTGCTTGCCATTTACGCGGTCCATTTGTGGCAGTTTTAAAATTTATTAATTTTTCATATTATTGTCATGGTTATTTCATATTATTGTCATGTCATGGCCTTCAATGGAACGCGTCTCCAATGCGCGCTTCACTTATGTCCCATGCCCCAATAATTATTTCCCAAACAATAATCTTCACTTATTATCGCGGGTAAGTTGCGAATGCTACTAGCCTGCGCTGTACTCAAGATATGAGACGGGCAACATATATATCTCTTCTAACCATGTGCCGCTGATAAATCTTTCCTTTGTCTCGTACCAGGGCGTAATAACTTGGGTAGGCTAAGCCGAACAGGAAAAGTTCATATCTATCCAGAAATTGTAACCCCGTCCGTCTATAAGTGGCCGGTGTTACCCCTGTGCTCTGGCCCTTGGACAGGGTGATCCACTTTATAAGAAGTGGCTATAAAAAAAAGTTAATTATGGCCATGCTTGCCGTTTTTTTATCTATTTTCGCATATATTTACCTTTTGTTACTAGTTGCTGTTGTTATCTGTTTTCTTCCTATTTGTTTGCGTAACATTGTGAATATTCTGATTTCATTTTTTTATATCTGTATTGTGGAACTATATTGGTATCCATATATATTCTCCAACCAAGTGTCAGTCAGAGATAGATCTTGTCACCGGGTAGTGGTCTATTTGTGGCACATGCTTGCGTTTCACTTTATGACTCCTCATCAACATAACATTCTTATTGTTACTCTATATTTATTGTGTGTGTGGGGGGCCATTGTTATCCAATCGTCCGTTTTTGCATGCAATTTTTGTAAATTATTTTTTGTATTTGAAATTTACGCAAGAAAAATTAACTTTGGGGCTAACGAGCGCGCGTAAAGTACGTGTTTTTTATAACTTCATTTGAGGTTTTGTCCAGTTCTCTGTTCTTTCTTACATGTAACTCTAAAATTTGAATATGTTATTTTTAATACTGTTGTCAAGACGAGAAGGTCGAAGTAAATCTATGTGTAAAATATTGCAATTTTTTAAGAATGGTTTAAAATGGATGACCGTTTGGCTCGATCGGTAAAAGCGATGGAAATACGCTTCGAGCTACGCATCTCTGATCGTTTTCCTCTCCCGCAGGATAAAAATTAAATCCTCTCTATCCTAAATTTAAATGTTCCGAATTCATCAACACTCGTTAGGATATGAGCCAAATGAGCTTGCAAGATTGCAAAACAGAAAAATTTAGTATATGCCGTGGATACAATATTAATTTAATCCTGTAAGAGATGAAAGCCGAAAACTTCTCGTGTTGTTAGTCCAGTCGAGATGTAGATCTTAGACATAGATCATGCTTAAGCTTTACCTATTTTCCTAGATTAGATTGATTGATTTTTGCCACAGCATTTATCAGTTTAATGTCCTGGTGCAGTGGATATAGGTTTTGTTTACAAATACAGAGTTTTTTTAATGTGAAAAAGAGAATTTAAAGCCAGTAGGTGATTTTTTAATTTGACAAGTCATGTAGTGGATAGTTAATCACGATAATAATTAATATAATATATTCTGCCCATTGATCAGATTACTAATATCAAATTATGAATCCGACTTTAATATCTAGATTTGTAGGCAGAGAGAGAGAGAGAGAGAGAGAGAGAGAGAGAGAGAGCAAAACAGCTTGATTTATATCGGTCAAGCTCCATTGCTTTAGACTTTTTTCATGACGTCATTTTCAAGGCGGCAATTTTGGTCAAAACAGAGTAATTTGTCATTAGGTTTTCAGATATTTCGAGATTTTGCTTATTTTGAGTTTAGTTGATAATTTTATATCACATTATGCTGACGTAAAAAATTTCAATACAAAATGGAAAAAGATCCCGTCAAACAAATTCGAAGTAAGTTCATTTTTTGGTGCTGTAAAAATGACGGTACGTGAAGTTCTGAGTTACTGTGAAACAGGAAGACCTGGGAAAATCACAAAATCTAAAATTTAAGTTAAAAAACACTGCAATTGATAATTGGGTGACAGTCAATTCACACCCAGGTCATTTCATACGGGTATCGGTTTAAATCTCTATTAATAGCACTTGGTCAGTTCGTACCCAGAAAAAAACGCTGTTCGTCAATTCGTACCCATACCGAATGTTCGGGGGAACCTGTTTCCGAATTCTACTCTGTACTGGTAGCAGTAAGAGGATCAAATGAAAGTAAGCGAAAGTAGTCGCGCTGCGCAAAATCTATGAATTTTGTAATCTGTTGCTCAAGTCAAATTCACGGAAAGCATCATAAAACACGATAGTCATTCCTTCGTTAATACAGAATAGGCACTTTAAATCTAGTCCTTTTCTGATTTGAACTAAAATGCCTGCTCCTCCGGGTCAGGATTGATTTTATTTTATCCTACCGTACGGGATATATCAGTATCGGCGACTATCTCCAGTAAATCTATTACGAATTTCATCGAGGGTTGAGAATTAACTTATCTGCTATTTTTTGGGATCGAATTGACCTATCGAAAAGATACTGGTATGAATTGACTGGCAATCCGTGCCAATTTACCATAAAAAACTCTAAAATGAAAGTCGGACAGGTGTTTGAAACTTTAGCTCAATTAATACAAACCACGACCTCTCGTGCAAATATCAGTGTCGAATCGCAGCAAGGTTTTAGCTTAACAGCTTAACATTTTACTCATTTTTCCTGTGCATGATGGAGGTGCTGGAAGTCGTAAGCGATGCTTACATGAACCACCCTGCACCGGCAAGGCAGACCTCTCACATATAATCATCCGTCCAGGATTCGAACCCAGGATGTTGAGATGCATAGCTCAAAGCGTATTCCCAGTGGACTGAGCTAACCGAGCACCTCTAAAGCTTGAAGTGTTTTCATCACATGAACATTTCGCACAATAGAAGAAGACCAAGATCCTACCAACTGCTTTAAACACTTTTTTATTTGATTTAAAGTAACAATTTAAATGTTCTAGAATATCAGAAACAACGTGCAAAAGCTCAAGAAAAAGGAGATTTGAAAGAAGAAGCTGAAATATTAAATGTCCTGGGAGAACTTCACACTGAAATCGGTAAAAACGATGAGATTTTTTATCTCATATTTATGATGCCATTCATAAATTTCCATTGTCATTGACATTTTCAGAGAATCAAGATTAATAAACTGAAAATTACATATATAAATATACATATATACACAGAAAATATGTTCATGTTTATTGACAATTTCCCGAAAAAGGCATTTCTGTTCGTTCGATTGATCGCAAGACTCTGTTCAGTTTTGAAATCAAAAGATGTTTAATTTCGGCCCTCCTTATCGACTGCTAAAGCACTTTGAGCAAGTTAGGAAAACGGAGGTATCATGAAATATTTTCTAGTTGCGTTTTCTCATTGGAGGTCAAAGAATTGTTTTGTTATTATTAAGTGCACCATTTATCCAAATACCTATGAAAAGAAATTGATGACTCAATATTATGTTGTTTGAAAACAGAAAAAAATCCCTGTTTTATGGACGAAATGTCATGAAATACACAAAACTGCTAATGTTATTTTTTGTTACTTTACCAAATAACCATACAAAGTTTGCATTTTTTTTTATAATACAACCTCTTTTGTATACTCTACGCTCTTTAGTTTTTTAAAATCATTTTTTTTTTGAGGAAGAGGGATGCACGGCTTTGCAATTCGCTAGTGCAGATTTGAGTCCAAATTTGAAAACTTGTTTTATTTGTAAAGTTAGCAGTAAGGCATGACCAATACGACTCTGGCCTATACCGACAAAGGGCCGTTTTGGCTGATAGCAAATCGATATTATTTGATAATGTATACCCTGTCGCAATCACAAAAACAGTGGATTTGACCAAACACTGAACACCGGTAACAAGGAATCGACCCAAATGCCCACATTTCTCACTTTCTAGTGGAGTGAATCTTTCAATTTACTATCATAAAAAATGGCTGATAAGTATCAGCTCATTTTGTACGATACTAATTTCCCTAATTGCTTGAATGTGAAACCGATATATTGGCTGTTCCCTAGTTATCATTATTGAATCATTTTTAGGTGATCATGAAGAATCCCTCACACTCCATAAGGAAGAACTTGGATTATGTCTGGCTTCTGAGGATAAGATTGGACAAGCTGTTGCCCATAGGAAGGTAATTGTCGGGCGCGGTGGCCTAGTGATTAAACATGTTGGCATCGCAGATTGAACATCTCTGGTTCGAGCCCCGGCGAGTCCCACTCGATTATCCATGCCCACCACTCAACCCAGGGTGTAATAACTTGGGTAAGCTAAGCCGAACAGGAAAAGATCATATCTTTCCAGCAAGTGTAACCCTGTCCGTCTATAAGTGGCCGTCGTTACAGGGCCTTGGACAGGGTGATCCACTCTAAGAAGTGGCTATAAAAATAAAAGAAATTGCAACCTAAGGGATCAATATTCTGAACAGAACAGAGTAATTTTTCAGCTTGAAATTAGCTTTACGCAAGGATAGAAGCATTACTTAAAAGGAACCAACCAACGGCCACTTGGCCACAGATCCATATTATCAGGGAAGCAATGAATTCTTAAATCACAGAAGTTTATGGGGAAAAACTTCTTGCATAAAATTGTCATGTGTCACCGTGGAACTTCCACAGTGACTTGATGTGAATGGGTAGGGTATCTAATCGAGTTGATCGGTTGAAAATTTTGTTTGGAGGAATGAAAGCAGGAAGCTTCCTTTCAAAATCTCATGTTCATCTTCATATTAAATCCATTTTCTTATTTTAATACAGATCGGAGAATGCTACGCAGCGCTTGGAAACTTTACTAAAGCGCTACAGCACCAGCACAGGCATCTAGAGCTTGGTAAAGTAGTCGGAAGTCAAGTAGAGCAACAGAGAGCTTACACAACTATTGGGAGGACTTATCTTATTCAAGGAGAGGATTTACATAACACTGGGTCTTATGATGAGGCTAAACAGTTGTTTAAAAAGTGAGTATTTTTCATTTGATATCACTTTCACAGCAGCCCGGCAGAATGTCTACTACTCTGTTGCTCAGACACAGAGAAAAAGATTCAATCAGAAAAAAGATAACAAATGGGCAAATTTTATGATATATCTCTCACTAAAGGATTTTAAATGCCTCTTGAGTGTCCGGTAAAGGTGGTAGTAGGGTACCGTATGAAATTTTTATCGTACTTCGAACCAGCAAAGTAACTTCATATCGTACCTTTCGAAAATTTTCCATACCGTACTGTGCAATATTATTCTTTTCATACATCGAAACAAACTTACAGCTAGTATGAAAATAAGTTTGATTAGTATTTTTCATTTATCGAACCAATTTTCAAACCAGTGTACGATTCGCTAGGCAGCAATTTCGAACCGTACCAACTACCAATATCCAAAACAGCCTCATTTGTAAAATCTGCCCCCATGAGAAACATTATCAACATCTTAGATCAAAGAGATACAGTTTTATTTTATATTGTTCAAAATCCAGGACAGTAAAGCCGATATACAACATAGCTCATCTAATCAGCTCAAGTGAATCAGTTGCATTTTTTATTTCCCTACGTTCCGTACTATCGTACCAGAAAACTTCGTACCGTACTACCAGCCTTAGTGTCCGGTAGCAACAAGACTGTACAAAAAGCTCTATTAAATGTGCATTGTTGATGGTTTTAAAGCCCTTTTGGGCAGTCAACGAAATAAGATGAACTTTTTAGCAACCTGAAGGAATTGAGATTCTGTCATTCCGTCTCACGGTATCATCAAGCAAGTTTGAAATTTAACATTGAAATAACAAATCTAATCAATCATTGCCAAAGGAACTTGATATCCAAAAAAGTAACTTTTCTGTTTTTCAGGGCCGAAACTTCATTCCAAAGCAGTCTTCGTTTGTCCCAATCTTTGCAGGAATCAAAATCAATATCCGAGAAAGAAATCCACCAGATGAAGACCCGAAGCATAACCAACCTAGCTCTGGCTTATCATTATATTTCATTGGAAAATGAAGAACTTAATGATGGTACCTATGCAAAACAGAGTTTGGCTTTGTTCCAGAAGGCTTTGAACATATCTCAGTAAGTAGGATAGAATTTCATTTTTATCCTGCGGGAGAGGAAGTTGAGAATACTTGTTTAACCCTATGGCAAACCACGACCTCTGTAGATAGATACCAGTTCCGAATCGAGGCTAAGGCTTTTAGCATTTTAACATTTTTCATTATTTCCTGTGCACGCACCTGGTTCGGGAAGGAATCTGTAAGCAGTGCTTACGTGAACCGCCATGCGCTGGCGATACCTCTTGCATATAATCATTTCTCACAGTATTCGAACCTAATTGATGATCGGATATGTGTAGCTCGAAGCGTATTCCCAGCGCTTTACTGATTCAACTGACTGGGGACAGTGCAATTAGTGTTTCCTCTCTCAGACACATTTTGGAATAAGATCTCTAATTATGTCATTTCGAATCGTTTAAAAATTTTTAGAAATGCTCGAAATTTTCAATATATTGGTGAAAAAATGTCCATATATAAATTGTAAAATTGTATGTAAAATATCAACCTATCTGATTTTGCTCTCAACCTTTGTTAAATCTTAACGATGAATTAATTACCGGTAAATCAAATTTAGGCTCAGGTTTTAGAATAGTCCTAAGATATTTCATGCGTGTTGTAGGAGGAGTTTAAAAGGAAACGAAGAAGTAGTGCGGTTGCTGCTACTGCATATTGTAGCATCTCTTTGCTATAAAGTGGCCGTTAGTAGGTTCCTTTTAAGCACTGCTTTCGACTTGCTTAGAGTGAAATTCAATAAAAAAAATATCTCATTTAAAATTATAATTCTTTCACCCTGGTCTATGTCTTCGGATGATGAAAACTGTCAAAACCATCAAAACTGGTATTTCACAGCAGTATTGATGATTTTGACCTTTTTTCAACGCTAATGTAGCTACTAATACTAGACACTCAAAACAAGCCAAATTTTCCTCTATCAAGAGTTTATCATAAATATCACCAGTGAGCTGAATTTTTTTCTAGTGGATAGGTTTTTCTTCAGGTGTCTGAGTAGCAGAATAGCTCGCATTTTACTAGTCTAAAATTAGACTTGTGAATAATTTTGTAGGTACGGGCTTTAGAATAGCCCTAACGTATTTCCTGCGCGACTAAAAGGAAGCAAAGTAGTGGTAGATGGCTTCACCATCGCCAAGGTCAGATACCACCTATTGCACTTTATCACGTCGGTTCAGTTCCTTTTTAGATATTTTCAGTTCAAGAGTGCAGTTTCTGGTACTACATCTTTTAGTAGCTCTTTGCTATTGAGTGGCCGTTGGTTGGTTTCCTTTGGAAGCTGTGAATTTCAATAAAAAAGAACTCTAGGCGAGATGTACGTAACCAACGTCACAGTCTGTTTATTGTAATTTTTAACTTTTTGCCACAGCAAATGGAAAAATATCACATATGTATGATTTGAATAAACATCACAACCTAATATAATTTTGTGAGTAAGGGTTTCCAGAAACTAATATCAGAGCCAGATCAAACTAATTCAGGGCCAAATCGAAAAAAAAAGGTTGAAGGTTTGAATCAAAACCATTAATAATCATGCAAAGATATTTTTCCAGTGGATCGTTTGATACGTCAAACTTGATATACTGTATATTTAATGAAAATATATACCTTGTTTTGATTATGTTGCTTTTGAATAGCCAAATCGAATACTTATAATTTCACGAATCAAAATTAGAATAATTCAAACTGGACAATGCTGGATAACCTTAACCTGTTCCTCATCGGTTCCACGCTGGATGGAATGACAAGACGCAAGATAAATCTTGTAACCAGATAAAATTGTAAACTTTGTAACGCCCAAAAAATGACGCAGGTTCAAACCCCGGCAAAGTATGATCAAGATCGATGGATGCCCTTGGGTGAGGCACTGTAACCTTTGTACAATGCTCTATAACCTTTCCTGAAACCCTCTTTTTTGTAATTTCCCTTTTTTAGAAAATATATGCTGACCGCCGAGTCCCATCAAGCGAATATACTCCTAACAACATACTATCGGAGTAGAAATCAGCCAGATTTAGCAATACAGCGAGCGGAAGAGGCATGTAGGAACGCTAAAGTTGCTAGAAATGTACAATGGCAAATTGAAGCTTTGAACGTACTTGGGGATGTGAGTGTTCTGTTATTTTTTTTAAAAATGAAGTTGTTTTGCGCTCAGAAATATATCTTTACTATAACTCGGCTGCATCGGTTATTTTTCGTAACGGAAATTCATTTTCGCTCACATGTGACATTATTTTTTGTTTCTAAAATCTATAGTTTTGTGCCCTTTCAAAGATCCACATGGGGACACCCCAATTGAAAAAATCTATTTGGTATAAGATCTCCGAATGAAGTATCCGTTATTTATAAACATTAACATTTATAACGTTTCTAGATCCACTTGTTCACTGGGAATTGCAAACTATCGAAGAAATCTTTAAAAAAAAGTTTTTGTTTGATGAAATCATCAGAAGCTAAAGCGGAAATCCGGGAGAAATTGAAAGCAGGTAAGGTTATAATAGCATAGTGATCTGACAGGATTTTTACTTTTATCCTTAAGGAGAGGACAGCCTAAAATACAGCGCAGTAATATGGCGAACCACGACCTCTCCTGCAGACACCAGTCGAATCGGGGTGGTTTTTAGCTTAACATATTACTCATTTTTCCTGTGCATGGACATTGTTGATGGAGGAAGTCGTAAACAGCACTTGTGTGAACCATCGTGCACCAGCGAGGCGTCCAGCACACCTCTTGGATACAATCATGGTTCAATGCGATTCGAACCCAGAACCTTACTGATAATTGAGAACCAATTGAGCTAAGCGGGCACCCAAACTGATATGAAACTTTGATGGTGCAATCAGTCAATACATTCATTTTTAAGTACGGAACTCAGATTGACCAAATGTCAGCTAAGATGTCAATGTCCTTCTGTGCAGATCACCCTGAACAAGGCCCCCACTTAGAGACAAGCAGGGTTAGTATTGTTGTAAGGGTATTGTCTTTCTGATTCGACCTAGCCTACCCGAGTTATTACAATATGGGTTGATAGTCAGCATGGATGAAGGAGATATACTGGATGAGATTTGAACCCAATACCTTCAACATGCGATTAAGTATGCACTACCATCCCAATCAAAATTTTATTTTGTATAGCATGCGCCACAGACGGACCATGTCTCAAAGACATAATCAGTAGCTCATGCGTGACAGATGTTGCTTTGGAAAGATATTTTGATTGGGTAATGAGAAGGGGCGGCCAAAATAGAATATCTGTTGGATTCAAAATCAAATCGAATATCCGAATCAGCAGTGCTGTGCTATAATAAACATAATTTCTCGTAAATTGTTAAAACACCAAAATATATGTTTATTTTCTGAAAATGTAAACTTTTTTGAATATTTTGAACTTATTTGAATATTTCGATTTTGTATCATTGGAAAAAAATTTATCGAATAATTTATGATTCATGAATCACGAATCGAATCAAATATTTTGGACAGCCCTAGTAAGGATTATGCACAGGTGTAGTAGTTTAAAGCTGGTTGGCAGAATATCCTGGTTGTGTTGATCTACAAGGCTTTGAAACTTGCGTTAATGGACATCTATCAGGGATGGGGGTTCCTTTGTTCCCATTCTTGCATTTCATAGAGGTCTTTGCACCTTAGTGGCTTCAGGAGGATTTTCAAGTATGATTTGCCCCCGTGACCTTACTCTGAAGCGAATTTTAATAAAAAAAAAATCAGCTGTTCTGCTGCTCAAATCCACAGAAAAAATACAAATCCAAAATGGCTGTTATACTGTCATACACCTCACACAAAACAATTTATTATAAAATTCAGAAGAATGCAATGTTATCATAGTTTCGAACACTGGAAGTAGTTGGCATGGCAGATGTGCGAGCTAGAGATTTCTGTGAAACTTTTTGTCCGAATTGAAATAGTTGAAATAATAAATATTATACTAAATATATGATGAATGAAAACATTACGGCATTTGCAGTTTACTGGATTTTGTGGTGAAATATTTTTCAAAAACAGACCAAGTACTATTCGCATAATTTTATCGTTATCAAGTGTTTCAAATATCGGCCAAAAAAGGTTGATCCATTTATTGCCATTTATCTAGCTGTTTCAAATTTGAAGTTTTACGTTTTGAAGTTGGGTTGGTTCCTTTTAGACACTGCTTCTGCATTTGCTTTAAGGGAATTTCAATAAAAAAATTTCCTTTTACTTTTTTTCTCAGTTGTGAAAATTGACCATCTCCAATCCAAAATAGAAGATAGTTTGACGACAGCAGATGAGAAATTCAAACTCCATGACATGATCGCTGATAAATTCTGTGATTTGGAATGTTATCAGGCTGCTATTGGACATTACAAGCAACAAGTTAGTATAATTTATTGAACTGCTTCCTGAGCACGGCCAAAAGTATTGTCCAGAAGGAACAAACCACCGGCCACTCGATAGCAAAGACCTACTGAAAGATATTTTTGAACACTGATATATATAATCTTACGCGATATGTGTTGAAAACTCTCCTGAAGAACAGAAATATATCGTAAAACATAATAAAAAAACATGTCGATGGCATAAGAAAGGCAAATGAACATATAACATTTTGATGTAAGCAATTTCTGCGTAGGGAGGGTGGAATAAGGATTTCCCTAGATGAAAGCAAAAAAATACTGTGCAATGTTTGCCATTTGAACAAAAATCTCACCATTCAGAAAGAATTGCGCATGCCTATATGTGTATTTCGGTTTTTGTGATCTTCCAATATATCGGTGAATTAGGCTGATAAATCGGTCGGGCTCTAATATGAGGTGTGCTACTGTCGCACGGGTGTTCATGTAACCACTCGTTAAAACTTACAACTTTGAGTGAAAAGGTCATGGCTATAACTGCAACCCTCCGGGTGCCGGTACCTGCACACCGTACCATATGATAAAACTGTATTACTGACTTATCCTCTCCCACAGGATGAAAATGAAATTCCATCTAAGCAAATAAATTTTTTTTCATTTCACAGGAGCTGCTGTTTCCATTCCTCGACTCGATCTCAGACAAGCAGAAAGCATCAGTGTATTACTCTCTGGCACTGACAAACTCAGATTTGAACAACTATGAAACGGCTATCCAATATTATCAAAAAGAAATGGAATTCTATACTGAACCTAAAGAGGTTGGTGATGTTAGATCTTAGGGTTGCAAATAACACGGAAGTTCGAGAGCCTTACGGTCACAACACGTTTGCGTAGGTTGCGTTTTTCCTGGATTGTTGGCCACCTTTTGAAGTGGATCACCCTGACCAAGCCCCTCTAACAGCAGCCACTTATGGACGGACAGGGTTACAATTACTGGGCGATAGTTGAACCACTTTTTTGCTTCTAATCACCTATGACCTGTAGTAAATAAAATATGACAATATTAAAGGGTATATTTTAATTATTAGCCGATTTCTCAGCAAATTCCTTAATTTAATGACTCGAAGTTTGACATAATTATTTGGATTTATTGTGAGTGATTTAATCAAGAATTTTGAAAATCAGAATCGATTTTAATCAAAATTTTATTGTGAACTAACTTTAGATATCAATTTGGAAATGATTTTATTTTATTTACAACAGTAGCAAAATCATGATATACTCACTTTAAAGTTTAGAGGATATCTAACTTTTATGGCACAATGACCAATTTGACAAAACCTTCTTTTGAGATTTTACTTTTTTTTTCATTGTAGCTTGCAAAAACCTGGACCCAGATTGGTATTTGTTTAGAGAAATTATCCAAACCTTCTATGGAAATTGAGGATTGTTATGGAAAAGCTATTGAATTCGCAGAAATGACGGATGATTGGAAACTCCAGGTAACGATTAGGTATTAACTTTTTTAGCCACTCATTTGAGTTATCAGAACTACGGGTACCCAAAATCGAACGTCTGTTGTATTCAGAATCGAATTGAATAATTTTCATGAATCGAATATTTGAATCAACAGTATTATAATAAACAAACAAAGATATTTTTCAAAAAATTGTTAAACATCAAAATATGCCTTTATATATACATTTTTTTTCTATAGCCACTTCTTAAGAGTGGATCACCTCGTCCAAGGCCATTTAACAGCGGCCACTTATAGACGGACAGGGTTAAAATTACTGGAAATGATCTTTCCCTGTTTGGCTTAGCCTACCCAAGTTATTACACCCTGGGTTGAGTGGTGGGCATGGATAAGCGAGCCAGAATCGCCGGGACTCAAACCCGGGATTTTCAGCCTGCGATGCCAAGATGTTTGACCACTAGGTCATCGCACTCACTATACATATTATATTATACATATATATATTTATATTTTCTGGAATGTATACTTTTTTTGTCAATTTCGAATCACTGGGAAAATCTAGTCGAAAAATATTAAGATTCGCTAATCAAGAATGAAATAGAATATTTTGGACAACTCTGATTAGAGCTTAACAAGGCCCTGTGCCTTTTATAGGATGAATAGTTCACTTGTAGATGGGCAGGGTTAGTGTTGTGGGAGAGATATGATCTCACTGGTTTGGCCTATCCTACCGTAAATTATTACACTCAAGTTTGAGTAGTGGACGTAGACTAACACACCTAATTTGGTGGGACTCAAAGCTAAGATCCTCAAACCTGTGATGCTAATGTGTCTAACTACCTATTACTCCTGTTAGTTTCCTTATAAATTTGGATTCCTATGTCCGATTAACTCGAGCAGTGAAGGGCTAAGAATATGCTTCAGAGGGAGTTATTGCTGACTTCATTGCAGAGCAATCCCTCCTTTGTAACTCAGGTCTTTAAAATGTCTCGTGTTTTGGTTGCCGCTATGGCCCAGTGATTGTCATGTTGACATTGTGGATTTCAACTCTCTACAAGGCCTTAAAATTGTCTGGGAGATTCCTTAGTTTCTATTCCTGCATTCCATCTATCTCTCTGCACTTTAGTGGCTGCAGGAGCATTTTCAAGTATGATTTGTCTTCTCTGATCGAATTCTAGTAAAAAAAAAAGTTTAATGCCCTCCACCCAGCCCAGGGTGTTATAACCAAGCCAAAAACAAAAACATTAACCTTGTTGGTCTATTAGTTAAAACTCGACTTCTTCTTCATAACCGTAGTCCATGAGCGGGTTTGTATGAAATGTGTGTATTGAACTTTTCCACTTTCATAAATCATATCATGTTTTCCCTTGAAAAAAATGTTCTTGATTCTTAGCTGAAAGTCCTCAACCTACAACTAGACGTCCAATCAAGATCCAATCTGTCCTCTGCCAATGAAACGAGACAAAAAATATCCGAAATTCAACTAAAATCTGGGATATTGGTCGTTGATAACGAAGAAGATTCGGAAGACATTTGTGGAAGAAGAAGCGGGGAGGTGAAATATCTATTTTGAATTTTTCGATTATTATATCCCCCCCCTCTGAGGAGATGTGTAACTTGAACATGAACAACGAATTGTTTCGGTTGAAAATTTGACACTAATCATGATTGTGATGCATAATGGACTTGATAACGTAAATTTAATCATATGTCTCTTGCAAGTTTATTAGTGTTATTATGGATCTGTACTTCCTGATAATAATAATAGTAATTTCATATGTCATAGTTTTCAAGTGATTCGGCACACATCTCTCGTTAATTAAACTCTAAAGTCATTTTTCATTAAAGTGGAAGCGCAACCTACTTTAATTATTTAATATCAATTTTTCTATTTTTTTATGTGATTTGTACGCAGAAATTTCAAGGAGTAATGAAATCTTTTCTATCTTTTTAAAGGCTGCTGATCGGGATGGAGCGAACGAAACTAGTTTCGAAATCCGGGATGAAGACAGTGAGACATTGCTTGAAAAAGAGTTGGAAAAACTCTCATCAGGTGAAAAGATTGATTTAAATTTATGAAGTGGTAGATGGTTTTACTATCACTCGCGGCAGATACCACTTTCCGCACTTTACCATGGCAGTTTAGTTCCACTTAGGATGTTTTTCTGTTCAGAGTGCAGTTGCTGGCACTACATCTTTTTAGTAGCTCTTTGCTATTAAGTGGTCGTTGGTTGGTTCCTTTTAGGCACTATTTCCGGCCTTGCTCAGAATGAATTCGAATAATAAAAAAAATCTAAATGAATTCATAATCAGTGCAAAATAATATCAGGATTGGATTTTTCTTTAAATTTAAAGTTTACTCTAAAGAAGGCCAAAAGCAGAAACCAAAGTCCAACCCAGCGAACTATTCAACTAGATAGTTATATGTGAGAAGATTGGTGGAGACTCCAACTGCGACTTTATACACCATAATTGTCTATTCACTGAAAAATTCGGTAGATGTCTGACAAAAAATTCGATCTTTTGTGATTAAAGGCTGCAAAAAAGCACCCATTTGGTGTGTCATTTTTGTTTGCCTTCTTTGTTTTTATAGAACTTGGCTCCATGCAAGGCCAGAAGTAGTCTTTCTAAGGAGCTAACTAACGGCCAAGCTACAAAGGATGCGATGACCTGGTGCTTATCGAGTTGGTATCGGCCTTTGAACATCTCAGGTTTAAGTCCCGGCGAGTCCGACTTGTTAATCCATGCCCACCGCTCAACTCATGGTGTAATAACTTGGTTATAGCTGTAACCCCGTTCGTCAATAAGTGGGTTCCCCGTTCGTCAATAAGTGGGTTCTGATATGGGGCCTTGGTCAGGGTGATCAAGGCCCAAACAGTAGCTGTATATAAAAAAAGCGATCGCATTCTCCAAGTGGAAAACATTTCATACAGAAATAAACCACCATGGTAAAGTGCATCTGTCCTGTGCGATGATGAAGCCATCTGACACTTCTTATTTCATCCTTCCATCCATATTTAATGCAATGCCATGCTGAGGGTGAAATAAAATGAACTTGCAAGTGTGTAAATGAAGACTTCCTTTATAGCCACTTCTTAGAGTGGATCACCCTGTCCAAGGCTCTGTAAATGCGGCGACTTATAGACGACAAGGTTACAATTACTGCAAAGATATGATCTTTTCCTGTTATTACACACTGAGTTGAATGGTGGCATGGATTAGCGAGCCGGACTCGCCGGGAGTCTAATCTGAGATCTTCAACCTGCGACGCCAACATGTTTACTCAGGGCGGCAGGAATCTCTCAAAATCACTAAAGACCTACACCTAACTTAAGAACTTCAGTTATGCTCCCTCTCCTGTAGGATGAAAATTGCAATTTCAGATGACTCCGACACTGAAGATTCCACTCGCAAAAGTCGAATCACGAGCAAAGTTTGGAAACGTAAATTGAACGAGAAAGGGGAGACGCCGTTACATAGAGCCTGTATTGATGGCCACATGAAAAGGGTGCAGTTGTTACTTGAACAGGTGAACTGTGCAGCAGAATTATGATGATGTTGTCTATTTATAATTGAATTTTGAGAAATTATCGTTTTTAATATATATATATATATATTTTTTTTTTTTTATTGAAATTCGCTCAGAGCAAGGCCACAGGAGACGAATCATACTTGAAATTTCTCCCGAGGCCACTAAAGTGCAAAGAGCTACATGAAATGCAGAAATAGAAACCAAGGAACCCACATCCCCGACAAATTCATGCAGTGTAATAATAACTTGGGCGAACAGGAAAAAGGTTATATCTTTCCAACTATTCCAACCCTGTCCGTTTATAAGTGGCCACTCCTACAGGGCCTTGGTCAGGGTGATCCACCCCAAGAAGTGGCTATAAAATATGTAATAATATATGATATTTTTGCAAATGACGACACACTATACACTATAAGTTTAGCAAACAGAACATGAATTTGAGCACTAAGGTCTGGAAGCAAAAACCAACCCAAAAACAGCTGATTAAGAGAGAGATCGAGCTTTGTAATCCATTCGTGGGCGCTATGGCCAGTGGTTAAACATGTTGGCATCGCAGGTTGAAGATCTCGGGTTCCAGTCCCGTCGAGTTTGACTCGCTTATCCAAGCCCACCACTCAACCCAAGGTGTAATAACTTGGGTAGACTAAGCCGAACAGGAAAAGATCATATCTATTCAACAATTGTAACCCTGTCAGTCTATAAGTGGCCACTGTTACAGGGACTTGGACAGGGGGATCCACTCTGAGATGTGGCTGTAAAAGTGAAAAAAATAAAATCCTGAAGAAAAGTTTACATACAAATGCACATGATAAGCAACAAAGCACAACTTAGGGTATTGATTGGGAGGAAACAATATGGTCATCTAACGACCAATAATGCGACTAATAGCGACAAATTGAAATTTTTTATTACTGTACTTTTTTGTCAAAAAAATTTGCAAATTGAATTGAAATGGGAGACTTTGTTACATAGAACCTCTGTAGATGGACCTGAAAAAGAGTGCAGTTGTAACTCGAACAGGTGAATTATGCAACAAAATCATGATTCACTTCAAAAATTTTGTTAAATGCAACACTATTGAGTTACGCTTCTCTGACTGTCATGACGAAGGCTCATCCTGATGAATATATAGCTAGACTGAGAGCAATCCAGAGATACTCTTGCAGTCCATGATACTCTTCACGGTTGGTTGACCCTGATTACTCAACCATGTTATGACATCATACCAGACTGGTCATACCCAGCAACTAAAAACAAAATTTAACTTGCCGAAAAAAATAACAATTTTTTGTTTTCAGGGTCATCCTGTCAATGAGCCAGACTACGCAGGATGGTTACCATTGCATGAGGCTTGTAACCATGGATTTGTGGGTGAGATATCTAATTTTGGATGCTCTGATACAGGCCGGCAGAATGACTGCTACTCAGGCGCCTGAAGAAAAGGGGTTCATCAGAAGAAAATGTAGCAAATAGGCAGTATTTCATGATGTATGCCGCGCTTACCCTATTTACAGGATTTTAAGCTGCAGCTTGTAAAGTTTTTTTTCCATCATGTTTGCGGCTTACATTTTTCTTTGCGATGTCGATACTCTGTCTATACTTTATTGGTCAGCTTTATCAGTCATTAACCCATATAGGCACCGGCACAGTACCGGTATATGCGGCTTACAATCAAGGGCGGCTTACAATCACGGCCTTATTTGTGAGTCTAGCAGCCACCATACTGTAAAAAAAGGTTCAAAATCATCAATACTGCTATGAAATAGCAGCAGTTTGACCTCTTTTTTTGTAAAATTGGATTATCTCCATGCTGGGACATTTTAATCTATTATTCTATTTAACATAAAATATTCCTCTTCCAGTGCTTGAGTTGCTGAGTATTTCCACTCTGTTTACATTGATAAATTTTAGGTCATTTTCTTAGTTGAATCAAATACCAAAACCATAAACTACATTTTAAATTCCCTTCTATACTTAAAAACGGTAATTTCTTGGAATCAATGTCTTTCGATGGATTTTTGACAACAGCTATTCTCTTCAGAAGTGTCAGAATAACTGATCGGAATCGAACATATATTTTTTTTTGATGTGTTCGATTCGTTCAGAACATGTTTTTTCTCCTTGCAAATCTTCACAAATTGTCATTCCCGTACTGAACAACTTTCACCTCGAAACAAAATTTTTGTCTGTTCATGTACTATCCTTTGACTGTTTGATTGAAGATTTGCCTTTTTTCAGAAATCGTCCGTCTTCTACTAAACAATGGTGCGAATGTAAACTACGCTGCGAAGTGTGGAGGCACAACGCCTTTGCAGGATGCCGCTACAAATGGACACTTGGACATTGTCGCTTTGCTGTTGGAAAAAGGAGCCAACCCTGCTATAAAGAATAAAGAGGTGCGAGAAAATATTTTTAATATGATGTTTATGAGATGTCAAGGACTTTGTGGTAACTTATAGTAGTATACAATTCAAATTACAACTCGAGAATCAAGACTAGGCTTCAATCAACTCTTTCACAGCTAAGCACAAAGTGAACTGAATAGTAAATACTAGAGGCAACAAGTGAGCTAGACGTAAACAAAGTAATCAACCAATTAAAGATCACATAATCATGGCAGTAGCTCAGCAATTACCAACTAAACAGATAAGATTCAGATTCACATAAACAGTATAGGAAATTAGATACATCACAATTGTGTACTGAATTAATTTTTACCACAGACTTATAAAAAAAAAATTGGATTGAGTGGGGCCACCACTCTGAAATACTAGAATCCTGGCCCGCCCAACAAATTCTTTGGATCAATTAGTGATTTGGCAATCCATGGACTATTCGATCTTATTTTGCCGGTGATCTGAGATCAAATTAACTGGAAATGTATATATTTGAAGATAATGAGTGCGAATTTTGATGTGTTTGACAATTTTCTTTGTTTGTTAATTCCAATTTTGTAGACTCGATGGCCTAGTGGTTAAGCATGTTGGCATCACAGGTTGAAAATCTCGAGTTCGAGTCCCGGCGAGTCCGGCTCGTTAATCCATGCACACCACTTAACCCAGGGTGTAATAACTTGGGTAGGCTAAGCCGAACAGGAAAAGATCGTATCTTTTCAGCAATTGTAACTCTGTCCATCTGTTGTAAGTGGCAGCGGTTATCGGGCCTTGGACAGGGTGATCCACTCTAAGAAGTGGCTATAGAAAAAAAAAGAAAAAGGCTTTGGGCCCAATATCACAAGATATCCGATTTTGGCCACCACTACTGAAACATAAGTTGTTGTGTTAGAAATCGAGGATGTTCTCCACCTGGTTTATGGGCCGCTCGGAAAAAACACTGCTAAGGTAGTACCGTAGGTCTCAAAGACCCTTGTTCGGTTTATATTATTTCTATTCCAAAATATGCAATCACGTTTCTTTCGAATATCGGAATCTAAATAATAATTTATTCGGATCCACAAAAGTGTCAAAATATATGTTGATGATTTTTTACGCTTTGAGTTCGGAATCTGAATTATATTTTGTAAAGCAGCATCATAAATTTAGGATTGCCTCAATCAATACACTCAACGCAAACTTTTGATTTTCAGGGGGAAACTCCGCTCAACGCACTCGAGTCCTGGTTTTCTCGAAGCCGAAATGATCTTGACTCGTACGATATCGAATCTTACCAGAAACTCCATGAAAATTTGCTCAAGACTGCCTCGAGTGGACAAAATAAGGAAAATATGATTCCTAATTCAGATTTGAGCACGACATTAGGTGCTATGAATGATCTTTTCGATTCGGAGATTAGCACTCAGAGGACAGTTGACGCTAATAGGGGGTTGACCAAAAATTTTGATAGGGAATTTCCCAAAAGTCGACATATATCTCGTTCTACTAGGATCGCAAGTTCGCAAAATGTAAATTCTGCTTTTGTACCAGAGTTTGAAGAGTTGCCAGATTTATCGCAGCAAATCGATGAATTTGGTGAATCTGATGATCCAATTTCCGAAGAAAATAGTACAAATTTTAGTGATAGCCAGATTTTACCGACATTAGAACCAAGGCCTCGTACTTCAAAAACTAGTCTTTCACAAAGTGACGATAGAGAGGCATTTATGGACGGTGCTGGGGAGTATAAACAAGCAATGGCAAGCCTCGGTGGTTCCGAAGCCTTAGCACGCATGTCAAATGGAGTAAAAGCATCTAGGGCTCCGAAACGACCTTCAACGGACGGCTTTAACCCTGAACAACGAGGTCTTCTAGCGCAAGATGACTATACTGGTGACGATTGGTTGATTGATGATACAGA
Organism: Styela plicata; assembly: GCA_963675895.2. Taxonomy (NCBI): domain Eukaryota; kingdom Metazoa; phylum Chordata; class Ascidiacea; order Stolidobranchia; family Styelidae; genus Styela; species Styela plicata. The sequence continues at coordinate 19,320,714 of OZ023152.1, forward strand.
GGACAATGGTTCAAATCCCACCAGCTCCACCGATACAAGACCTTTCAAAAGACCAAAAACGGTGCATTTATCTGGTATAGGGCAAGCTACTTTCGGTTCATACGGCTGGAGACAGACAAACTCTGTAAAAAAATCATCCAAAGACGTAAATTCTGGAAGTTTTACGTCTTCATTTTTAAACCGAAGCAGTGTGAGAGAGAGAAACTCATCAAAAAAATTAATCACAACCAAAATAAAAGATTTCATGCCAGAATCAAATACCAATGATGACATAATAATTGAAGATGACGACCAAATAAGAAGTTCCAGTGTTCCCAGGGATAATTTTGACAGTAATTTCAGTGTTCCACCCACTAGTTTTTCTAATGCAACCCCGAATATAACGCAACAGATTACTATACAAACTACAACCCCCCAATCAAGCCAGCAAGTTACCAACCCCACTATGAGAGTGAAGGTTAAAATCAATGGAAAGATGTTCCTGATCGCAGTACCTGGCAGGTAATATAGCTTTTTTCTTGAAAATAGCAACGAAAAGTTGAAAGAGGCAACTAACTGGAGCCAAAGAACTGTTACTAGAACGGAGAGAAGCCAGTACAAGGTGCAATGTTAGCACTGAGCAATTGCACTCGTGAGTTGAAAACATACCATGCGGAACCGAACCTTCATAGTATTATAACTTTTGGAATTGGTATCCCCACAGTTATAAGGAAAGTTAATGCATAGCATGTCCAGGCTATTCTGTGATTTTTCTGAGGGGTATATGCCCCATATACCCCTCGGAAAAATCACAGAATAACCTTTGGAGTGCTTTAAAACATAGAAAAATCAAAAATTCGCTCGGCTTCGACACATAGTTATTGTTATACCTATTTAACTGGTTTGAGACCCTGAAATCACATTTCTTGAAAAATTTATGCAACTAACATACTATCTTTTAGTAAAAGTTTTTGTCTGCTGCGCATGTTGCGATGTCATAATTTGATTGAAAATATTTTTAAAGTTTTTCCCCTTCCCCCTTTTCGAAGTTTTGCATATGCCACTGATGCTAAACCATGATTTCATCAGTTTATGGCCTGGAAATGACAGAAAAGCAATCATGCATGTCCAAATCATACTTAGCAATACGTGACTGAACAATTTTAGGTACTTTATCATTCTTACTTAAATTAAGAGGCAAATGAAATCTATAAATACGATTCCAAATATTAATCTGTTAAGCCGAGACGCAAGAAATCATGTCAAACACAAATCCAGTTGTAAAAATGACTCTCTTTAAAACTAGTCCAAGATCAGTCCTTATTCAATAATTCCATTAAAATTTCAAGCTTGCAATCAACGGGATTTCTGATTTTTATAATCCTGTAAAATGCCTTGGAAGCTGAGAGAAAACCACTTTTCTACAAATTGAGCACATATTTTATGAGGTTTGTTTCAAAACAACACAATACCTTTCCTTTTTGTGAATACCATAACCCCTTTTATTGTCTGGATTTTGGTTAGAACCTTACGAATTGTACTGAATTTGTAATCTTTCATTTCTAATATATATATTTTTCACAGCACAAAAACAATATCCTGGCTGTGTGAAAGAGCATCGGCAGTTTATAAACAGAATACAGGACTTCAACCCAAGTTGGCTCTGTATACAGGAGGAACAGCAAATGAGGTAAAGGACATGATATCAAAGAAAAAACTTGTTAAAACCTGTTCTTTTGAAATATTATATAGTGCCACCAAGGTGTAGCACTTGCCATAGGACACAAGTTAAAAGATATTGGAGATTCAGGCAGTTGTATATGATACTACCATCACCCAGGGCAGATACCACTCACTGCAGTTCAGTTCCGATTGAAATGTTTTCTGCTTGGAGTGCTGTTACTGGTACTACATCTTCTAGTTGCTCTTTGCTATTAAGTGGCTGTTTTGGTTCCCCTTAAGCACTGCTTCCTGCCTTGTTCAGAGAAATTCGATGAAAAAAAACAAGTTGTAAAATCATGTCCAAATCTCAGAAAGTCTGAATTACAAAATGATGATTTTTTTCTCCCTAAACAAGGCCCTGTACTAGAGCCCACTAAGAAGCAAACAGGGTTCGTGTGGTGGAAAAGATAGGATTTATGGGCGCGATGGTCCTAGTAGTTAAACATGCATCGTATGTTGAAGTCTTTGGTTCGCTTATCCATGCTAACCACTCAACCCAGGATGTAATACCTTGGGTAGGCTAAGCCGAACAGGAAAAGATAATATCTTTCCAGCAACTGTAACTGACTGTCCATAAGTGACCGCTGTTACAGAACCTTGGACAGGGTGATCCACTCTAAGAAGTGGCTGTAAAAAAAGATAGGATCTTTCCCACTACAGTCGTGACTGGAATTTTGCTGCTCTTGGTCTCTGAATAGGAGAGTGATTTTCAAAGATATTAAAGTTCAGTACTTATTAATAAAGTCGATAAAGTTTCCATATTTTCTTCTACAGGATGACGCCTGTCTTCTATCAAATGATGACTTGGTCAGTGATGTCCTACAAACGAATGAGCATGTGACAGCTAAAATTATATCGTGGGAAACGATCCCACTGTCACAGAAGTATGAGGAAGGATGCAAAGAACGCAAGCAAGGTATATTATTAATTAATGCTGTAAATTTTTTGCCAGTCAACTTAGTTTTATTTTTAAAAACCTCTTCTTAGAGTGGATCACCCTGTCCAAGACCCTCTAACACCGGTCAGTTATAGACGGACAGGGTTACTATTGCAGGAAAGATATTATCTTTTCCTGTTCGGCTTTAGCATACCCAAGTTATTACACCCTGGGTTGAGTGGTGGGCATGGATAAGCGATCCGGACTCGCTTGGGGCTCGAACCAGAGATCTTCAACCTTCGATGCCAACATGTTTAACCACTAGGCCATAGTTATTATCACATATCCATTGCAGATCAAAGATCTCTATTCTTATTAAGAAATATAACCAATTGTGGAAGGACTGTTGTTTCATGACATTGCGAAAGTTCAAACGAATCATATAAGCTGCTGTAAGTGGGCCAGAAGTAAATGAAAACCTTATCTACCTTGAAATATGTCCCATTGCAGTTTTATTCTTGTATTTCTAGCCATCAACCCAGTCATTCTCAATGCCTGTCATCAGAGTTCAACTACCGGAAGAATAAATTTAAAGAATCGTGGATTTATGAGCACTCATCTCAAACCACTGGTAATGAATTTTTTGTAATTACTCATTTTTGTGATTACTCAATGAGAGACACATGAGATTTGAATGGATGGCCCAGAACGAGCCCTGTAACAACGTCCACTCAAGCTTAGTCTGAACTAACATACAGACTTGCCAGGACTCTAAACCCGATACCTTCAACCTACAATGCCAACACGATAACCACTAGGCCATTGTATCGTATTTCATTGTTGTTCTTTTAATCTAGGTTTCGAGTCTCACACAGCAAGAAATAACATCCATCCTGTTGCCTGGCAACTGTTTACGTGACGATGGGGTCGCGACCTTGTGTGAATCGTTACAAAGACAAATGACCTTGACATGTCCTTCGAATATAACTAGTAACTCGTCATTAACAGAGCTGGACTTGAAATGTGTGAACATGACTCAAGCTGGTGTAAGGAGATTGGCCCAAGTTGCTGAATGTGGAGCACTGAAGGTAAATGGTCGTTTTCATTCACTACAAACGAGTAGGTTTTATTAGTCCACCTGGTTCTGCGTATGATCAGAACCAGTGCAGGGCAGGATGACGGAATCTTGTTTTTCTTCGGCTGTCTGGAATATGTCATTTCCTTTGAATGGGCAAAAAAGCTTCGAAACCATCAACACTGCTATTTCATAGCAGTATTGATGATTTTGAACCTTTTTCTACAGTTTTGCTGCCAACAGACTCTCAAAAAGATATAATTAATTAATTATCTTGTCACAGGTATATCATATAATATCGCCCATTTGCTAAATTTTCTCAGATGGATCCCATTTTTTTTCGAGGTATGAGAGTAGGTGTCAGTCTGATGCAGTGCTTCTTAAATTGCGGCTTCCGAAGTTAACCTCGAATCTTGTGATGTTTGACTATATGCAAGAGATCTACCGGATGCCTCGTCAGTTCATGGCCTTCTGCTTATTTTATGTGGAGTCCAGTATTGATTCCTTCTATTCTACCATATTACACTCAACAGAGGATATTAAAAATAATTTGGAAGTTCGAAAGTATCAACGGGTTTCCAAGCCTGCATTACCATGGTGGCAATTAATTAAGATTTGGCAGGATATTGATAAATGTCATTCACTTTTCTTATTCTATATTTTTTCCAGGATTTACAAACGTTAAACGTCTCGTACAACAGATTTGGAGATTTATGTATTGAAGAACTGGCAACCCTGATCAAATCTTGCTCCAGTTTAAAGAGTCTTTTTATGTCACAAAGTCGATTCACCAGCAAATTATTTCAGAATAATTATCTGGGATTCAAGTCAGCTTTACAAGGTATGTTCAGAGGCGAATTAATAATTTTAGAAGTGTTTTTTATTATGAAAATTATTCTAAGCAAGGTTGGAATGTCGCATTAGTTAAATAGTAAAATGCCTAGAAATGCACTTTCCGATTTGGAATTCAGGTGCATACCTCAAAATGCGGGGTGAGCTGTTGTTTTGTGATCTTGCAAAAGTTCAATCCAGGCATATCAGCAGTTGTAAGTGGGCTAAAGACCCACTTTTTATCGTTAGTTGATACGATAATGCATCAATTTGTAACCATAATAGACGGTATGCACGGTATAACGGCAAACGGACATTGCAAAGGTTAAAGGGACAGGGTATTTTGGAGAACTCAATACCTGTATTTCCCGTCTTACTGATATGGTACCCAGCTCTACAGTCAATCTTTGTGCTGAATTCAGATTGTTCGAATAACCATTTCCATGATTCGAGTTTTAGAAAAAATTCTGTCAAGCCTCTTCAATTTTTCCATCAGGCCATTGATAATAATTCTTACTGAAAATATCAATCAAATATGTATCGAGGTCGAGCCACGGTACATCTGTGTCTCATACTTGACAAAATAAAATTTCCGATTTTATAGATTTTCTCCTTTTTATGTTATTTATGCTATATTACTCTTACAACACTGGATGTCTTGTACAACATGTTCGAATCCGCAGAAATTGAACTTTAAAAGCAGCCTTACTGTTTCGCGTGGTCCCTCTGTGACTCATACTTGACAAAATCAAATTTACGATTGGGTACATTTTCTTCTCTATAATACGCGCAGGTTGTGTTACCCCTAAAGCACTAGATGTCTCGCATAACCTTTTCAGATCTGAACTTCAACAGCCTAATCTCTCGCCTCGGAAACCATGACCCATCTGTGACTCACACCAATTGGGTGCATTTTTTTACTCCACAGGCTGTGTCACTCTTACAGCACTAGATGTCTCGCACAATCTTCTCGGATCCGTAGGAATCGAACTATTACTGAAATCCCTGCCACACTCGTCTTTAAACAACTTGAATCTCTCCATTACTTGTGACACTGCTAACAACTCATTACTGACTAGGTGAGTAAATTTCAGCTATTTCGAGAAATTGGAACCAAAGATTCAGTGAACTGTCGAGATCTTCAACCTGTGATTCCAACCTGTTAGCCACTAGGCCATCGCGCCGACCGGCAGTAAAATTTCTGTGAATCCCTACTGAGTTACTGTATTTTAATGTGTAGCGGATTATATAGCGGACCCTAACTGGGTCTTTACAATACAACTATGATTCATGCTTCACAGAAACAAAACTTATATTCCTATTTCATTTCATCCAGACACATTCTAACCTACCTCAAGCAAGAAGACTGCCAACTACAAACATTACATTTATCTGGCAACCACTTGAACATTGGAATGCTGAAAGAATTTGTCAGGTATATTACTACTAGATTCGAAACTTGTTCTGGTTTCAATATCACCCAGGGCAAATATCGCTCAGCTGCGCTCTTGTTCTAACGGGAACTTGCGTATGAACGGAATGATGAGTGAATTTATAAGGTATGTCATCTCGGATGGAATATATAAATATATGCTGGTTTCATCACTGCCCAGGGCAAATACTGTTCAACTGCGCTCTACTATATTGCTCTTCTTTATATAAACGGAATGCTAAGTGAATTTGTCAGGTATGTCATTTCTTGACTCAAGTTTTTAAATTTAACCTGGTTTCAACATCGCCCAGGGCAAATACCACTCAGCTGCGCTCTACTATAGAGGTTTTTCATATAAAAACAAAATGCTGAGTGAATTTGTCAGGTGTGCCATTTCTAGATTCAAGATTTTAACTTGATCTGGTTTCATCATTGCCCAGGGCGGATACCTCTCAGCTGCGCTCTACTATTGCGGTTAATTTTTGTATGAACAGAATGATAGTGAATTTGTCAGCATTCTTATATATATCTTTCTCTACTATAGGCGTTGCTTAGAAATATTATGCATATTCATATCCTCATTCCTATTAAATTTTTTTGAACTCTAGTAAAAAAAGGTCAAGAGAATATATTTTTTTAATCCAGTTACTAAAAAAGTTCATTTTACTTTAATGAATTTGAAACTTTTCTTATTCACAGAGAACTGCATAAACTTCAGCAGCTGCCTCTCCGATCACTTGACTTATCAAAGAATCTCCTCAACTCTGTCGGCGAATCAAAAATGACGTCAATGCTGGGTCAAATTTCTAGTATTGAAGAAATCAGTGTTAATTCCAATCACCATAGATGGAAAACTAATAAAATCAATGACTTCACGACGAAAAAAGATGCACTAGAAATTGACTCGGTGCTGCCTCCAAGACAACTGTTATTTGCATAAAATACTTTGAGGCTGGAAGCAGCGTCCAGAACAGCGGATCTCAACCTGTGGGCCATGGAAACATTTTGAAGCGGGCCACAGACCGATTTAAAAAAGCTAGATTTATTGAAGAATTTAGTTTCATTTGTGCAACTATACTTAATTTTATAGGAACAATGGCTTGGGGGTGGATTGAGATTTTTTTATTTGATTGGAACATGGTGTACCCTGGTGCACACAGGCTTGAGAATGTGACTCGGATTCCCCGCTTGTGTGCGACCTGTAATTGCGATTCTTGCAATAAATCGTATACGATTTTTCACAGAATTTTCGTGCAACGAAAATGGGCCATAAAAAGGAAAAGCTTTGAGAACCACTGGTCTAGAAGGAACCAACCAACAGCTGCTTAAAATGCAGATCAACTTCAAAATTTAGCACTGGCAACTGCACTTCAAACGGAAAACATCCCAGAAAATGAAGAGAGATTTTATGCGAAAAACATCTCATACAGAACCAAACCCCCATGGGTGAGTGGTATCATCTTCCACTTTGTATAATTTAGGAGGGTAGGCTGTCAGAGCTTAAGCTACTCTGCCGCAGAAGAATATAGCTTCAGAGAAAAACGCGATAATACAAATAAAATCATTTTTCTATTCTTGAGACGAGATCCTGCCACTTTGGGGGATAGTGGTATCCTCGTATGCCTGTGTTTTTTTATAATTATTATTATTAAGAATTATATGTAAAATATAGTATCTTTTGAATTTATAGTATCTTTTGAATTTAAAAACTTCGAATCCAATCATAGGTTTCATAATAAGGAAGATAAGCAAAAATATTTTTTCAGAAAATATATAAATACTTTATTGATTTTTCTGGTTTCAAAACTTTTTCACTGAAAAAAAAATCGAATTGCATCTGTGAAATCGGATCAGTGAATTACAAATCTAATATTTTGGATAACCATAATTATTGCAATGCAAACCGCAGTGGTACTACTTATACTGCTTCATATTTTTGTTCGAAAATATATAAATTTTCTTCTTTATGATAAGATTGTATCATTGTTCCTAGCCGGAGATGGGCAAGTTTTCAGAATAATATTTGAAATTTCATTGGAGTAGGCAAAATTTACTGTGCCATTATGACGGTTTCAGTGCATGAAGGCTTAAGTTGAGTTCCTTTTTTCAATCTTGAGACGTTTGGAAGGATCCTCAGAGAAGTCACAAAATCAGGATGCCCAGTTGTCGCCATCTGTAGAATGACTAGACTCTCGTCGTCTTATCTAAATAACTCGATTTGACAAAATGCATAGGCGAATTGATAGGAAAAAATTTAGCGGAGTCTGCAATCACTTTTTGAAAAATGGATTTGTCTGCCGTTGCACGATTCATCAGAGAAGAAAATGCGCCTTCCGGAAGGATATAAAACATGCAATGCAACCTGCTGTGAAATCCATGTCTTACCCAATAATGATCAGATCATGATTGGTGATCAAAATCATGAAAGACTTGGACTCGACTGGTGACTCGTGTGTTCTTTGACTTGAGTTAGAGCGCAGTGACTCGTTCCCAATACTGGTTCACATACCCCTGCATTGACTTGGAACTGTTGTCTGCACAAGAAATTATCGTGATAAGCTACAACATATGGTGGTACTAGCTGCTTTCCTCTCCGTTCGAAAACAAATGAAATCAAATCCCAAAATTCGTCATGGCATTAACATCATGCGATCAGCCGTCGAGTCAGTTCTTTCCCAGCCCACACATATTTATTTGATCAAAAAAAAATGGCCATCCTAATCAGAAATTTCATTTCACAAACAACCAGTCACAGATAGACGGGGCAATATCAGTGGATACCTAAAAAATGTGATATAAAATAAGAAAAATTACTGAAGTAACTGACTGAGTTAGATTTACATGAATAATTTTGACTCCTTCCATTTCATTTGAAAATATTTCGTTTGTTTTCACCGTCGCCTGAGATAAATAAATACCGGTATCAATGAATCGGGGTTTTCCAATTATACTTGGCGTCAAAATAAGAAAAAATCTGAAAATCCGTTTAGGTGTGGATTTTATTCAGCAAATACGACCGTGACGAAAATTCCTTTCGTGCACCGTCCGCTGGAAGCTGGGTTCTGCAGCGCAGCGCGAGGAGAGATCTGTTTTGTAACTATACAGTATAAAGTTAGTCTATGCATTCTGCATTTAGCCTGATCAAAAATCTACATTCTGCATTGGATTTTATTTGGCAAAAAATAGGAAAAATGAATACAATGGCGCCCTGCCATACCATGTTTTGTTTGTTTTTCTGTTTTTGTTCATACGGTAGGGTATCCCGTATTCTTATCTCATATCCCGGCTTTCCTCTCCGCAGGATAAAAATGACACAGGTACGGTATCCTATCATACAGCATACGGTACCTATCGGCTGTCATTTTGAGTGGAAATTTATCAGTTCAGAGTTTAGATTAATATTTCTGTAATCTGGTACCGTAATCTGCACGTAAGACGTCCAGGCATTGAACATGGCTGATAGTCTGTATTTGCTGATGGGCAGGATATCCTTTTTTAAAACATGTACCCCGGCCCTGACGCACCAAGAATCTTGTAATAATTGAACAAAAGAAATAATACCTATCACTGCTTTATGATTATTAATTATTTATGGAGTCATTATGCTTGTTGGGGCAAGGATTTCGATTTAGTGAGATATTTATGCCTCAGAAAATGCTGAATGTGAAACGGTACCCTGAGTATTTTGTGCAGCGAGAGGTAGTGGTTTGTCATATGGCTAAGCTGGATTTTCGGCTTTCCTCTCCTGCAGGATGAAAATGTTTTTCCTATGCGGTTCAGTAGTAGCTTTATGCTATTGCAGATTAAGTGGCAGTTGTTGGTTTTATTAGGCACTGAGTTAATGTCAATACAAAAAAAATAATAGGCTTGAAGTTAAGGGTCACATGAACATGTCAAGTTTAGTACCATATTCCCGATTATCATGAACGCGAGAGGCAATGTCATGTATATTGCTTTTAGTACAGAGTAGCATCATGCAGAGCCTCTGGTTAGGATGAGAATATTCTGCCAGTTTTAATTTTGATGATATTCGAGCATAGCTCAATCGGTAAAGCGTTGGGAATACGCATCTCTGATCATCACAGGAAAAATGAGAAATAGGATAATCAAAAACCTTCACCCCGATTCAGAATTGATATTTGCATGAGAGGTCGTGGTTCACCATATGATTAGACTGTATTCTCGGCTTTCTTCTCCCGCAATGTAAAAATGATATCCTATCCTAAACTCCACTAAACCTAAGTTCAGCTTAACATGATAATTATTTTTTCTACACTTTTGCCTCAGTCACTGTATCTATATCTATTTGGTATTGCATTGATAATAATTAACAATCATTTTTGACCTGACCAATCCTTCCGAGAAAGATGGATCGTGGTTACCAGTATGATTATATGGCATATGGGCCACCTCCTAGACATCGACGATTGCCACCTTATTCAGCAAGTTATGGAGGCGGATACAGTCGCTATGGTCCTAGTCTGATGGACGATCTAGCCACTGCCGCAATTTTGGATGATATCCAATCTGGATTGATGGACGACTGTGCAGTAGCACTAGGTGGGGGTTATGGAGGGGGTTGGGTTCCTCCCACAAGGGGACCAATGGGACGAATGCCACCAGCCCCAAGGCCTGCAAGAGGAAGAACACAACCAGGTGGGGTGTCAAAATGGGGAGCTGATTTGGTTAATCGTCAAATCTCAAAGGCACAGGAAAAATTTTTAAGGCCTCAGTCGAGCAATGCTGCCGGTACTAGTATGCAAAATGGAGTAACATCAACAGAAAATCAAAACAATAAAACTGACGATAAAAAATCTGAAGAAATCAAAAACGCAACCCCACAAGTTCCGATCGGACCTCGTATTTCGGCGAAACAAAAATGGGAAACAAGCTATACTGAGACTATCAAAGGAGACGAATTGAATCCGAGGCCGGTACCTGTCGCTGCGCCTAAATCTGAACAAGTGTATACTGAACAGCAACAAGCTAAAAAGAGAAAAAAACGAGGAGGAAAAGACAGGTGGCGCCGTGGACCATATTTCCGACGGAAGAAAAAGAAAACCGAAGGCGAGTCCGAAGGCACCGCTCAAGAACCGGGGTCTGGATTTGACGTTGATGGAGAAATGGTTGAGTCAGTAGAAACTGCGACAAATGCTGACAGTGCAGAATTCCCTAAAGCATGTAAAGTGTGTAATGTTTTGCTCAATGGTCCAGAGAGTGCAGAAGCGCATTACAACGGTGAAACTCATCAAAAAAATATCAACAATTTTCTCAGTGGTTCTGATGAAAAGAAAATTGAGAAAAAAATCAACCAAATTACTGAAAACCTCCCCACGCCCATCAATACTCCAGAGTGCCTCACGTGGGAGAAAGATACTGGCGATCGATCACAAAACACTGTTAGATTTTGTCGTTTATGCTCTGTAAAAATGTCATCACTGCAAAATGCAAAACAACATTACACTGGTAAATCTCATGCAAAGAAAATAAGGATCGTTCAACGAGGCAATCGACCTTATCGAAAACCTTTCAAAGCGACGCATTTTGTGAGTGGTGGAGTTTTAGGAATTCAGGAGAGTCCTGTCACACCGGCCTACAGTTACAACCCCGCTGCTCATTTGGCGTTTACGCAACCCGAATCTCGCCCTGCTAGTTCAAATATAAATTTAAAGCCGTCTCTTCCTGGTGATTTTGCAAATAGTATGACACCTAGTGGCCAATATTATTGCCAGACTTGTAACATTGTGATCGAACACGCAGGAAGCCTGAGCACTCATCTACAATCAAAGCAACATAAACTTGCAAAAGCAAGAAGCTAATATGTTGGAAAGTGGAATCGAACATTATAGACAATAAAACTAATTTATTCGCAAAAACCAATTCCTTCCACTGTCAGAACAAACACAGACTAGAGTTGAATAGGCAACTACACAAATTTATTCCTGAAATGTTTCTCATTTTTTAAATGCTCGTCTGAAAAAGTCCTGATTTTGGTCAGCTGAAATCTTACAAGTATAAATTTGTGCGGAGTTTGAAGCAAAACTTTGAACTTCTCTCGTTATCCTAATTACTCTTACACGCAGCCATAGAAGGAGGATAAGTAGTTAGTCCAGGTCCCTTGGACCAATGGCTCACCTGAATAAAAAATGTTTCAGACAACCTCAAAGAGAGCAATATCTAGCAACTCCTGTTGGTACGTAGATCAGTAGCACCAAGCTGGGTGGATGTCAGCTACTCAGACACCCCAAAAAATTGTTTCATCAGAAAAAAAATTCAGCAAATAAACAATATTTAATAATTTAAAATGCCTCTTCTTGATTGTATAGTAGCAACCAAACTACAAAAAGGTCTTTTCTTCCTTTGTTAGCCATTTTTTTCGGGTGTCTGAGTAGCAGAGTAGCTAATATTTTGCAGGTCCGGGGTCTGGCTTTAGCATTTTTACCTTAACGAAAAACTTTATCTTGTAAAGCATTGGCCTTTACCTAAAATTTTATCCAAATTCCAGAAAGCTTTGGAATATGTATAAAATTTCACTATCGGATGGAATTCTCGATTAAAAATCCTTCATAAAATTTTGGAAATAATTTGAAATTTTTTGCTAACTTCTAAAATAGAATTGAATTTGATTCAAAAATAAATGTGACTGCGAATATATTATTATGACAGAAAGTTCTGGAATATGAAAAAAATTTTAGCGTAGCCGATAGAATTCTTGCTTGAAACTTTTTCAAATATAAGTAATATGTACTCGAATCGATTCTATTTGGAAATCTGAAAACTGCCGTCGCTATTTAAAAGTTCCAATTATTTCCTAGATTTGTTACTGATTTTTTTGTTTTTTTTTTCGTTTCTTCATTGTAAATGTTCCTTTTTTATCAAGATAATACTAGAATAGCAAATAATATGTAGTGATATGAAATTCCAATTGCTGGATTTAGCAAATATTAATCTGTATAAAGATTGTGAAAATTGACGCTTAAAGAATGGATAAATAGATGGATCAAATTTACTGAAGAAACTGATTTTGAAATAAACCTAGTTAGTGAAAATGGATAAACTGGATGAAACAAATTATTCCACATGGAGATCTCGGGAACTGGAGTTAAAAAAGGTGAATATTTCTCCATTGGAAGCTGCTGATTTAAGAAGACAAAACATGAAGCAACTATGTCATGAATTTGGTTCTGAAGAATTACAATTTGATATCTTTTCTGATATGTTTGGAAATGAATTGGATAAATATTCAGCAATTATTGATGGTGAGACTAATTTTTTACCGTTGAATATTTTTTATATCACCAAAGTTTGGTTAATTTTGGGTTTTCAAGGGCAGGGCATCTTCTTTTTTATTGGCACTTCTCAGAGTGAATCACCCAGACCAACGCCCTGCACTAGCAGCCACTTATAGACAGACAGGGCATGGATAAGCGAGCCGGACTCACTGGGGCTCGAACGTGAGATCTTCAACCTGCGATGGCAACATGTTCAACCACTAGGTCATCGCGCCCACTTGACATCTGGCAAATTGACAGAATGGCAACTGCTTTGTTACTCAGACACCTGAAAAAAATGTCCTATTAGAAGAAAATTCAGCAAACGAGCGATTATAATATCTGTAACTACAAGATTTAAATGTCGATTTTAATTGTCTGATAGCAACCAAACTGTATATAAAAGTTCGAAATCATCAATGCTGCTATGAAATAGCGGTGCTAAAGATTTTGAAGGTCTTTTGTATATACAAAGAAAATGATATAAACATTCCAGACAACAGGAGAAAACCAAGGTCATGCCATCCGGCCGTTAGAGATCACAGAAGTTCCCTTTATAATACATTTTTTTTCTGTGTTTTCAAATTTCTAAAAAAGAAACCTATAAGCTTATTCTCGAGGCAAAACTTAATCTTGCTCAGGCCTCAATTGCAATTAAGAGTTCCACAGTTTACTTCTGCTAGGAAAGTAGGGTTAATTTGATTCTTAGTAGCTTCTTTGATTATCTTACCTTGTTTATTTTTATAGGAAAAGACAAAGTGAAAGGTCTCAATTCATACCAAGATGCTATTGAATCACTTGTCCCAAACCACAAGAAAAAAATGGAAAAATTTCAATCAGGATTAACGATGTCAAAATTACTGGAAATGGACAATGTCAAGAAGGCTTTGGACCAATGCAAAACTCTCTCCGAGCCGGAAAGAGATGAACTAAAAAAATGTGGAAATTTTGTGCTCCCAATTGGTGCTAAAATTGTTCAAAATAAGACTTCCACTTCGAAAGAAAAGCAGAAATTGTTTAGTATTTATCAAAAGTTTCCCAAAGATGGAATAAATTCAGAAAATGAGACCAAACAAGGGTTTTTTGAAGAAACTTTGAGAAAAAACAAAAGAAAATGTTATGTTTCTGATGATAATTCAGACAATGGAGGTAGGTATTTGATTCATGGAGAGATGTTCTATTGACACTGCAGGCAGAGGAGTTGGGTTCAAGATCTGGTGTGTTGGGCACATGAATACTGGAATCCATATTTTTTTTTATTGAAATTCACTCTGTGAAATGCCGGAACCAGTGCCTAAAAGAAACCAACTAACGGCCACTTAATGTCAAAGAGCTACCTGAAGATGTAGTACAAGCAACTGCACTCTGGACGGAAAACATCCCAAGTGGAACTGAACCTCTTTGATACAGCGCAGTGAGTTGTATCTGCCCTGGGCGATGGTAAAACACCTACCACTTCTTACCCACTAGGTACATTAATAACTGCTTTATGTAATGCGTGTGGTCTAGGCGGAATCTTAGCTGTCTGTTCATTCCAAATGAATGACTATCTAAAATAGAAGAACAAAAATTTGAAATGACTCTTGTATGCAATGAAATTTCAAAACTAAAATAGTGAATGCTAAAAATACTGACATTTGAATTTTCTAGTTTGGATGTTTTACTTTTCTATTTTACATTTTCACCATATTTTTCAGCTTTGTTTTCGGAGATGGAACCGGAACGTAAATCACATTTCAAATCAGCCAGAGAGCAATATGAGATTGATAGAAAGAAGAATAAGCATCATTCTCCTCAAGGTAGTAAGAGTTTAACATTAACATTTGCTCTTTACAAAGCCGGTAGCAGCGCCTACAAAGAATCAAATATCGACCAGTTCTATGGCAACGATTTGCCACATAATACAGTACCAGCCACTGCACTCTGAATAGAAAGCTTCCTAAAAAAGACTGAACAACTGTAATGAAGTTGAAGTGCAATAAAGGCGATCTGCTCTGGGCAATAAAATACCAATCTAATGCTTTCGTGGAGATGTGAGGGAAATTTTAAGATATATCTTTGCTTGAAGACTGGTAGCAAACGTGCTGTAGAAAAAGGTTCAAAGTTATCACTACTGCTATGTAATAGCAGTGTTGATCATTTTGAAGCTTTTTTTGTACATCTGAAGAAATTGTCTCGACCATTTTGGACATCAGAAGAAAGCCAAGATTCTTCCTGCCCATAGGCCAATTGCAGTTTTGTATTGTATTGTACATTTGGTCAGGTCCTGTTCTATGTCTAGGTTGAGCTGAGAGTGAGGATTGCTCCTGAGCACTGACCCGATGATCCAATTTTCATCCTTCAAAACTCCCCACCTTATTTTAACTTTATGTTTCATACCGTATTTTTCAATAGACTTATATCGAATCTAAAGGTCTTGTCCCTATTCTTCATGCTTTATTTCAGGTAAATTTTTGTAAATAAACTGTTAATTTTTTCCCTAAATCTAGGTTCCTTGAATAGCAGCAATCCTGCTGGAAAGAAATCACTTGGAGCTCGACCTCGCAATAATTGTTTTGGGAAGTTTGTTCCACCAAGTTCAAAGGATCAGAAAGATGGAAGTGAAAGAGATTGTGTGAGTATAAATGAAAAATGTAAAAGTAGTAGGCCGACAGTAGACCGGGGGTGATCAGGTATTTCAGAATTCCGGCTACAGTAATTTTGTTTTTTGGTCACTTCTTTAATTTGTTAATTTTGCAGTTAAATCATGATTCATGTCAAATTTTACGTAAAATGGGAAAAATACGGGTCCAGTATCTTTACTTTTTGCATTTCTTTATAAAAAAAATCTAAAGCAACAATACTAATTTGGATTTTCAGTACACAATTTGAAAATTTTTTACAGAAATTGGATCAAGACTAAAAATTTTTGATTTTCCTGACCCATTTACGCATAACTGTAACATCATTTGCGATTTGCAGTCAGATCAAGAAAAATAGTTGGATTTTGCACGAATCAAGAATATGTACAACAATCTTTTCTCAGCCCTGTTTAATCACATTTTACATGAACATTTTTAAGCCCTGTAGGTATGGGCTTTAGAATAGGTATTACATATTTTCTGCTTGTTGTAAGAGGCTACTATAAGGAAACAAAGAAGTGGTAGATGGTTTCACCATCGTCCAGGGCAGATACCACCCACTGCACTTTACCATGGCGGTTCAGTTACGTTTGGGATGTTTTTCGTTTAGAGTGCAGTTGCTGGTACTACATCTTTTCGTAGCTCTTTGCTATTAAGTGGACGTTAGTTGTCTCATTTCAGGCTCTGCTTCCGGCCTTGCTCAGAGTGAATTTAAATAAAAATAAAAAAAAACTGAAGTGAATCACTGCTGTAGAATAGAATTTCATGATTTTAGCTGATGTTCTTTTTAATCATCTTTCTTGTATTCACTTTTATCTTTTTCATTAGTCTCTCCTACGGAAATGTGGCCAGAAGATTGGCAACAGTGACATGGAAATGGACATCGATGATATGGACCCCAGGTTGAAAGGAATGGATCCTAAGATTATTGAGCTGGTTACAAATGAAATAATGGACCATGGTCCTCCTATCCAATGGGACGATATAGCAGGTATTTGGTTGTATTGAGATGGAAAATTAGTTTTGTTTCCATGTTAAACTAATTATAGCCAGAATAATGGACCATTGTCCTCGTATTAAATGGGATGAATGAGCGTTGAAAAGTCAACATTAATCTGACCTAGTGGTATTTTGCGGCAAATTGTTAGTTATAAAATTGATACAAAAATTTGTGGAAATAATGTCGAGACGTTTTTCCAGCAATGGAGCTGATGCCAGGGGAGTAAATAAGAACCTAGAGCCTCTTTACGCGGATGGGTGCTCTGTATTCTCTCGTATTATCCATGTTTGTATTTCCGCATAAAATTACTTCACTGATGTGCTTAATATTAATGACTTTATGATAAATACGGTTTAGAAGCCATTGTTATGTTCAGAATTGTGTTCTGAATGATGGTAGAAGAACTAGTAAATACTCTCATCATTGGCTCGAAGGTATCTGATGACTGCCTTCAAGACACCCTAACTAGAGTACAGATGGTAGTAATACTAATGTTATTTAGACCCCTGCAATTATCCAAAACTTATGCAGATTGAAAATAATCCTTTATGAAATGACAGATAATTCTCTTGAACTCTCTAATATTTATTTCTAGGGCTCGAATTTGCAAAGACAACAATCAAAGAAATAGTAATTTGGCCTATGCTAAGACCTGATATTTTCACTGGTTTGCGAGGACCTCCAAAGGTAATTTATTTTTGTCATATATTTCTTTGGGACTCTTCCCCTCAACGCTCATTTTTTGGATTTTTGAATTATTACATTTTTTGGGCAGTGAGATTGGTTCAGGTAAAATCAACACACACAACTGGCCGGGACGCTTCCCTCTGCTCCTTCCTTGGGGTTTCTATGCCTATCCCAATCTGAACTTTAATTTTGTCAAGGCCAAGCTACCAATGGACCAAGTTTCGGATCCGCAATACATCGGCAATTCTGTATACTTCCCTATACCGGAATTGTTCCAAAGTAGTAAAATCTTTTTCAAAATACCGAATCCTATTCCTAAATTAAAATCCCTAAACGTCATTGCACGACATATAATCTTGCACCTAAGCATCAAACAGGCTAACCTAATAAATCAGGATGATATTTCCTTAGTGGCATCTGGCATACTTGCACCATTGGAGTGATTGATTTTGGTCATTTTTCACGGGAGTAATCCAGCTACTTCCGTGGCAGGCTGCGTCCTCGCAATCCATACACCCTCCATTCACGCTTTTACAACATTTTTGAATAGGGCTGGGCGATTCGATTCGGTGATTCTGATCGATTCGAAGCACGATTAATTCGAATCAATCTTGAATAGTTTATATGGACAAAAACTTGTTAATTGAACTAGGATTTTCATTTTTAGCGACGAAATGCAACCGATTTTGACCAAATTTGATTATATTTCGTCGTTAA
Organism: Styela plicata; assembly: GCA_963675895.2. Classification (NCBI taxonomy): domain Eukaryota; kingdom Metazoa; phylum Chordata; class Ascidiacea; order Stolidobranchia; family Styelidae; genus Styela; species Styela plicata. The sequence goes on from OZ023152.1 coordinate 19,338,926, forward strand.
AATATGAAAATTGTTGCTCTTAGTGTTAATTGAAAATACACTACAAACTATAAATTTCTTTATTTTCACAATGAGGATAAGTTATAATAGTAAAAATGGGATATTTGTTATTTACAAAGAATTAGTGATTCGATCCGATTCGAAAAATATATTCGAATCAGATTCGAATTCCAAATGATTCGGTTTTGCCCAGCCCTATTTTCAACTTAGTCTGGCTGCATGAGCTCAGCTAAAGTTAATCAGCATCGAATCCTATTATCAGATTCAAATATGCATTTTGGATTCGGATACTTTAAGATCAGAATTATTTATTCTGAATTGCCCATACCTATTGGTAACTTACCAAAACTTAGTTAGACAAAATCTGTAAACCTGCTGTATCCTGAGGGGGATATTTTGAGGTGTGGCTGAATCAAATATCATTCAACTTCTCTGGGTTCCTAGTACTATACCACACAAATTGAAATTTTCTGAGGCGCGATGGCTTAGTGGTTAAACATGTTGGCATCGCAGGTTGAAGATCTCGGGTTCGAGCCCTGGTGAGTCCGGCTCACTTATCCATGCCCACCACTCAACCCAGGGTGTAATAACTTGGGTAGGCTAAGCGGAATAGAAAAAGATGATATCTTTCCATGTAATTGTAACCCTGTCCGTCTATAAGTGGCCGCTGTTACAGGGCCTTGGACAGAGTGATCCACTCTAAGAAGTGGCTATAAAAAAAACATCCTTCTAAAAAATTGTGAAACATATCAGAATTCACATTTATCTTCTGGAAATATATACATTTTTGATTCTGTTGTTTTCGAATCAAAGAAGAAGAAACAAATCATATCACCAATGCTTTCACGAATCGAATATTAACATGAAAATAATATAACATAATACTACATGAAAATACTATAACGTGAAAATTTTTTGACTTCCAGGGTATTCTTCTATTCGGACCACCAGGCACTGGTAAAACATTGATCGGAAAATGCATAGCAAGTCAATCTGGAGCAACTTTTTTCAGCATAAGTGCTTCATCTCTCACATCTAAGTGGGTTGGAGAAGGAGAGAAAATGGTAAGTCGAAGGTTCGATTCTTGCTGTGACCATCTATATTTAGCATTTTTTTTTTCGAATTGTGATGATTTGTACTTATGGCTGTTACTATTTTATTAAATTTATGAATGATAATCATGATTCATGTTAATTTTATGTTGTCAAAATGGTGTATCCAATTTGAAGAAGGTATTGTGCTCACCACACAATTAAATTTTGTTTCACACCAAATTTCATTTGTATGCACAAGACCACTTTCATGGCAGTTATTCATTCAGGCTTTGGCAAGATGATATTATCTTGATAACATGATATTTTTGTATAGAGTAAAACTGCTTTAAATTCAAATTCATCAGTTAAAAAAAATTATCTCGTGGTGTATCAAAAATATATTTTTCTTTCGTCCACCATTATCAGGTCCGAGCACTCTTTGCCGTAGCGTCCTGCCACCAACCAGCAGTGATATTTATAGATGAGATCGATTCGTTACTTTCACAAAGATGCGACAGTGAACATGAGTCGTCAAGAAGAATAAAAACTGAATTCCTGGTGAGGCATTTTTTTATTTTATCATTTTTCTTCATAGCCACTTCTTGAGAGTGGATCACCTTGTCAAGGCCCTGTAACAGCGGCCACTAATAGACGGACAGGGTTACAATTACTGGAAAGATATGATCTTTTCCTGTTCGGCTCAGCCTACCCAAGGTATTACATGCTGTGTTGAGTGTTGGGCATGGATAAGCGAGCCGGACTCGGCGGGAATTCGAACCAGAGATCTTCAACCTATGATGTCAACATATTTAACCACTAGGCCATCGCGCCCATTATTAGTGAATCATCATGAGCAAGAACCTATACCATGGGCCACTTTAGAAAAAGAGGTGGTAGATTACCAACACCCAGGGCAGATACCACCTACTTCATTTTACATTAGCAGTTCGGTTTCGTTTGGGATGTTTCCCATTCGGAGTGCAATTGTTGGTACTGCATCTTGTATTATCTTTCTGCTATTAGTAAATTGGTTCATGCTAACACTGCTCCTGGCCTTGCTCAGAGTGAATTTCAATAAAAATAAAAAAATGTCTTCATTTTTGCAGGTCCAACTTGATGGTGCTGCAACCTCATCAGAAGATCGTATCTTAGTTGTAGGAGCGACGAACAGACCACAGGAAATAGATGAAGCGGCACGGAGAAGATTGTCAAAGAGACTTTACATCCCACTGCCGGAGTCTGGTGCTAGAAAACAGGTTGTGTGCGAGAGCCTTGTGCATGGGGACAGAATGTTGTTTTTCTTCCGGTGTCCAAAATGTTCATGTTATTTCATAGCAGTATTGATGCTTTTGAACCCTTATTAACGCTTGTTTGCCACAAGACACTTACAAAGAGATATTTTATTCCTCTGGCATGAGATTTTCACTTTGATCTCGGGCTCGAATCCTGTCAAATCTGACTCCTTAATTCATGCCTGCCACTTGACCAATGGTGTAATACCTTGCATAGACTCTGTAACACTGGAAAGATTACAAACATCTTTCCAACAACACTATCCCTCTTTGCCTATAAGAGAACACATTTGCATTGCCTCAAGTGGTTCACTAAAATGAGCGACTAAAAAAAAAGGGGGCTTTCAGAATGGCTTGTTGACTTCCATATCCGATAAATCATGTTTTTTAAATTTTGTGGTTTTCAATATAAAACGTGGAACCAGGTCTCAGAAAAACCTGCCTGTATAGTATTTATTTGTTGTGTATCGTGAGAGGTAACTAGATGGAAACAATGCCCGGTAAGCTCAATCGGTAAAGCGTTGGGAATACGCTTCGAGCTACGCATTTCTGATCATCATGATACAAGTTATAGTGTATAGTGTACAAGTTATATGCGAGAGTTCTGCTGGATGGCTCACTGGTGCACGGCGGTTTATGTTGGCATTGCTTACAGCTTCCTCCACCAACCAGGTCTATGCACAGGAAAAATGAGAAATAGGATAATCCAAAAACCTTCACTCTGATTCGGAACTGGCATCTGCACGTGAGGTCGAGGTTCGCCATATGGTTAAGCTGTATTCTCGGCTTTCCAGCTTTTCACAGGATAAAAATGATATCCTATCTTATCCTAAGTGGTCGTGATGGCCCAGAGGTTAGCATGTTGTCACCACAGGTATGAATATCTTGGGTCCAAGTCCCGAAGAGTCTAGCTCGTCAATCCATGCCCACCACTCAACCAATGGTGTAATAACTTGAGTTGGCTATTCTGAATTGAAAAGATCATACCTTTCCAACAATTCTAACCATGTTTGTCTATAAGTGGCTGTTGGTACAGGGCCTTGGTGCAGGTCATGGCGATCCACTACAAGTAGTGACTATAAAAAACCTGGTGGATGGTTTTACCATTTCTTGGGAAGATACCAATCACCGCACTTTACTATTGTAATTCAGTCTAAGGGTGCAGTTACTGGTACTACTTTTGAAGTAGCTTGCTGCCCCATCTAAGTGACCATTAGTTCTTCGTAAGCGCTTCTTCCCATCCCGGCTTAGAGTGAATTTTAGTGAAAAAAATCACCTCAATACACGTGTTGGAAATTTATTCATTTTTTAGATTGTTGAATCGTTACTGCAACAACAAAGCTACAGTTTATCTGAGGACGAAGTCAACAAAATCATCTCAGAAAGCGACGGTTACTCTGGTGCAGACATGGCAAACTTGTGCAGGGAAGCAGCATTGGGACCTATCAGGAGCTTACAGGTATGGTAAATAATTGGTGTCTGGTTATGTCAATCTCAAATGAATTTGAAATATGCTTTGGTCTTTGCATCTCTAATCTTACATATGTACGTTTGAATCACGCAAAAGATGATTATATGCGGTATGTCTGCTGGTCGTCTGCTTATGGCTTCATCCAATTAGGCCGATGCGCAGAAAAAAGAGAAATATGAAAAGCCAATAAAACTTCGCCCCGATCAGAACTGATATCTGCGTGGGGGGTCGTTGTACACCATATGTTTCAAGCCGTATTTTCAGCTCTTTCTCTCCCAGAGGATAAAAATGAAATCTTATCCCTGATGGGTTTTTCGATCACCCATAGCAGATACCACACCCTGCCTGCAGTTTATATATTATTATAGTAGTTCAGTTATCTTTGCACTGTTCCCCCTGAAAGTGCCGTCGCCAGTAGCCTACTACATTTTGTAATACCGGTAGATCTTTGTTATATATATATCAGAATTGCTGCCTTTATGTTCTACTTTCGGCCTTGCATAGTGAATTTCAATGAGAAAATTTGAAAAAAAAGTAATGGTTGCTGGATGAGGTCCTAATCCCAGACATGGAACTGGTGACTGGCTCGAGGGGTTGTGGTTTGAATGTGCTCAGATAGTTTTCGTTAGCTTTCCCTCCCCACTAGATGAATTTTTAAGACTCATTTCAATACTCTATGACCAATATTGCTCGAAATTTGCATTGCAATTGTCATCGGTGTCCACATTTTATTATGCTTTGTTCTCATGAGTGGTCTTTAGAGGTGAAAACACTTATAACATTTATATATATAATGTCCGTATTATAGTTTGTAATTTGAGGTCCTTTTGTGTTCAGGGCATGGATATCAGTGCGATAAGTAAAGAAGATGTTCGACCAATCATATTAGAGGATTTTCAGAAAGCATTGGTACGTGTTCGTCCGAGCGTATCTTCAAAAGATTTGGTTCTTTTTGAAGATTGGAACAAACAGTATGGATGTTGTGCTCTTTGAGAGTATATAACAGCGCTTGTTGCAACAATTCTGAAATTGTTGAAATCTGACTATCAGCCCTGTGAGTGCGGGCTCTAGAATTGTCCGAACGTATTTTCTTTCACTGTCAGTTCATGTCACGCTACGAAAAAGAAATGAAATAGGCAAATATCACTTATTGCAACCTATTATAGTGGTTCTTTTCATACACTGCTAGGCTGCAGAGTAGCAGAATTTTGTTTGCTTCGGTGTCAAAAATGTCCACACCTTTTCCTTCAGGTGGACAAAAAACGTCAAAACCATCAACACTGCTATTTCATAGCAGTATTGATGATTTTGCATCTTTTTCTACGCTTTGAATATATTGTCAGACACTGTGATCGTCAGTGTTAAAGTTGAAGGTTGAAAATCTCGGGGTCGAGTCTGGCTCGTTTGTCCAAGCCCACCACTAAATTCACATCCTATCTTTCAAACAACACTAACCGTGTTCATCTACAAGCCACAGGGCCACCAGTGGTTAAAAAAAAACATTGTAAAGTATCCACTCTTCCCAAGAAGACTGGCAAAATGTCATATTCTGCACTTCAGTCACCTGAAGTAAATTCAACGGACTGACAATATTTTATGATTTATCTCCTGGTAGTGTTTTAGTATTTGGCAACAACCAAACTGCCTAAAAAGGTTCCAAGTCATCAATACTGCTATGAAAAATGTGCTTAATAACTGTGCATTAATGCCCACGGTTCTTTTCAATCGCAGTTTTCTTTCTTTTTCCTGCCAAAAGTTTTTTCGTTCCAATCTTTCTTATTTTTTTTTTTATAAAATTTTATTTTTTTTCAATGTTGTGAATTTTATTGTGATTCCAGTGCGGGTTGGTTGAATCAGTTTATTAAGTATTTTCGTTGAATCATGTCCCAGCAAGGTATCCAGCAATCATCCCGCATGGGATTTGAACCGAGAAGGTCAGTTATAGTGCATTTCCTTGAGCGTACTCCTGTCGTTTGCACCGATTGGGCTAACCTGGCCTTTTCCATGTCTTCCAAGTAATGCCACAAGTTAGCCACTCTTCAACGGACACTAAATGCAGGCTAAGAAATTATGATAATTTTTAAGAAAAAGACCGTCCCAAACCTAGTATAGGATTTCATTTCTATCCTGCGGGAGAGGAAAGCCGAGAATCTCGCTTAACCATATGGACCGCAACACCCCTTGTTTTCTTGACGTTTTGTTAGAGAAATTTCATCATTCTGGGAGTGAAGGTAATAAAATTATAATATATTTTCATATAAATTGTAACATCATCTTGTTCGCGACATGTAAATGTTTGTCAGAGAGAATTTTGGACACAGCGGTTAAAATTCGGACATTATTTTAATTTTTGTCCGAATATTCGGCTCTGGGAAGTAGCAACGTCGCTTCCGCGCTCGACACTGCACTAGTGCCCGTGACGCCACAGTGATAACTGAACCGACTGTTTCGTCACACAGTCAGTTCCAGATCCGGAGGGCACAGCTCGAATAGGTTTTCACTTTTGTCCTGCGGGAGGAGAAACCCAAAAATATCTATATTAAATATTTATTCATTCAAACCAAGTGCAATTAAAACAAAGGAAGGGAAGCGACTTTACTGTGATTTGGAAAATTGCGACTGAAGACTGAAGGTGCGTTTACACAGGACGCGTCGCGGTGCCGCGCCGTTCGCCGCCGCGCGCGTGGGCCGTTTACACTGGACGCGACAATTTTGGTTCGCTAGGTTACGCTATGGAGCATCTTCAGCAGTTACCTAGCAACCTCGACGCGCGAAATTCGGTATTTACGCGATTTGGTCTGACATAATCTGCACGATAACACGAACAAAATGCCCCTCACCAAGAAACGCAAACTAGCCGCACTTCTGTACGCCTGTGAGCAACAAAGAGAGTTCTGGGTCCATCCTATACTACAAAGAAGAAAACAGCTTGGTGAGTACCGGTACCCATACGGTATATTTGATAAATTTAGGTGACATATTTCGACACTTCTGTCGACACTAAAGTCGATACCAATAAAGCCATCGAATTACATAGTTATCTGGAAAGCAATAAAAACAAAGATATTATTATATCATTATTTATATAGCCCACCAGCTTTCATTTTTGATGATAATCAAGTGGCTAATTTAAAACATAGTCCTTAACTTCACCAGGCGAAATGATGATTTGAAGGTTTGAGTTATGACGTTAGATACGACCCAGGATACGGTAACTTGCGATTCCCAAACCTTAACTTAAAAACTCACCTGAAACCTGCAACAATGTACCAATTTCATTTCAATTATTCGATTTAACATTTAAATCACGGTTATCAGGTCGAGACATATATCATAAAGGCGTGGTCTCGACCTGACTTCGTTGATCAAATGCTCATCAAAAAACATGACACCGTCACACTTTTATCCCGCGTGCTAGAAAAGCTGATCATCAAGTTCACTTAGCGGCGCGCGGCATCATCATCACTCGAACTTGTGATTTGAACCTGTGCCAGGGCGATCAGAGATGCGTAGCTCGAAGCGTATTCACAACGAAGTACTGATTGATCATACCAAACCGGGCAGATGAGTTAATGCCATCGTATTTATGCACAATATTTATATTTGTATCCTGACCCCCTTTAAATTTGAGACCTTTCATCGCCACTGTGATCCAAGCATAACAGTTTCATTCTGTGTTTTGTGTCAGCAATTTATACGTATCAGCATTCCCCTTTTTGTTTCAGTTTGTAAAAGCAATCTATATGCAATACAGAGTACCAGTATAATGGGCAAACCCATATGCATCCCTTATACAGTCAATGGTGCATTGCGCCTGAATAGAGGACGTTGTGGATTAATTTTTCAAAAACGAAAACCTCGTCAAGAAGAATGTCGTTGTCATATCTATAGCTGGATGCTTGCGATCTGGGAAATCGTTTCTTTTGACCCATATGTTGCATTACCTGCGGAAAAAAAGGGGGGGGGGGGGATATATACCTGTTTCACAACTTTCTCTCCATATATTGTATATACCTGACATGTCCGTCAGTAGCGAATTTGTAACCAGAACTCAGAACAAGGCGTGTCATGGCACTTTTTGATTTTTATTTAATGAAGTAATTTATTTATTTGTATTTGTAAATAGTCCCAAATGCGGAGCAATAATTGAGTGATTAGTCTGCAAAAATGATAAACTGTCTATCATAACCAAACATTTTTTTTTATAAAAAATTAACGTAAAAAATAAACAAGCGATAAAACTAAATATTTTTTTTAAATTCGCGACCAAAAAGAAATTAGAAAAACTTATTTGTTCCTTTTAATTATGCATTTTAACAGGCGGGAGGGTTGTGTGCAGCGAATTGAACCAAAACGTCTGATTAAAGCTATCAATTTCAATGAAATGAGAAAGTACGGTGTGTAAATTACCCAGTCGGAAGGTTCATTTTGTCAAACATGCGTGCTTCGCCTCAGTTACTCAAGCTTCACAATATTATTATTTTGTTTTTCACTCTGAGCAAAGCCGGGAACAGTGCCCAAAAGAAACCAACTGACGGCAACTTAATAGCAATGAACTACTAAAAGATGTAGTACCAGCAACTGCACTCTAAACGGAAAACATCCCAAATGGAACTGAACCGCTGTGGTAAAGTGCAGAGAGTGGTGTCTTCCATGAATAGTGGTAAAACCATTGTCACTTTCTGAAGGGTTGCACTTCTCAGAAAAAACGTCATTGGCATTCTTGAAAGCCTATGCCTGTGCCTGTATGAATGCAGGTTTATACATTATTACAGTGGCTAAAGCCTAACTGGATTGAAGATCATGTTTTACTCAACACAAAGAACAGTATCGTTGGAGAGGCGGAAAGACATCCGACACATCTGGTATACATATATGGGATGAAGTATTTCTGATGGAAACTGCTGGCGGGGAGGAGGTAAGTTAATGTTGCGGCTGGGACTGTCTAAAATATTCAATTTGATTTTCTTAGTTATTTGAAATCAACAGAATGAAAAAGGTGCATTTCAATAAAATATCTGGTAATTTTGGCAAAAATTTTTGGAGAAAATGTCTTTGTTTGTCTATTATATTACTCCTCATTCCAGTATTCGATTCCATTCGTGAATATTATTCAATTTCATTTTGCGGTTTTAGGGCAGTTACAATCAGCAATTTTGTTTAGTCAAGGATCACTAATGGATGGCAGCGCGATCGATCAGTAATCCACACGTAACAATACTTGCATGGCTAAAAGGTGTCGAATTTTTGAAAAAAAATTTAGGTGGCAAATGACCACTACCCTTCCAGGTGCCAATTATGAATGAGTATTTTGGTCAAATTACAAAAAATAGCAAACTTTCTAGCACGCATCAATCAAACAATTAACTATCATCACCGATTTTGTAATACTGAAAAATTTTTGTCTATTTTTAAAAAGACATAAAACATAATGTTTCAGCTCTATATCTTTCACAAAGCCCAGGTGCTTTTTTTCGGTTTTAAAAATGATACTTTTTTGCTGACTTATGAATTGAATTCCTGCAATGTCGAACATATTCCGCCAACATTGACACAAATGGACGAAAACTCACATTTCTCACAAGAGAACAAAACACCTCAAAAGAACACCTCCAATCTTTCACAAGAGGGAAGAATAGCGTGGACAAAATATCTTACAAGAAAACAAAATCTCATAAGTGCACAAAATACTTTCACAAAAAGACACAATCTCACAAAGACAAAACCTGGAGAATCACAACGAAAGGAAACCTCCCGAGTAGACAAAATCACTCACAAAAGAAAGAACTAAATCTTTCACGAGAGAACAAAATAATCTCACAAAAGGACAAAATCGCACAAAATATTTTTTACAAGAACACTATCACGATAGAAATAAAAATCTCACAAGTGAGAAAAAAATACTCACACACAAATAAAGACAAAATCTCACAAAGAACCAAATCTTACCAATATCTCATAAGAAAACAAAACTCACAAAATGAGAAAATCTCCCAACAAGAAAACAAAATATTGCACAAGCGAACAAAAAGATAAAATATCTCACAAGAGAAGAACAAACAAGCCTAGCCTTGCCTTGCAAGAGGACAAATATTTCACAAGGGAACAAAATGTCTTGCAAGAGAACAAAATACCTCAAAAGAGAACAAAATATCTCACAAGAGGAACAAAAATATCTCACAAGAGAACAAAATATCTCGCAAAATATCAAAATATCCCACAAGATGACAAAATATCTCGCGATAGGACAAAATATCCCGCAAGAAAACAAACTGTCTCGCAAGAGAACAAAATGTCCCGCAAAAGATTAAAATGTCTCGCAAAACAACAAAATATCTCACAAAAGACCAAAATATCTCACAAGAGGACAAAATATCTCGCAAGAGAACAAATTGTTTCGCAAAAGAACAAAATATCTCACAAGATGATAACATATCTCATAAGAGAACAAAATATCTCACAAGAGGATGTCTCGCAAGCAAAGAGGACAGGGGAAAGAAGAGGAAAAAATATCTCGCAAGAAATCAAATTGCCTCGCAAAAGAACAAAATATCTCACAAGAGAACAAAATGTCTCGCAAAAGAGCAAAATATCTCACAAAAGGACAAAATATCTCACGAGAAGACAAAATATATCACAAAAGGACAAAATATCTCTCAAGAGAACAAAATGCCTCGCAAGAGAACAAAATATCTTACAGGAGTATAAAATATCTCTCAAGAAGACAAAATATCTCACAAGAGAAAAAATATCTCTCAAGAGGACAAAATATCTCACCAGAGGAAAAAAGTATCTCACAAGAGAACAAAATGTCTCGCGAGCAAAGAGGACAGGAGGAAGAAAAGGAAAAAATATCTCTTAAATATTTCTTAAGAGAACAAAATGTCTCGTAAGAGAACAAAATGTTTCGCAAAAGAACAAAATATCTCACAAAAAGACAAATTATCTCACAAAAGGACAGCATATCTCACAAGAGAACAAAATATCTCACAAGAGGATAAAATATCTCACAAGAAGACAAAATATCTCACAAGATGACAACATATCTCACAAGAGGACAAACATATATATCACAAAAGGACAAAATATCTCACAAGAGAACAAAAATGTTGTCTCGCAAGAGGACAAAAAATCTCAAAAGATGAAGAATAGCATACAAGAAGACAACGTATCTCACAAGTGGACAAGATATCTCACAATAAGGCAAAATATCTCACAAGAGAACAAAATAGAATGTCTCGCAAGAGAACAAAATATCTCACAAGATGAAAAACATAACTCACAAGAGGACGAAAATATCTCACAAAAGAACAAAATATCTCGACAAGAGAACAAAATTGTTTCGCTAAAAAACAAAATATCTCACAAGATGACAAAATATCTCTTAAGAGAACAAAATGTCTCGTAAGAGAACAAAATATCTCACAAGAGGACAAAATATCTCGCAAGAAAACAAAATATCTCACAAGAGGACGAAATATCTCACGAGATAGGCCATCGCGCCCACTTAATTATTGGGAGTACAAGATGATTTGAGGTTCTTGTTTTATTGAAGTTTGCTTTAGGAAAGGTACCTAAAAGTATCTAAGAACCAAACAAATTGCAGGGAGCTTCTACTAAATGTAGTGCTAGCAACTGTACTCTAAACTCATAACCATTAGGTGATCGGTCGTATGTTAATCCTTTTAGAGATCCGTTTCCAGCCTTGGAATTTTTATACTAAGAAGTTAACCTTCATATTTCTATTTCAGATGAATAGTAACTCGAACCCGAGCAAAGAGTTTCTTAAAACATATCACGACTCTGTGCTGAACTACATGTTGAGCGAACTCCAAACATCCATCGAAAATAAAGATAAAACTATACTTGACAATGCTAAGAACAAAGTACAAAGAGAGATGCACAAAATACCTGCACAGATTATTAAACTTGGGGATGACAACAAAATGGGGTGAAAAAGACCATAGGGAATTTGTTATAAAGATCATTGATAAACTAGGACCTATGGTAAAAGATGTTGCAATGTTGTTGGCAAAAACCAGCAAAAAAGTAAAAAAATTGAAAAACCCTGTAAATAATAGACGGTTTATATCGCCTCACTCTACGTCCCAAATGAAGCCCAAGAACACACGAGATGAATTGAGTCAAAGTCTTAGTAATATTTAAGATTGGCCTATTACCAGTGTTGAAATTATATTTTGGACAAGTACAGCGATGAATCGAACATACGGAGATAGAGTCTCGAGTCAAGTCGAGTGTGTCACTGTACTTTCAAGTCTCAAGACAAGTCATGCATTTACAAGTCACGAGTCGATTTCACAGAGTTCATTGCAAACAGGAGTTCTCGAAATTTTAATTTTGTTCACTGATGAGTTGTACAATCGCAGTATTTTAAAAATTGTTTGCAGACTCGGGCTAAATTCTCATCAAGTCACGAGTCAATTCGCGTCTGTATTTTATCAAGACTACTCGATTCGACTACTCGATTTATCAGACTACTCAAGTTTCCCTAACTCTGGCCTGTACCAAGAGTACTTAATTTTTATAAACTGTTCAGTATTAGTGGCCACACATTCATACTCGATTGCGTGTCATTAAAACACTGATGCATTACGGGGACTCAATTCTCCCAATGATTTTATACACATTCTTATCTCTTTGCACCTGTATGTGGATTCAATCAATATACCTGAATCACCACCCAATTTTATGTACTTATTGTGTTCGCTGGATATCTCAGGCTTTTATTTTTTTCACTGATTTTTTTTTTCATCTCAAATTTTTTCTGATAATACCTCTAGCTTATCTGGACCTCCTTAACCTACAGCTGAATTAAACCGCAATCGTTTGTTACTATCTTTCCTATAACAATTCATTCCATGCAATAAATTTTTTGACTTATTATTGCATATTTTACTTACTTTTACTTGCATCGTATTATAAAGTTTTCTCATTTGGACTATGAGATGAAGCCCCCATCTGATATTGTTCCTTTTCAGCAAAGTAAATAGATTTTTTTATATCCACTTCTTAGAATGGATCACCCTACCCAAGGGCCTGTAACGGCGGCCACTTATAGACGGACAGGGTTACCGTACAATTGCTGGAAAGATATGATCGTTTCCTGTTCAGCCTAGCCTACCCGAGTTATTACACCCTGAGTTGAGTGGTGGGCATGAATAATCGAGCCAAACTCGAACCCAAGATGTTCAACCTGCGATGCCAATATGTTTAACCACTAGGCCATCGCGACCACTATATCTTGAGTAGCTATCATTCTGGTCCTACGATTCCACAATTCGTCATTGTATAATTATATTTAGAAATGTGATGCTTGTAATGATTTCGTGGAGTATAATGTTTGCATTCTACCAGTCTGGTCGATGACAGAGCTCACTCCCTCCCAATTTGTCACTGTATAGTTATATTTATAAATGTGATGTTTATAATGATTTCATGGAGTATATTGTTTACATTAATTAATGTTGCACGTTTGCATTAATCTAAAAAGTATGATATGAACTTGGGTTTTGGTCCTGTTTTTTTTCTTGTGACTTTTATTGGTGTACAAGAAAATAAATATCGTCTGTTTAAAAAGCATCCATAATATAGAAAGGCTTCATTTGAGAAGCTGTTGCAAAAATTAATTTTCAATCTTTTATCACCCATCTAAGTGGATAACACTGAGCAGGGCCAGGCACCAGTAACAACTGCTTGAGGGATAAAAATGTATTTAAATCGAATTCAGAACATCTAATCCCATCATTGGCATTTAACATAAGAGTCGTTTTGTAGAAAAATTGAAGAAAATGTCAAATTACCCCGTAAAATGGTTTAAGGGCATTATTAGTAATGATCTGACATGGCATGAAAGTCCGCCACCCTGACAATGTCTTGAATCAAACATTTGATTAATGAACAAAGCATTTCCCTGCTGACACCTTGGCCATACAGATTGAAAACCCAGGTTCAAGTCCTAGAGAATCAGCTAGGTAATAGACGCCTACTATTAATATACCCAGGGTATAATAACTCTGGCTTGCTTTGAATAAAAATCTTATTACATTTTGAAAACAGTAACCCTGCTTGCAAGCAATTGGCTGATTTGGGTGGGGCCTTGCTCAGGGTAATCCACTTTAAAAATAGACCTCAAAAAAAATAATTTGACAATACTTTAGCTAATTAGGAGTAAAAAAGACCGTTGCTGGGCCATCAACAAGGGTATGAAATAGGGAACTCTAATTTTGAAGTCTTTGAACTTTTTTTTTATGCATACTAAGATGTAGTTTCAATCTCTAGTAAGCGACAAATAGTAAATTATAGCTAGCAGATTTAGAGGTGGGGAGGGCATGGCAGATGAAAAAAAAATCGTATTTCAAGTGGTTTGGTCAAGTGGCTGAAACAATAAAAAATGCAACTTATCCCTCGAGCTATGTCATATATCGATTTTACTGTCCTGGATAGAATAAAGATAGAAAAAAAATGTATCTCTTTAATCTAAGGCGTTGGTGATGCTTCTCGCGGGGGCCAGATTTCACAAATTAGGCTGTTTTCGATAGTGGTACGGTTCGAAATTGCAGACTAGCAAATTATACCTGTTTTCGTACTGGTACGAAATTTAAAATGATGAATGAAAAATATTATTTAAACTTATTTCCGTACTGGTGTTCAGTAAGATGTACGAACAAAAATAATATCGTACAGTACGTTACAAAAAATTTCGGAAGGTACGGTACGAAATTATTTTGCTGGTTCAAAGTACGATGAAAATTTCACACCATACTACCACGGTACAACCTTTTTGACAGGAGGGTGTTAAGAACTTTTAACCTGAACAGAAAACTACTAAAATAATCGTAACATTTGGCAACTTATTAATTAAAATTCATTAAACGGATTAATTTAAAATAGGGAAATTTGACTCAAATATAGGTATTGGCTTATATATAGGCTTAAAAAAGTTACATTGGACGATCTCTGTTACACCTCCCCAAAACTATTAAAGCACCGCACCACTCTCACACCTCCAATATTTTTCTTATACACAGAATTATGGAAATCACAGCTTTCTCAGAAATTGCATATTACCACAGTTATATTTTGGACAAGTATAGCGATGAATCGAACATACGGAGATAGATGAACTCATATTATAGATCAATATTGAAAGAAGAACAAAAACTATATAACACTTATTCAAATGATATGTCGATAAAAAGAAAACTGAAAATGCTATTCATACATCATAATGGCTCAGTTTGTTGGACAACAGAACGTTCTGTTGTGAAGTCATAATGATATTGTGCTGTAGACCATGAAAATTCATCACCAATATCAACGTTAAATTGTCCGTAATTAAAAGCACAAGCGACAGAATCGTCTAGTTTGAACGGAATATCATGAAGAGGGGATTTTGCAGTTGGATTTTGTCCATGTAGACTTGTAGAACTCGATTGATGTGTTAATAATTGTCCCTGAGAAGAACTGTGTGGTGTAGATTGGTTTTGTGATGATTGTGACGTCGGTCGTTGTGCATTGCAACTTGTTGGTGCATAGTTTTCATATGTTGGTGCATTATGTTGAGCTGGATTATATTGTCTTCCGTTTTCTGAGAACTGTGAAAAAAGTAATCAAGTATTGGGTTATTGAAGTTTGCTCTAACCACACAGGAGGTAGATTCTAATAGGGAACAACTGCCGACCACTCAAATGACAAAGAGCACGATGGCCTCGTGGTTAAACATGTTGGCATCCCAGATTGAAGATCTTGTGTTCAAGTCCAGGTGAGTCCGGCTCGCTTATCCATGCCCACCACTCAACCCAGGGTGTAATAACAGGATCATATCTTTCCAGCAATTGTAACCCTGTACGTCTAATAAGTGGCTGCTATTACAGGGCCTTGGACAGGGTGATCCTAAGACGTGGCTATAAAAAAGAATATAGCCCCAGCTACTATGCTCTATGTGCAAAAGATGATTGGTATCTAGGGATGGGCAGAACTGAATCATTTAGAATTCGATTGGATTTTTTTTTTAAATGAGACCGAATCACTAAATCCATGTACTTAACAAATGTCCCATTTTCCCTGTTTCAACTTGTCTCCATTTTGAAAGTTAAGAAATGTATAGTTTATAGTGTATTTTCCAATTCACACTCCATGTTTAAGAGCAACAATTTTCATATTTTAACGACAAAATACAATCGATTTTGGTCAAATCTGACCAAAATCGATTGCATCTTGTCATTGAAAATAAAAATTATAGTTAAAGTAGAAAGTATTTGTTCCTATGAACAAATCACAATGATTCAATAAATTGTGCTTGGAATCACCGAATCGAATTGCCCATTCCTAGTGGTATCATGAATCATTCAATTTTTCCAGGGATTCAAAATCCAAATATTTGAAAAGCATGCATTTTTGAAAAAAATAGACGTATATTTTAATGTTTTAACGTTAAATGTTTAATGTTTAAACGTTTAATGTTTTTAAGTTTTTGAAAAACGAATTTTTGGTTATTATTCATTAAAATTATTCGATTCGATTCTGAATTCAACAGATATCTGATTTTGGGCGCCCCTAGTTCCACGATGAGCGTTGGTAAATCCATCTAGCATTTCTTGGCTTTCTTTTAGTCGTCTTTTACAAAGTGCAAGAAATAAGGACTATTCTAAAGCCTGTAGAGGGCTTAAAACAGTTAAATACATTATAAAATTTATAAAGATTGTGAAAGTATGGATGGATATTGTACACTACTTTAAAAAGAAGAATCAAAGACACTAAATAACGTCCATAGCACGGCAACAACCATCAAAAGGAGAGCCTAACAGAGTGTAATGGCGATACAATAACCGGTAATTAAGAGCGACCAATAGCGGACTGATATTTAATATATGCCACTTTTTCTCCCCTTCCCCCAAGAAAAATGTAAATGTCAGATGCTCCTTTGTAATTCAAAGTTTAAGGGTCAAGCCGAGATGTAGGCTTTTCACATTGGATTCATAGGTATGCTTGATGGTCGCCTCTTTCGACACAAATAAAGACATAAGAATATGTTAGGGCAATACTAAAGCTTAAGCCTACATGGTGTTATTAATTTGGATTAATCCACTTATCTTAATCCAATACCTCATGACAATTATACGGTAAATGGAAAGAGTAGAGATAATAGGCATCGCTTGAGGTAATGAACTTAACTTAGTGCTCCACTGACTGAATTTTATTTAAATTCAGGAATTGATTAAGTTTCTAAACTAGATTCTGTAAGAAACTACTTCCTATATGTCCAATATTTCATGATAAATCACTAGTACCATCAAAAAATAATAATTTTGGGTCTCTGACAGTAACAAAATGCTTCAAAATCATCCGAAGGTATTATTTATCCGCAAAAAAATGGCACAAAAAGACAACCGAAGATCATTTCCTACCTCAGTGAAAATAATTTTGTTTAAGGCAAGGGGTAGGCGATCTGATAGTACTCATGTTGCAAATACACCGCTTTATAGGTTTCCGTAATCTTGCATACTCAAATTTACATAAAATATCTTTTTCACGGACTAAGACTGATTCATTGTGGTTCCTTTTGCTTATTTTATATGTAATGAGGAATTGATTTATTTCATCAAACATTAACGAATCCCACAGATTACGACAAATCTGCAAGCATGCTGATATGTAACAAAAAATATATATATATGCAAAACATTTTGATCACTCTCAATTACCGTATTTTGCGGTGTATAAGCACCTCTGTGGTAATGGTCGCAAAGGGTCATTTTTCCAAATTTTGCTATTTTGTACACAGATCTGACGCAACAGCGTAATAGTCGCAAAGCGTCCGTGAATGACTCCTCAAAAACGGAAACACACGCTGCGCCTTATCAAACGCTAAATTAATAACCTACAGTAATTCATTAACTCAGACGCATGGAACGAACGCAGTATCGTTTTTGCCCAGGTGTGCAATGTCGTTTCGGCCGAAGACCGTAAAACATCGTTTTTTCTCCAGGTGTGTGTATGTTATTGTTTCCGTTTATGCAACGATCGCGGAAGCAAAGAACAAAGCAAATGTATAAAATGTGTTCTGTGCACTTTATACTCCCCACTGCTACAGTTCATATTTTTTGTTCGATATGTTACACGAAGCAACACTGTGGCATTTTCGGACTGCGGGGCGTCAGAAGTTATACCATATAAGGAGATTAGACTGCGAGGATTTTATTAAATTCCGTTCCGCTTGTGTATCTGATTTTGACTATCATGGCACCTACCGCATCTAGTAAAAGCTGAACTGCCGGCTCTTGATTGATTGATTTTGTTGATTAAAGGGTGCCGTCGATTGCGTCATCGTCAAAACGTCAAAGTAATGCCGCACCTTCCGAGTTTAAATTCCTTAGGGGGTATTTGAAACAATATATTATTGGCGATAAAATAATTCATTTTTTTTTATAAATCAAGTTTTTAAATACCAAAATATATTTTTCGATGTCACAATTGTAGATTTTTCCTTGTTTCGTTAATTTAAAGACTGGCGTCGATTGCGTCATTGTCAAAACAGCAAAGTAATTCGCGTCGAACTTGCTAAGTTTAAATTCCTTGTTTTGTTAATTTAGAGGCTGGCGTCGATTGCAAACTACATACATTTCTTATTGCGCCGTTTTGCAATGAATGATATAATACTGGCCGTTCCGATTAATGATCACACATGATCGGATCGTCATCAAATTAAAACGCATGTACGACGAGTACCAATGAAAATTCACTAATGTTGGCATGCAAAAAAGATCGAGCATGTGCTAGGCACACGATAAATTTGGGTGCAGTCTATTATCAATTTAATTCAAATCTCTCTACAATTTGACGTATCTTGAAAGTACATGCGCTCGCCGCGTCATCTATATATAACTTTTATATACTGTAATATAAAACGCTTCACAATTCGCTGTGGATCGGGGCAAATAAATAGGTCGAAGCAACATATAAGTCTCAGAAAGAAAAGTTTTGGAAAAAAGTAGCGACTTGTCGGCCGCAAAATACGGTAATTCGTTTTAGATTAAAACTTCATGATACAAAACATCATTTGACATTATTTCAAATACTTAAATTTTTCATAGGAATTTGATCAAAATTAAAATCTTTTTAATTTTAAGCTTTTTGGAAGATACCAGAATCATCAAATCTCTTAATGGGATCAAATCCCGGATAGGAGTATATTGACCTTTCATGTTTTGTTTGGAATGAGTCACCAATGGAAGCCCGAATGTCGGCTACTCTGCTACTCAGAAACCAAAAGAAAATGGATTCTATGCTGAAAACCTAAATAATTGGACATTGATATCCTTTACCTGATACATTGGAGGCAAATCATGTTCGCTGTTATGTTTATCTGGAGTTATAGCGTTTCTTTCATCTTCCGTTTGCCCAACGAGTACGAAACCGTCTTCTTCTAAATCCTTCGAGTTTTCGCCTTCGTGTGATAAAGGTGCTGGTTGTTGATGGCTGTGGTGTTGAGGCTTTAGCTTCTTTGTGAAAAATGACATTTTGGTTTTGGTACTCTAAATACAATTTAAGTCTAAATATATGAAAGATTGCAATTAGTAAAACGTAGTGATTGAAATCATAGAAATTAAATATCAGTCATCAAATACAAAACAGGATCCTCTGGCTCGGCATCATATTATCGAGTAGCATATCGCCCAGGGCAGATGTCACTCACTGCACTTCACTATAGTGGTTTAGTTCTGTATGAGATGTTTTCGCTTGAAGTGCAGTTAGAGAGAACTGGTATAAAAAATTTTACTTTTAATTATTCGTCTAAAATATGTTTTGGAGTATCCAACAGTAATAAAACTGTACGAATTCTTCACAATGTCCCACGCTCCGCACTACATAACAGTTCTGAAGCATGTTGTTCCATTCTAAGAAAGTAGCATTAAAACTGGGAGAACTTGAAAAAAAAACTAGAAACTCTGGACTACTAACTTTGCAAATGGGCTCTCTCAATTAGATTTTTTATAGCCACTTCTCTGAATGGATCGCCCTAAAAACACCCTGTATCAGCGGTCACTTATTGGCAGACATGGTTAGAGTCGTTGGAAAGATATGATCTTTCCAACTCGGCTTAGCCTACCCAAGTTATTACACCCTGGATTGAGAAATAGGCATGGATTAACGAGCCGTGCATTGCAATATTTTTGCATAGCGCATATGGCCCACTTAAATATTTGTACTGTGTAGAACAATTAATATATATTGTTATTTTTATTTACCAACCAAACTCAAACTAGATAAATCTATTGAAATATTTAATGCTGCAGACAATTCATTTTGCAAAAGATCATACAAGTCCGAACCATCATGAGCATAAATCCATTGTCCGTTTATATAATCGTAACGTTTCGGTCCAGATGTCGGTGACGAGAGCCATATTTGTCTATTAGGTGATTGTTTATTTATAACATATGTCCCTTTTTCTTTCCCTAAATGCATGGTCATTACCCCACTGCTGTAGTTTATGTCCAGTTCATCATTATCAATATCTTCGAAAATATTTTCAAAATACTCTGCTAATTGATCCAAAGTTTCTTCGCTGATTCTTTCATATTTATTCAAATCAGTCAACTTTTCTTGTGAACTTTGAGAGAAGAGACGATAATTTGGTAACAAGAATGTGGACATATATCCATGATCATTTTCAACTTTTCTCGTAAGAATCCTTCTTTGGTTTTCTAATATCTGCTGATGCCTTTCCAAATTTAATCGTGAACAACTCCTTACTCGACAAATTAACTGTGTCGTTAGACTTCTTTTAAAAACGCTTCTGGTCAATATTACCATTTTTAATTCCCCAAAAATACAATGAAAAAGAGACCAAAAATCCCCAGTGAACTTCGGAGGGTACTGGGCGCATTGGACCGTTACAAAAATACGTATTTTTAGATCAGAGGTGTTTACACATTTGTCACGATTTATTTGTGACGTAATGAGGGAATTGAAAATAATTTTTATTTGAAAAATCTTCAAATGTGATTATAATTTTTATCTTTAGCGTTGTTTGATTTTTACTATGCAATATATAGAAAATTGTTCTACAAAAGTTTTTAAAGAAAAAATTCACAACCGCGAGATGTCTCTCTAGCTTCATGACAACCATAGCGTGACGTCACATTTTATCGGTTCGCAGCATTTTCATGCATGATTGAACCTTGCGGAAACCGGACATTTCTCACCACCAGCTGTTTGTTTTGCTCAATCGGGACGTCGTGGCTTTTGTTTGCAGATTCTTTGTGGCCTAAATTTCGCTCCTGATGCCTGGTTGGCGTATTTTCAATGATAGGTGTGAAATTTGTTGGATTGTTAATACTGTAAACATTCCTTTGGGTAAGCTAGAAATGGTTTGCATTGTGCATTAGTACCGGTACCAATTTTTTGTTTTTAATTTTTTTCATTATCTAAGCAATACCGGTACCGGGAACAGCGCCCAAAAACCAACTAATAATCACTCACATGCTTACAGTAGCCTATATATTGAAGAGATGGTGTCGAAGGAAACTAAAAGCTGCTGCAGTTTGGAACCAGCAATGCCTTCGGTAACATAACAGATTCAGCTGTCTGTGTTAAGCTGTAAGTGGAAAAAATCAAGCATCTCTGTACTGATACAGATGAGAATCGACCCCATATCTGCCTATAATCAGGTACTAGAGAGCATTAATGGGCGCCAGTATCTGCTCTAATAACTTCTGCCACTTCCACCTTATTTCTATATTTATATAAGTTAGTTTTTTCATGCATTTGCATGTTAATTGTTTGCAATTTTATTAACTTAATTTTTAACACATACCGCACCGGTACTGTAGTCTATATGAACCAGGGACAGTTGTAAGTTTATCGTGCTCTCTGGTTGGTTATTCTTATCCAGTTTAGGGATTACTAATAAGGTAATTTTTGTGTAGCAATTTCATAAAGTGGTAGATGGTTTTACCACTGCCCTGGGCAGACACCACCAGGTAGACTCTTAGTTCTATTTGATATGCTTAATCGGTGCAATACTAACGGTGTAATTTGCTGTAGTTCCGAATGTTAATTCAGACAAGCTTCATCAGGGCAGTGAATATTAAAATAAAAGGCCACTCTATATAATGAAGAAGATGACTTCTAAAACCACTACGGTAAAGGATAAATATAACACTCAACAAACAAATAATCAGACTAACCAGGCTAAGACTGTCGACGATAAAATAACGATAAATAAGCCTTAAGAAACATACAATTTTCCCTATCATTAATATTATTTTGATCCTCGTGAATATGGTACGGTTCTAAGGATAGAATATTGCCCATTTGCTAAATTTCCTTCTGATGGAAATCGTTACCTTAGGGTGTCTGAGCAACTGGCATTTTGCCAGTCTGTACTAGGTAATCGCTACCGCTAAATTTAGTTTCATCTGTTTTTTATTTCTCAGTCCTGCGTTTCAGAAAAAAAAAAATTAATTTAGTGAGTGTAGGAATTTTGTAATCCAAGATGCTTTGGGCAATTTTATTGCTTGCAGTAGTGCAATCATCAAATGGCATTATTGGAATACATCGGACAAACACTTTAAAACCAGCTTGCGAGAACACAGCATGGACAAAAACAGGCGCCGAAGACTTTTCCGAAAGTGTAAATTGCAAAAGTATGGTTGGAGATATTTTTCAACCCTCCCCTGTGGAGTCAAATGCAGAAAATATCTCAACAAATGATATTATTGAATATTCCAAATTTTCTGCCGCTATATACTCCGTTATAAGTGCCTTTATGGTGGGGCTGAGTGGTATATTGCCCCTTATTATGCTCCCGAAGCAGGGACACGGTACTAAATACCTAAATCGGCTACTAAGCTTTGCTGTGGGTGGCTTACTTGGAGATGTTTTCCTTCACCTGTTGCCAGAATCATGGAATGCTATGCTAATGTCCAACTCAAGCCACTCAGATATCCATAATGTGGGAATGTATAACGGATTATGGGTTTTATGTGGATTTGTCTCATTTTGGTGTTTGGAAAAATTATTCCCAGACGATCAAGAAGCATCAGAGCTAGAAAAAGAAACTCATTTATCGAATGGGAATATATCACATCAAAATTGCAATGGGAATAACAATACTGCGGCAAAGCATATGGTCCAAGAGACCGAATGCTACTGTGGCGGTCATCAAATACAACTTTCTAATGGGGTCAAGAAAGAGGGTAAAGGTCAAACAACAGCTACTTCTTCAAAATCCAATGTTAAAATGAGCGGATATTTAAACTTACTTGCTAATTTTATTGACAATTTCACCCATGGACTTGCAATAGGTGGGAGCTATCTTATCGGCCGTTGGGTGGGGATTCTCACCACGTTAGCGATATTATTGCACGAAATCCCCCATGAAATTGGGGACTTTGCAATTCTACTTCGAGCTGGCTTTGATCGCTGGCATGCAGCAAAAATGCAACTTTTTAACTGCCACTGGAGGGCTAATAGGGGCAGCTTTTGCTCATTTTGTTGACGCAAATGCAACAGGTGGTCGCGTGGTCTGGATTTTGCCCTTCACTTCAGGTGGATTTATATATATTGCTTTATGCACTGTGGTGCCAGATTTACTGACTGAAAAATCGCCAAAAGAATCCTTCATTCAAATGTTATTAATGATTTCAGCTATTGGTGTGATGGGCCTTGTTAGTATCATAGAGTAATACCAAATCTGTAAAATTTTGTTAAAACATTTTTTATTAAGTATGAGCCACTGATGGAGACGAGACGCGGTCCATCTGTGGCTCATGTCTAACAAAATAAAATTTCTGATTTGGTGATAGTTTATTTATTAATAGCATTATCAACCACTACTGTGCCTTTATGCTCTGTTAGCAGTAGAGCCCGAATTAAATATTTTTTTATTGTCCTAACCAATACTCTGCACATGAATCTTAACGCAAAACTTATAATGGACTGTGAATGTAAAGAATAGGATGTGAAGAAATAGCATTTTTTTGATTATACTTTTTTTTACTGAAATTCACTCTTGAGTAATGTCGGGAAGCAGTGCCGAGAAGGGACCAACTCGCGCCCACTTAATAGCAAAGAGCTACTACAAGATATAGTACCCGCAACTGCAGTCTAAGAGCAAAACATCTCAAATAGAACTGGTAAAATGGTAAAATGCAGTAAGTTATATCTGCCCTGGGTCATGATTGACCATCTTTTTGTGATCAATGTAAAAAGGTAAAAGCAAGAAGCAAAGTAAAGAACTTAGTAATGTATAGGCCGGGCTCTAGTTGAATGAACCTTGATCTTTTTCATAACATTTTTTTTTTATTTTAATTCGTATTTTTCAGTCCAATTTGGGATACAGGCCAATAGGCCATTCGTGAATTAAATCATTATCTGTCATTATTACTATATGGCTTATATTTCCCTCAAGTGCCCTTAGGAAATTGTTAGACATTTTTTATGCTTATGCTTATCGTTCCTGTGCAGTTTTTTTTTTCTATAGTATTCTAGAAGCCCACTTTTACGATTTTTGTGTCACAGAATATTGAAAATTTTATAAAGTCAGACTTAGCTCTTTTTTTGGCCTCTATGTAATACCTGATGTTTCTGGTAAACTTTATTGTTTTGAAGATATTATTTGGGTTAATTTTGGACAAAATTTAATGAGCAGAACATCCCTTTTGATTTGTTTGTTTAAGAAATGTACTGCATTTATCCATTTCCTCCTTTTCAAAAAGATTTCAAAAAAATTTACAGAACATTCTAGTTTAGGCCTTTCAGAAGTATTGGATTACTGAAAAAAATATCAGTTCTTATTTGGAGTTATTTCATTTAAAATTATCTGACTCCCCATTTTAGTTTTCATTTGAATGATTATTCAATGCACTGCTATGTTGTCTTATTTTTGTCGAATGGAAGTGCAGTTAGACTTTGACCTTTTGTTTTGTTTAGTGACTTAGTATTGCCATTTCCCATTTCTAATAAAAAGCCTTCAACTGAGCAGAAATTTTATTTTATCAAGCATGAGCCACACTTGGGATGTGTATAATATATATACCATCATTACCCATTTCTATAGTAGGGTGTCATAAAGTCCATTTAGTTTTCTCTGTATAAATAAAAAGCTTAAAACACCATCAGCACTGTTATTGCATAGCAGTGTTGATGGCTTTTAAGCTTTATGCATGATTTCAACATTGCTGTGCAAATAAAATGGACATATTAACTGGGACTGTCCAAAATATTGGATTTGTGATTCGCGAATCATAAATTATTCGATTCGATATTCTCTGTGATTCGAAATCAACATATTCAAAAAATTATACCTTTCCAGATAATAGACATATATTTTGGTGTTTCAATGATTGTTTTTGAAAAAAACTTTATGTATATTGAATATGTACTGTTAATTCGAATATTTGATTCTAAAAATTATTCGATTCAATTTTGAATTCAATAGATAATCGTTTTTGTCTACCCCTTGTATTATCCCCAAATCAGAAATTTAACTTCCCTAAGCATAAGTTACGGATGTGCCCGCGTCTTAGCGACACAATCCATCAGTAACTCCTACTTAACAAAAGATAGTTAGGCGGAGAAGTTCTGAACAGGAAATCCTCCTGTCCATGATATATCTCAAAATATCATAGTTTTTGGCATATGAATCCTTTTCTGATCGCAGCTTTTAGTTCTCTGAGAATATTTCAACTATGGCCCATGCTCGACAAAATAAAATTTTTACTTGGTAAAACCATTGCAGAGTTGATATATTGAACTATTCCTAGACCATATTTTCTTCCATCACCGTACTATGCATTAATATTGAACTCCTTTTTGTTATTAAACGTGAAAATGTGAATATTTTTTCTTTGTTATCATTAATATAAACTCAGATATTTTTGAGTTTTCTTGTTTAGTTTGGATAATTACGTATATTATTCTAGAATTTGAAGAAGTTTTTTTCTTGATTATCTCAAACAAGTTTATTGTGCAGAAAAATCAGGATTGGTGCCAGATTTTACATCGTAAGATTTGTCATCAGCCCTAGTTATGCTGCACAATATATTGATTATACTTTAAAATGTATTTATTCTTTTGGATCAATTTTTGAATTATATCCTTCGGACTTTCATAGTTTAGGTAGTTAAATTTTTAAATCATTTTTTCTCACTCAACTTTATTTACTGTTCGAAGCATTTTATTTATCAAAACTCGAAATCATAAAAAATTCAAATTTGCCACTTTCAATGAAATGAAGCATAATCCGGTCCCAATCTTTCGTCAAGATATGTAAATTATCTGTCTTCTTTATCAGTACAATGAAGGTATATTTTGATTATTTAACAAAATTAATGATTTATTAAATAGTAATGCTTTCTCGTTGAATTTTCTCGCAATGGGGGTCATTTTTCTTCAGCTTCTGAGCGTAGTGAAGCATCTGATTCCGGTATTTTACTCTATACTATAGGATCTTAGCGTATTTGGCTCGATATCAATGTGGCAATTCAAAGTTATTTATAAATCTGAATTCTCACTGTTCATTTCTGGTTCCCACACCACCTCTTAAAATATTTGATGTGATATAAAATTTGGTAATTTGAAGTCATGTTAGTTTAATGGAAGCACCGTTGCCTTATCCTTCGAACTCTTATGCAATATTTTATTAGTTCTATTTTAATAATGCCGCTTGTTTATTGCATTGTTTGTTAATAATGCTTACTTTTGTTATGTAATAATAATGCCCTTACTTCGCCAATATTTGGTCCCACAACATATATTCTTGTTAGGTTATATTGTTGTACAGAATATTTATTCTCTTCGATTTCCCTTCCTTTTTGTTTGTATTGATTTGTTTGTTTTGTGACTTGTGAAATTCCCAGCTGGGTTTTAATGGCGCCAGGCTGAACTCGGCAGTTTTTTGTTATTTTGAATTCTGTGCACTTTTCTTTTCTCCTGTATTATTAATGGATTTGATTTTGCTACACACGACCCGTAAACGGACCAGGGTTTGAATTAAATATTTTAACTTACTGTCAAATGTGTAGAACAGCTGGGTATTCAGGTATTCTGATGTTATTTTTTACATTTTTTTTTATTGAAATTCACTTTGAGCAAAGCCTGAAAGCAGTGCCTGAAAGGAACTTATTAACCGCCACACAACAAGCATAGAGTTTGATTTGGATATTCAAACTCTAATTTTTGATTTACTCTCGAATTTAATTTTTTGTGCAAGAAATCAGGTTGGAGAATGCCCTTATTATCATAGCCAGGTGTTCTAAAATTTTGATTAAAAGTAAATAAATTATGACTTTGTTGCAAAACGGAAAAACGTCCAAAACTTATTGAATATTTGAATATATCCGAAAAGTAACATATTCGATATAGTAAAATTCTTGATTATAGATATATTTCAGAATAGTTATGAAACTATGCCATTTTTATTTGCATAAATTTGGACAGAATCAACAGAAAAAATTGTTTTCGCTGATAAATAGAAAAATAATTTGCTTTTTTCAATCAATGTGATAAAACTATTTCTTAATAAAGTCAGAACCATATTCAAGCAGAAAGTATTCAGATTCTGTGACTCGGGCTTTATTTACGTGCTCGAATCTTAAATTCAGACTCCTTGTTGTACGTTTTCACAGTAAAGTTGAAGAATTATCAATACCTTTTTGTTGAGTATGAGACTGAGAAAGATGATGGGCTCAGTCTGTGGCTTATGTTTGATAAAGAAAAAAACTTCATTTTGCAATGAAATCATGATATATTTACAAAATTTTTAAGCTATTAAATTCAATGTACAAAAATAAGGCTTCACTGCAAAATGGCAAAATATGGTCAAATGTCAGCAAGATTTGTTAATTGAAGCATGTTTTCTATTTTGTATTGATTTCCGAATACCCCCTTTTTTAGGCTATAAGAGCAACACTTAGTCGTACATAATCATACCTCCTAAAATACATCCGTTTCAAGTGCCCAGATAATAATTCATTAATGGAATCTTTAAGTCTTTTTAAATGCATGTAATTGTGTTTATTTTAGCTCCCTTTCATAATGATATTATTATTAAGGGCCTAGCAAGCATGCTATATTTGCCTTAGGCAGTATTATGTTCTCTTATTATTAAATCAATTCTTGATGGATTGCCTTCAATTAAGTGCTTGACAGTCAATTTTTAAAAAAAACTCTGTGCTAGGGCCTCTACTCTTGGTTTTATACGGGTGTTCGGAATGTTCATGTCATCTATGCAAAAATATCATGTTCTCATTCCACAAAAATATATGTTATTGTAAGCTTTCGTTAGAACATAGTCTAACTTCTTCAGACAAGATTAAAGTCATTTTCTTCTGTTGGAGAAAAAAGCTTCAAAACCTTCAACACTGCTATTTCATAGCAGTATTGATGATTTGGAACCTTTTTTAATTGTTTGGTTGCTACCAGACAATCAAAAAGGGACATTTATAATATTATATTATCATGAAATACTGCCCATTTGACAAATTTTATTCTGATGGAACTTATTATCTTCAGATGTTTGAGTAGCGATACACCGTAACTAGCATTCTGCCCATATTTTCAAATATCATATCGAATCATTTTTAAATCAAAATTATAGCACTCAAAATTGAAACAAGACAATATTGACTAATAAATTGTCAAATTTCTTCATCATGATAGTGGGATTTTTTTGTTCCCAAACCAGTCGAAAATACTTTATACATATGGATGTTTTTGTTTAGCCTCAGTCGCTACTGCTGAGTTAGCAAAATCCTCATGCTTGACAAATTAGAAATTGTTATTGGCTTGGTTAGCTCGATCGGTAAAGCGTTGGAAATACGCTACGAGCTACACATCTCTGACCATCATTGTTGCAAGTTCGAATTATGTGTGGGATGATGATTACTGTATGTGTGAGAGGTCTGATGAGCGCCTCACGGTGCACTGTGGTTCCCATAAGCACTGCTTATGTCTTCCTCCATCGACCAGGTTCCACGCACAGGAAAAAATGAGAAATATGAAAATTCAAAATATGTCGCCTCATTCGGAACTCGTATCTACACGAGAGGTAGTGGTTTGCTATATGGTTATGGCTGTGTTCTCGGCTTCCCTGTCCTGCAGGATCTGAATGAAATCCCATCCAAACACATATTGCAAATCACACTGGGTAGCCTAGTTCCTATGATTTGAATACTCATTTGCATGGCCGGTTTGATTTGACACAATGAATATGTTGGTGATTTCCAGTTTTTGAAATTACCTTGCTGTTACAAAAAATTGCCTCTTCATAAACTTCTCTCAATAATCTATGAAATTAAAAATATTAAAAAACATATCATGGTAAAAATTTATCGAAAAAAAATCCTTTTGGAAGGAAATAAGTACATTTTGAATATATAATATTGATATAACTGTACAAAACTCTCCAGAATCATCATACTCTCGTAGTGACATGCATATTAAGAATACTAAAAATGCCTAGAAAAGTTACAGATAACAATGAGGGCATTAAATGGATCGTTTGTTTGTTTTACAAATTTGTTTTATAAAAATAACTATTCTGAAATTAGTCCGTAGTCAAAAAGCCAGTCATATTATCTGTTTTCTACGTTATTGTTACAGTCCATGGTTACTCATCTTGTAATTGCCCTGTTGTGTTTTATGTAGATAAGATAGTGTTTGTTGTAAAATGTATTATTTCAGTATATTCCAGTATATTGTATTTGTGTGTGCAGTTTTCTTTTTGTTTCAAAGAATTTATGAATAGTAATAATATGCAAATTTTGACTGAATTTTTTCTTATTGTAATCTCGGTTCCTTATCTTAGATAATAGTTATTAATATAAAAATATAGATAATACTAAGATATGATAAAAATGAAAGGGTGGTCACCAGAATGCAAGGTCTGTGGCAAAAAGTTTGAAAAAAAAAATGTAATGTTGATGATAAATCACTGGAAAGAGCACAAGAATGATGGATCTGCCCCGAAAACAACGACAGACTATTCAGAAATGTGTAATGCACTCATCAAACACGCCAAAGAGAGTAAAAAGGATTCTGGTGCAAATTTGATTGCACCACTATTGCGCAATATCAATTTAAACGATAATTCTATGACAGAAGAGAGCAAAAAGGCTGAGATGGAAGCTTATAAAAAAGTTATGGAAGTTGTTGAAAAAGTTAAATCAAAACCAGGCTACAAAAGCCCTGTAGTTGATTTCGAGTCTTTGCTCAAAAGACCAAATATAAGTGATTCTCAAAATGATTCTCTAGTGAATGAACCATATGATCAGTCAATGGCTGGGTCTTTGCAATGCAAAAAATGTGGAATGTCTTTCAACAGCTTTTTTAAGGCTCGAGATCATCACCAGATGCATAAAAAAGAGATTTTAGATAAAGTTGATGAAACGACCGTTGATGAAACTGGTTCAGGGGAAAGTGATGCAAAATCAAATGGCAATGCGGGGGAGGTATCTAAAACAGGAGATGCGCCTGAGGTTAAATCCGAGGTCATCGATATATCTGACACATCTTGTACTGAAATGTCTGAAGATTGTAAAGAAGAATCGAAACCGGATAACTTGAATTTTAGTTCCTCACCACACTCTTCAAAAATGGGAACAAGTGCAAAATTGAAAATTGATTCAAATGCTGCAATGAAAGATGATTTATTGTGTGTGGTTATCAGCGATTCTGATTCTGACAGTCATAGCCATCTAACCCCTCTCGCGTACGATTATGCAGAATTCGCGAAAGCGGCCGAAGAAATTAAAAAGAAACGTCTTTCCTCTGATAGTTTGTCTGCAAATAGCACTTTCTCTAAGATTTCTACAAGTTCTAAGACAAAATTTATTAATACGACACCAGAAAGATCTCAAAAAACTATTTCAAACTCAAATAAGTTGTTAACGAGTTCTCCTGTGAACAAATTGCTCCCTCCAGTGGATATGGACATATCTTCAGATGATATTTTGGAAAATAATATCGTAATTGTGTCAGCCGTAACTCAAGCAAAAAAGGTGCTTACGGAACAGATCAAAGATACAATGCAAGAGAATGACACAGCCTCTGACGTACTTAGCGAATCCCGCAAAAACAGTGGGAATGTTATCAGCACAACGAAAGATTCTTCGTCAGACTTTCCAGTTCGAAAAAAATTTTCTAAGAAAAAGAAGTCTCGAAGGCATTCTAAAACCATCTCTACTGATACAGGGGACGATAAATTTCCGTTCAGTAAAAATATTTCTGAAAATTCTTCAATTGTAAGTGCTGAGACAGATACAGCTCCTGAATCCTCTTTCTTCAAACCGTTGATGAAGAAGCCGTCAAAACCACGTAAAAGTAAAATTTCAGACAAAACAAAAGATAATAAAAAAGTCGTATCTGTTAAAAAGAAACAAGCTGCTAGCCGAAAAACTATTCAGTCTGATGTCGCAGCAAGAAAAAAGAAGACTAAAAAAGTGAAAAAAATTCAACGAATCATGGAATCCGATTCAGAAAGCGACATTAGCGAGATTTCTCCACAGAAAATAAAGATTGTTAAGAAGCATAGTAATTCTGGGGCAAGAAAGCCAAAAAAATCAGTCTGGGATGATGATTTAATAAATCCGTTGAGGAAATCGAAATCTATATCAAAGAAGTCTGATAATTATGATCGCGCGTTTGATGTAACGGACACTGAAGATGAATCAACGGATTCTTTATTAGATGAAACAACTCCAAATGTTTCCCAAGGGGTTGAGATGGATATTTCAAATTCTGGTAGTGATGCAGCAAAGACCAAATCACATGCGCAAAGAATAGATCTTAAGAAGTGTTCAGTCAACTTAGGACCAAAAATAGAGAGCATTAACGCGGACTTTGCAAAGAAACAACTTTCAGTTGAGAGTGAAAACCTTGTACCTTTGTCCATGTCCATGGAAGAGGAAAAACTTGACACCGAGAATGATTTGGAATCTCCTGGAAATAATTTTTACCCTGATTCGCAACCTTTTTCAGAAATTTCACAGGAATTGGTTATAGATATAGACACACAAGCGTTACCAGAAAACACGCATGAGCGATCAATGTTTGATGTCTTATCTGACGAAAACGTGTCTACGGACACGCAAACAGATGATCTTATAACTACCGAACAAAATGGTACGACAAGTTTAGATAAAAATGAAGAAATCAAAGAATTTTTTGATGACTCGCAAGAATTGACACCTGACACACAAGTCAAAACCAACTTTCCGATATTGAAAGATATACTCGGCTCCGAGCCTGCTAAAAGCTCTACACAGATCGATAGCGTTTTGAATATAGAACCTCAATCCGCAGAGGACGCTACCACTGAAAAACAATCTGACAGTGAAGAACGTTTGTACGAAACTTTGCGTAAAATGTACGAACCCATTTCAGATGAAGAATCACAGTCACAAAAAGAGGAACAAACCGAACCCAGTAAAGAACGTCGAAACGAAGAAACCACTACTGCAAATCTATCAATAGGAGTGAGCAGCGGTAAACATCAAACAGAAGAGAATCTTGGATTTCAAAAAGTAACAACACAGGTTCGACAGGCTCAGTCAATCCCAATTGCTCCAAAACCACTAATGGAGCAAATCCATCCACAACCAGTAGGTGGCGCTAGTACTAATTTTCTGCCCATTTTAAATGACGACAGAAGGCAATATTTGTTCGCAAGTACAGTAGGCATAGTACATCCATACCCTGCTCCTTCGGTACCAAGTTATCAAATGCAGCCTCAAGGAATTCATCAATACTCTCAAATGCAAGGAGCTGCTTTGATGCAAAGCCCCACTGTTGCACACCAATCAAACACAAATATTAGTAGTTGGCCTCAAAGTGCGGCTACAGTTCGAGTTAACGCAGCAACAGCTCAGACTTCTTCAGTAACAAATACCCCAGCTTTAGTTTATGAAGACCTTTCTGAAGCTGAATCCGTTGGTACGATCGCGAACAAACAATCGAATTCTAATGCCAGGATTATGACTCATCAATCTGTCATTGTTAACCAACAATCAGTGACGGAAAGTAATATTCCACAACTTGAAAAATCGTATGAAGAAGGAAAATTGATCATTGACACACAAGCTACATTTGATGACAGCAACTTGATTGTTGATTCACAATCAAAATGCCCCATCAGCCCAGATTTGGCGTTGTGGTCAAGTCCTGAGCAAACAACTCAAGAAACTCCAACTGAAATAGCAGCAGGAAAGACTGAACAACAAAATATTGAAATGAAAGAGGAATATGTACCTACAAATGATAAAAATTCAGAGACTCTAGATTCAATTGACGAAATTGGTGAAGCAATTATCTTAAGAACAGGTAAATCTAAGATAAAGAAAGAGTATAGACCTGCAAACATGCAAGAAGTTACTGAAAACATGCAAGATTATGCTGATAAGGTTGATATTCTGATACCTAGCAAACGAAAAGAAAAAATCACTCCCACTCGTCGTAAAACTGTTGATAACTCGACAAATGATTGTAATATGTTCCAAAACTTTGGCACTGTGATTTCAAATTTCACTGAAAATCCACGAAATCTTCAACCTTGGAACACAAGTGAGAACGACACCACAACTCCAAAATTCCCTTTCAAATCTACTTGAAAAATCAACGTCGGTGCCAAAAATGACGCACAAAAAAGTTTTCAGAGCTTCTTCGTCGAAGATACCCGAAATTGAATGCTCACAAGAAACTCCGATAGACTTGTCTATATCTCGAAATAGCGAAATTGGTATAAATAAAAGCAGAGCCTCATCAGTGAATAAAAGTAACGTTAATTCCAGAGTAAACCCAACAGAGATTGTTACTGATCGTGAAAAAGTTATGGATCTTTCAAATGCATTAAATCGGAGTAATGACAGAAGAAATCATTCGGCTGATGAGAGACCGCTTGAATTGCTGGCTACAACAGATAATAAAGTGCAAAACAAACCATCGAAAATTTGTGAAAAGTTCAAAAGTCCTTCAAATAGCTTAGCTAGCGAAAACAGTCAACGATCAAGCTCGGATGACAATAGTAATGGCTTGAGTATTAGGGATATGGGGCCTGAGGAGCCACCAGTTGTGAGAAAGAGAGCAACTGCTCGCAAATCTATTCGTAGAAAGTCAAGCCATCATGAAAACCAACAACAACCACTGCCATTGGCTAGTTTGTCGCCACCGGAAACAATACAACCAATCAAAACCACCCAATGTGATTTTTGTGGCAAAACGGTTTCCTCTTTACAAAAAGATTTATTTCTGCATTGGCAAAATGATTGTTCAAGAGGAAAATTGTCGAGTTGATTTTTGCTGAGTAATTATAACTGGTACTAAGTCAAGCATGAGCTCGCATCGTCTAGTCAAGATCCTTCTCATGCTTGACAAAATTGAATTTCTCTATGCGGCCTGAATCAATAAAAATTAAAACAAATTCATATTTCTGATGAGTCAGTCTCCATGACTCAACAAAAATCGATCTTGCTGAATTGCAAATCTCATTGAAATACTGAACTGCATTGAGGCCAGTCTGTAAATAGAACGAACTTTTGTTGACATTTCAATTTGGAAGTTTTGCAGTAAAAGGCCTGTCAGGTAGGGTCGGTCAAAACCAAATCATTTGGAATTTGAATCTGATTTGAATATACCTTTCGAATCTCATCGAATCACTAATTTTATGTAAATAACAAATATACCATTTTTGCTATTTCAACTTGTCTCCACAGCAAAAATCGAAAAAATCAGTTTGTTGCGTGTCTCCAATTCGTTTTCATATTTTAACAACAAAATATAATCGATTTTGGTCAAATTTGACCAAAATCGATTGCATTTTTTCGTTAACAATGAAAATTAAGTTTTTATTCCTATGAACAGTTAACAACGTATTTGAATAAATTGTGTTAAAAATCATCGGATGGAATTGCCCGGCCCAAGTTTAGGTCGATCATTTCAGCGTTTGAATTCTAAAATTACAATTTGAAGCCAAATCCATCACCTTAATAATAAGTTTGATTTTTTTGGATTACTTCTCAATGCAACATAATATGCGACATTTGACAAAAAAAATTGCATTATATGCCTTTGTTTAAGCGAATCTGTATTTCAAAGGAAGGATGCTATAGCAAAAAAAATATAACTACTAGACAAGAGGTTCAAGAGAGTTTCTACATCGATACACAAATTTATTTCTGTGACTTTTTTTTATTCCCATTCCTTGGAGTGGATCACCCTGACCAAGGGCCTGTACCGGCGGCCACTTTTAGACTGACAGGGTTAGGGTTGTTGGGAAGATAGTGATATAATTTTTTCCGGTTTGGCTTTATAAGTTTCAGATTAACAAGCCAGACTCACAGGGAAACCCGAGATATTCAACCTGCGATGCCAACAGGCTAACTACCAGTCCATCGCGCTCACTTTACAAATGTAAATTTAAGTATGTTCATAAAAAAGACTCCACATCAATAATTTTGTTTTTTCACATTGTTTGTTTTGCATCAGGTTTGAGAACATTATATTGATCAATTCGTACCGTAAACATATAACAGGGGAGGCCTCAAAACGACGTGCTTTACCTTCACATTTTATAAATGCAATGCTTTTGAGTAGTAAAGTTATTTATTATTATTTTGCTATTCAAGATATCCAAAGAAAATGGATTCCACCAGAAAATTATTTTAGCATATTTCATAGGAACAAAAACAAGCTAAATGAACTGCAATTTTTCATCTTTAACGACAAAATGCAATCGATTTTGGTATAATTTGACCAAAATTGGTTGTATTTCGTCGTTAAAATGAAAATACATGGCTTTTAAGTCAGTTTATGCTAATACTTGTAATTCGTATCTATAAATTACCTAATCATCATAATGGCGACTATAAAAGTAATAGTAAAAATGGGATATTTTTGGTATTTTTATGAAACCAACGATTCGATTTGGAAATATTTGAGTAGACTGTAGACCAAACTGTAGAGTTACAGTGTCATCAGTTCTGCTTTAGATTCTGAACATTCCTGAATCTGTCACATTTCTCTTAATCTTTGAAGCATTTTCTTGAATAAAGCGGTATTGTGCATTACTTTGGGTGCCAATTTTTCGTTCTGTTTTTTTTTTCAACTTATTTCTAAAATATTGTTTCATTTTATCCATCTAATGGTTATTTCTATCCTCTGCCATTCTATCCTTATAGGATTTTTTATATTTTGCAGTACTACTTATCCATTGATATTAGGGTCTGGTGAAGTTCAGTACCTAATTTCCGAATGTCAGCGGAATTAAAAATGCCTCAAGATTTCTTCTCAATACATGGGAGATTTTTATGATATTTGGGAATATTACTAAACTTCACAAGACCTGAACATTTTCGTACAATATATGCTACTAAGTTTGTATAAAATTATAAAATCCTTCCCATGTTTTTTAAAGTTACCATATTCCTTTTTTTTTAACTTTTTAATTGAATTTTCTGCGTACTGCATGAATTTCGATTCGACATTTACCTTTTTTAATGCGACTCTATAAATCTACATTCTTAATTCCGCAATTGGGCTCACAGATAGCATACAGTCTTCCAAAAGCCTAATTCTGGTGTATAGAATCCTGCACGGATTCTTGTAAAATTTTTATGAAGCCATGATGAAATTTTTGAAATAATCATTCCAAGAATGAGATATTAGTTTTTTGAGATTCCTTCTGATCTACTATATTACGATTCCTATGAGAAGATAGAAAAAATTGAAATCTTGCGTACTTGCAACTCTGGACATGGCCGATACACTTCTGATAATACAAAAGACGATATAAAAAATTATATTGCATTACAGAGTTATCGGTGTTGCAAATTCTGTTCAAATCTTGAGCTTTGATATTGTTTGATGTACAGTTTATTTATTTATTTTTCACTGTATGTTCCGGTTTTTCACTCCAAGTATTTTTTATCATTCAAGTTTCTGTTACAGTTGGTCACAATTTAATATCTTTTAATTTAGGCATCGATTAATTTTTCCTAATTTATTTGAATCCAAATTAATACATATAATATGACATGGGCATGGCCAGAATCCAATAGCTGTTGAGTTCAGAACCAAAATTGACTTCTATTTTATAGATGTGTATACTTTTTTGAATTTGTTGACTTGAAAATTGAATGACTTATTATGATTCATGAACTTTGTTCATAGTTTTTAAAATTTTGTTATCTATATTTTTCCTTTTAAAGATTAGAATGCCGCTTTTTGTCAAAAAACTAGACTCATTTAGAATGTATTCCATATTCAAAATTATTTTTTCAGAATATATTTGGAATAGTAAAATGTTCAGTTTTGACCATCATTGTTTGTAGCCTAGTGTTTTTTTACAAACTTTTTACGCAAACTTTTTACGAATCACTGTCGAAATCGAGTTGAATTTTTTTATAATTAGGCAAAATCATGAATTAATGTTTCCGGGTGTACTGTATTCAACTGTACTGTATTTTATGTCAGTTTCTTGCTATTTTATTTTTGTTTTTTGCACTTTTAATATTCTTTCAGATTTATAATAAAAATATTACTAATTAAGAAGTTGCACGAAGAACCGTATTGAACTATGGGTAAAAAGAGCAGGAAAGCGAAGGCGAAAAAAAGTGATTTTCAAAAAGTGAAATTGAAAGTCGGAAAGAAGCGTCCACCCCCGAATAATGTGACGGAAGTTGCGTTCAAGTCTCAGTCGATATACATCCCAGAACAGATGAAAAATATACGAGTTGATGAGGATGAAATTGTGAGTATTTTACTAGCATTGCACTTTACTCATTCTCAGTGAGGTTGCAAGCGACTTTTCAGCGATGAAAAGGAAGCAAAAAAGTGTTTGATGTTTGTACCATTGCCCAGGGCAGATACCACCCACTGTACTCTTCTATGTTGCTGTTCAGTTCTGTTTTTCGATGTTGTCTGCTCAGGTTTCAGTTTCTAGTTAAGTGTATTGGTATTCAGCCTTTTTATATTTAAATGACGCTCGTTAAGTGGTAGGGCTGGGCAAGACCAAATTATTTGGAATTCGAATCGGATTCGGATAATTTTTTCAAATCAAATCGAACCATCAATTTTATATCAGTACCAAATATGTCATAATAATTATTATTTACTATTACAGCCTGTCTCAACCATGCAAATCAAGAAATTTATAGATATGAAATAATAAGATTAGCCTAAACAGACTCAAAAGCAATGTATTTTTAATTTTATACACCATGTCTGAGAGCAATAAGTTTCACATTATGACGAAAATTTCACATCATTTCGCTTATTTTTGTTCCTACGGCCTCGAATCTAATCGTCCACCCCTTGTAAGTGGCCTTTAGTCTCTTTCTTTTGGCCTATATTCGGCCATATTTGGAGCAAAGTTCAATAAAAAACTACTAAAAATACAGTGCAAAAAGATACATAAAAGGTGCATAAATGAAGCTTAATAGATCGTCACACTTTGAAAATATTTATTGGCCATGCATATCGACGTAGTTGTTTTTAGTTTTTCTTTTTTATCAATATCCACTCACAGCAAGGTTGCATAAGACAGATCTATATCTGTGCTATATTATAGAAATCCAAATCACGCTCATACAGAGACCATATTGTTTTGCATCTCCATTGAAGATGTGAAAGTTTTGTTGTTTCGTTTTGCGGATGTTTTGTTTTTATTGCCTCGTTGCACTTCTGTGGTTTTTGAACTATTGTTCAGTCGAGAATCGATCTATGACTCAAATCAGGAAACGCTGCTTTAGTAACATAACAAGTTAGAGGATTGGGCAGTTGCTGACTACGTGATAAATAAATAAAAAGAAAAACAATAACAAATCGTGATGCTGGTGCATTAAGGCAAAAAAACTGGCATTATTCATATTTCTGGCAGAATATAATTTTATTCTAACCATTCGTTAGAACATAATCTGACTTCTTCAGACAAGATTAATCTTGTCTGAAGCAGTTAGACTATGTTCTAATGAAAGCAGCATTTGTCATGTCTACAATCACAATCATGAGCAATGGTAAAATAGTCTTGTTCCACGACGTGGTCTTGTTTGAATATGTTAAACCATGATCTAACGAAAGCTCACAATTAACTTATATTCCTGTGGAATGAGTACAATATATTTTGTATGAATGTTCAATCTGTTGTTTTTAAAACCCACCGATTGTGCTAATTGGATGTCTCATCTCCACTTCTGGCCTTACGTACGATGTAGCAAATCCCAGGAAGTATGTGAATGTTGTCGACAATAGAAAGATTATTTTAATTGTTTCCTGTTCCTTAAGCATGAAGCATCAAAACTGCTTGTTATGCATGTACTGAATAGAAACAGTACGGTATTCTCGAACAATTAATAAATAAAAATTCTGCGAATGATAGATTACTCCATTATTAATGGAGCAATTCAAAAAACGAACCAGATCGAAATAATAATATAACATATCGTTTGTATTTTTCTATTGAAATTTATGTTTTTTCGAAGGTTCGAAGCAGGAATTAACAAACGACTGACTCCTTTTATAGCAAAAATCTTTTTCGAAATATGGCACTTGCAACTGCACTGCAAAACTTCGCAAACAGAACTGAACCGACATTATAAAGTGCATGGAGTAATATCCGCCCCATCATAGGACTATCCCTCACGTCATTATTTTCTTTTGGTCTTCTCAAACAAAAGCCTTGAAATAAGTTAGGGCAAGCGCAATAAAGTATTACAACGCTAATCGGACTGAAAGACTTTATTGAAATTCACTCTAAGCAAGGCCTGGAGCAGAGCCTAAAAGAAACTGACTACGGCCACTTTATGGCAAAGAGCTACTAAAGATGTGGTAACAGTGACTAGACTCTAAGCAGAAAACATCCCAAATGGAGCTCGACCACCATTGTAAAGTGCAGTGGGTGGTATCTGCCCTGGGCAATGGTAGAACCATCTACCACTTCTCTGCTTCCTTTTAGTCACCTCTTACGACTTGCAGGAAATACGTTAGGACTATTCTAAAGCCCCATACCTACAGGGCTTCTTGAATAAAGTCTCGGAAATGTGTGTGTACTTAGAAAAATATTATGGATCACTAATTGCAGTTAAGTAAATTAGTTTCCTGATATGTGGGCGCACTAAATGCCGGAAATATTTTGCAGTACAGGAAAATATACTGGATCGCTAATTTTAATTGTGTGATCTTCCTGTTATTTAAGAATATAGTGACGCATGCTATAGTACTAAATAAAGTACGTTTCTTAATGGAATTAATCAAAATGTGTACCGGTGTTAAATTTTTGGCCCTGTAGGTACAGTATTACCACAGTGTAATTCGACAGAATTGTATTTTTTTTGTCCGGAATGTTTATGTCATTTTCTATGAGGACATTTACCCCAGCTCAGGAAATGCTGCTTTAAAGTCTCTCACCCCAGAACTCCAGAATTTTGCCAAGAATAATCAGTAATGCAGAAATGGAGATAATGTTCCATAGTTTAAGATGAAAATAATTCGAATATTTTATCACATTTATCAGTAGAGTTTGATTTGATTTCACTGCAAAATAAAACAATTTGGGAATTTGCGCAATTCGTTGATATCTTGCAATGAACTATTCTTAAAATCATGGATCCGTGTGTGAGAGAATTCACAAGGATACACGAATGAGATAATATCAAGCATATATACAAAAATATCATGTTCTCATTCCACAGGAAGTATAAGTTCATTGTAAGCTTTCGTTAGAAGATGGTATAACTTATTGCTAATCGCGATTCTAGAATCTGTATATTCTGTTAAAGGCATCCCTGGCACGATCCTTCAATGTGTCATGTTTAACCAGGGGTGCAATAAAGATTTCTTCATTAAAAGTATGCTAAACTCTCGTGCTTTTTCAACATGTGATTATTTCTGAAATAAATTAAGACAGTTCTGTATAAAAAAGACTTTTTTTTCACATCTGTGCCTAAAATTATTAAGGACTTTATTTTAATTTCTCATCATCAGAAGCTATCGAGTAAGTTTTAAATGATCGTAAGAGAATTTATTAACACATTGCAAAGATGCAGATATACCCATTTTTATCAAAATTTGCTATTTACGGGAATATTTGGATACTCTCGTAAAAGTACATTTTTTCTTTCAATATGAAATTATGATGATATATATTGCATTTTTGTTTACTACAATGATTTCTTTTGTTATGATATTAAATAGTCAAGCAATCAAGCATGATTCGCTCACAGGTTTGGTCTTTTTTATTCCGTTTATCTGTCAGCAAGGTTTCCCAGAATGAAAAGCATGTTCTACATAAAAATAATATAAGCCCTGTAGGAACGGGCTTTAGAATAGTTCTAACGTATTTCCTGCATGTCGTAAGAGGCGACTAAAAAAACAAAGAAGTGGTAGGTGGTTTTGCCATTGTCCAGGGCAGATACCACTCACTGGACTTTACCATGGCGGTTCAGTTCTGTTTGAGATGTTTTCCGTTTAGAGTGCAGTTGCTGGTACTACATCTTTTACTAGCTCTATGCTATTAAGTAGCCGTTAGTTTGTTTCTTTCAGGCACTGCTTCTGTCCTTGCTCAGAGAGAATTTCAGTAAAAAAAAAAAGTCTCGTGTTATTTGCAGCCCTGTTAACAAAACAAGATCTGACCTACATTTTTTAGATTATCTATGCCGGAAGTGTGTAAATGTTACACAGGAAAGTAGGTGGGATTTATCATAGAACACATGGTCACAATGATCAGAATTGTATCAATGTGTCCTTCCTGTTCTCAATACTCATTGGATGATTCAGCTACCGTTTACATATGTTAAACTCGAGCTTTTTGCAAAACCAATCACGACCAAGTCGCGATTTTTCCACAACATGAAATCGTGCCTTTTGCAAGAGCAATTTTTCACATATAATAAACAAGAATGTAGGCCGGCTTTATCATATAAACATGGCATCTATAGAGCATTGTTTGAACTTCCTGTTCTTGACTACTCGTACTATCAAGCTACCGGTATGTGCGTTAGAACCATGCCTTTTGTAAAACCAATTTGCCAAATATAATTAATACGCAGGTCGTTAGATTGACTTTGATTCTCACAAAACATCATTATCAGAATTGTACCAGTATGCATTTCTTGGCCTTCATATTTCGCAACACTTATTGAATTATTGAGGTTAATGCTAAGGTCATGCCCTTATGCATTTTGCAGAACCAATTTTCCAAAAAAAATAAACACGAAAGTAGGTCATGTACTTATGATTAAGAATCCTAAAATGTCACCTTTCCATGCGACTTTTTTACACTCTGTGGTGAAATTCATGTCTTTTGCAAGAGCAATTTTTCACTTATATGATACAGGAAAGTATCATAAGAATGTTATTTTATCATGTAAACATGGCATCTATATTAGCTTTGTATGAACTTCCTGTTCTTGGCTACTCATTGCACAATCAAGCTACGGGTGTGTGTGTTAGAACCATGCCTTTTGCAAAACGAATTTTCGATAATCTTTTTATCTCGTGTGAGTGGAAAGCCAGCTTAGCCAAGCTCTTGCAAAATATGGTTTAAATGTATGAAGTAAAGCTTCCTAACAATAGTTCATTTTTATTGTGATTTCCTATAGGTACTGGCTTTTGAATAGTCCTAACATGTTTCTTGCGTGTTGTTAGAGGCGACTGCAAGGAAGCAAAGAAATGGTATATTGTTTTACTATAGTCCAGGGTAGTTACCACTCACTGCATTTCACTATGACGGTTCAAGTTTTTTTACGCTTAGAATGCTGGTAGCACATCTTTTAGTAGCTCTTTGCTATCGGGTGGCCGTTAGTTGGTTCCTTTTCGCACTGCTTCAGGCCGTGCTCAAGAGTGAATTTCAACAAAAAAAGCAGCACCTAAAAAACTGGGAGAGGGAGCAGCACCTAAAAATGACCAACAGCCACTTAAATTACGAAAAGCAAATAAACCATCAACCAATTTATATTCACAGATTGAAGAAGTGACGGATCGCAAACGAAATGTCTCTGAATTACTCGGACAAGTCGGACATTTCAATGCAAACTTTCGGACCGACGCTCTCACATCACTACGAGTACATTTTTCGAATAACAGGCATTTAATTCAACAACATTTGCCAAAAATCATTGAAAAAGTTTTACGAACGATGGCTGATGAAGACCAGCAAGTTAGGTTCGTTGTCTTTTGCGATTATTTGTTTATTTTCTCATGAAAAGTTGTAATCATCGCAGGTAATGACACCAACAATCAAGTACCACCAAAGTACCCAATTGTTAATTCAAAAAGGTATAAATTAAAAGGTACAATGTACAAGAAACTACAGCTGCCGACCATGTCTGTGCACAGGAAATATAAACATAAGCTAAAGGTCAGGCAAAAACCTTCACCTCCGGTCTTATATTGGCATTTGCAAGAGAGGTTGTGGTTTTTCATATGTGGTTAAGTTGTATTATCAAATTAAAAATTAATCGTGGGCGATGGCCTAGTGGTTAAACATGTTGGCATTGCAGATTGAAGATCTCGGGTTCGAGCCCCGGTGAGTCCGGCTCGCTTATCCATGCCCACCACTCAACCCAGGGTGTAATAACTTGAGTAGGCTAAGCGGAACAGGAAAAGATCATATCTTTCCTGTAACTGTAACCCTGTCCGTCTATGAGTGGCAGCTGTTACATGGCCTTGGGCGGGGTGATCCACTCTTAAGAAGTGGCTAAAAAAATAATAATAATAATTGTCCTAATGTGTTTATTTTTTATTCCAGAAAGTCCAGCATCTCGTTCTTTCGATTGATTTTCTCTGAAATCTCCGAGCAAGAAATGGCTCCGTTCTTTGATATAACTCTCTCTAATTTATATTGCGCAATGTCGCACATACATGATGACGTACAAAGATATTCTTTACAGGTTTGTATATGTTGATATCATGACAAAATTCACTTTTAAAAAAGCTGGAAGCGGTGCCTAAACGGAGTCTCCTGGCTGAAGAGTAAGTCATCGTTAGTTGGTTCCTATTAGGCACTGCTTCCGGCCTTGCTCAGAGTGAATTTTAGTAAATAAAACACTTCAAAGTGACTATTATCAAATGAGCTTATCAAGCAGTTTGACCTCACATGATTTAGGTCAAGCCTTCATTGTGTGGCAGATTGTGTTGGTATTCTGCAAAACATGTCCTCTGGCAATTATATAGTAGAATATAATCTGTTTGTTTTCTAGTGTGTCTACTTTTTTTTGTTAAAGCAAGAGCGGAAGCAACGCTTAAAATAAAACTAACTAAGAGCCGCCTAATAGCAAAGAGCCATACAAAATTTTATTTGAGATTTTATCTTATAATCTAAATGTGCATGCACAACAGTTGGTGGCAGAGTCCTGGTTTTCTTTGGGTGTCTGAAATGTTCGTGATATTTTCTTCGGATGGGCAAAAAAGCTTTTTATTTTAA
This sequence comes from Styela plicata, assembly GCA_963675895.2. Classification (NCBI taxonomy): domain Eukaryota; kingdom Metazoa; phylum Chordata; class Ascidiacea; order Stolidobranchia; family Styelidae; genus Styela; species Styela plicata. Next base: position 19,383,161 of record OZ023152.1, read on the forward strand.
AATTTGACAAAAATCATGGGTAAAAAAATGCAAAATGGGTAAAAAAGGGGTAAAAAAAAATGGTCAAATATCAGCGATCTTATCGCTCTATTCGTATAGTGAAATTTAAAATACCAAACAACTCTAAATTGAGTAACCTGAAGAAAGCAAGAATATGTTTCCCTGGTCTTGGGCAAAACAAGCTTCCTTAATACACAAATATTTGACATAACATGATCTATTTCAAGATGTCAGCTGTTTATTATCATGTACGCCACTGGACAGCCAGCATATGGTTTCTAGCTTGTATTTTAATAGTGCTGAGCAATAACATGTGATGCTCATTAATGTTATTAATAGGTCATTATAATATATATATATATGAGGGAGCAATGACCTAGTGGTTAAAAATTTTGGTATCGCAGGTTGAAGACCTCGGGTTCGAGTCCCGGCAAGTCCGGCTCGCTTATCCATGCCCACCACTCAACCCGGGGTGTAATAACTTAGGTAGGCTAAGCCAAATAGGAAAAGATCATATCTTTCTAGCAATTGTAACACTGTCCGTCTATAAGTGGCCGTTGTTACAGAGCCTTGGACAGGGGTGTTGCTTGCTTGTTTTCCAGGGTGCTTGGTATTCATTATCGTTTGTTGGTGTTTTTGTGTGCGTACTCTTTGCTTAAATGTTTATTTCAGTGCCGAAATAAATTGTATTGTGTTGTGCATTGTATATAAAAAGAAGTTTTTTATTTTTATTCAAATTCACTCTGTGCAAGGCCGGAAGCAGAGCCTAAATGAACCAACTAACGGCCACTTAATAGCAAAGAGCTACTAAAAGATGTAGTACCATTAACTGCACTCGAACTGAACCACCGTGGTAAAGTGCAGTGCGTATTATATGCTCTGGGTGAGGGTAGACCATCTGCAACTCCTTTGCTTCTTTTTAGTCGCCTCTTACAACACGCAGGAAATATGTTAGGACTATTCTAAAGCCCATACTTACAGGGCTTAGGAGGATATAATCTATTTTGGTATATCCTATGCAATACTGACAATCCTGAAGAATTATTATTATTGCGCACCAAACCATGAGTTGTGTTATGACAATAGGATTTTTTTCATAGCCACTTCTGAGAGTGATCACCCTGACCAAGGCCCTGTAACAACGGCCACCTTTAGACGGACAGGGTTACTATTACAGGAATTATATGATCTTTTCCTGTTCGGCCTAGCCTACCCAAGTTATTACACTCTGGGTTGAGTGGTTGGCATAGTTAAGCGAGCCGGACTCACCGGGACTCGAACCCGAGATCTTCGACCTGCAATGCCACCATGTTCAACAACTAGACCATTGCGGCCACATTGCAAACCATTTTAATATTCAAGCGTTCTCTTTTTCCATTTGATCCTTCAATTTATTTTGATTTTTTTCAGATAGTCGACCTTCTGATAGAAAACTACTCCAACTTGTTGACAGAAGTTCACAGGAACACATTGTTGCAACATTTTATTGAGTTGATTTCCACAAAGCAAACTACATCTGCTGCAAGCGGGAAGGCAAATAACAAGGGCGTTGTTGGTGAGTTAAATGTTGATTATTATTCACTCCAAAGATGGATAACGACGAATCCAAAATATTCTGATTGATTCTTGATTCGCCAAGCATAAATTACTCGATTTGATTTACCCAGAGATTGGAAATCAACATATTTAATAAAGTATGCATTTTCAGAGAATAGACGTATATGTTGGTGTTTTAAGATTTTTCTTAAAAAATCTTTTTGCTTATTTGTTATAAAACTGTGGATTAAAATATTTGATTCGTAAAAAATTATTTGATTAGATTCTGAATATAACGAACATTCGAATTCGACCACCCCCACCAACGACAGGGTGATGAAATCTGTTTTTTTTATGACCGCCTGAATAATAACTTACTTTTCTTCAAAGTAAATCTATAGCTTCATATTCATTAGTACTGATTTATAGGTGTAATCATTTGTGTAAAATTTCATATTTTCCTAAAACAAACAATTTTATTCTTGCAAGGGGAATAAGTTGAAATATTACATTTTGAGTATTTTTCTTCTGATAATAAATAATTTTATTTGAGTGTGCGAATTGGCTGACACCCTGGCGATCTGTTTATTTACAAAAATATTGAATTTTTTGTTAGAAGTCCGGAAGCAGAGCTCAAAAAGAACTGACTATAAACTAAGATGACAGAGCCCAATAAATATACGGTAATACCAGCAACTGCACTTTGGAGCAGAAAATGTCCTATATGAATCTGAACCTCCATATTAATGTGCAGTAAGAGCCATCTGCCCTGGGTTACAGTCTGATGCTTCTTTTGACTTCTTTTAGTTTTTTTTTCAACTTGCTGGAAATATGTTAGAACATTTCTGAAGGTAACAACTTCTGTTTTGTTATTCCAGGAACCACCAGAATTTTATCGATGAAGCTCTCCAACAAAGAATCATCAATATCTTGGAGGAATCGAATTTTGAGTCGACTTTACAAGCTTTTGACATCGTCAGAAATCCAAATAAACGCAGAAAAATCTAATTTTTACCCAAAATATTTGGAAAATTTGTTAAAAAATAATGAAGTCCGATTCAGCAATGAAAACGGTGTCGTTATATCGTCTAGTTCTGAGAATATTGGTGACGTGCTAACAAGTTTTGAATCACAGAAATGGAAGGATTCGTCTTTTTCTCTCAGGTGGGTATTCTGTGCTTTTATTTCAATATGCATTGGAAATGTCATTATTCTCAATTAGTAATTAATTTATTTACGTTTTCGTTTATTCTTAATAGACTTATTATAGCAAAACCATGATATCTGCCTTATTTTTTGCCATCTTTTTTTTTAGAAGATTAGGTTATTTGCTGATTTCTAGGCTAAGATTTTGCTAAGATTATTCACTCTTTTCTAAGTCAAATTTTGTTTTGTCTGAAGAAGTTAAACTATGTCTAGAAGTGGTATGTGGTTTTACCATCGCCCATAGCAGTTACCACCCACTGCACTTTACCATGGCGGTTCAGTTTCATTTGAGATGTTTATCCATGAATGAACGAGTCGGACTCGCTGAGTCTCGAACCCGAGATCTTCATCCTGCAATGCCAACATGATAACCACTAGACCATCACGCCCACAACCACTCAAAAAAATACAATCGATAGATGTGCAGACTTTCAAATGTGTGTTCAGACAAGTTGCATCAGCGCACCCCTTGACAAGGCGCAGTGCCCTGATGAAGCTTGTCTGAATGAACATTCGGACGTTGACAGTTTACATCGTTCATAACTCACTGGTTGAGCATATCCATAGAACTCCCCCATACTTTAAATATTCAATTATCAAGCAATGCGTCTCTCTTACCCTTGCAGGTCAATGAACATGAACGCTCTGTCTTCCCTCAACACAAATCAAGATTCTCACATCACACCCTGGGAAATGATAACAACAATCTATCCACTGTTATTTGACTGCTGGCATGAAGCCGTATCAGGTATGTTCAAGTTATAATTTGTCAAGTATAGGTCACTGATGGATCGTGCCTTTGAGGCACGGTTCATCAGTGACCTATTCTTGACAAACCCAACGTTGTTCTCTATGTCTTTCTTTCGTTCAAGTTCCGTTGATCATCTGTAGTGGATAGTGTGAATGTATGATTGAAGCAATGAATGATAAAACTAGAAGAAATTGTTACACAGACTAGGGAAAATTATGAGAATGGGCTAGAAAAAATGTTGAGATTACCGGTGTGTTTGTATGGACTGGGAGTGTGATTGTAGACGGGGTAGGAGGTGCTGGCTTAAAGACTTAGGAATTTCTGTATGTTGTGAGATGCGACCTAACTACTTTGGGGGAAGCTTCTGAACATGTCTATCAGAAGGTTTCTAAATCAGTAGGATGGGAATGCCGTCAGGGTATAGGACTATCATAGACTATCTCTCTTCATTTTGGCAACTTAAGCAAACAAAGAAGTTCATTCCATTATATTTTTGACCATTGCCCAAGACAGATATCACATTTTCACTTAAAGTGTGCGTGGTAGTACATTTTTCTTGGCCCTGTAAGCCCAGGCTTTAGAATATATTTAACACATTTTCTGCATTTCGTTAATACCGTTAAATACCGGTAAATAAAATTTTGCTTTTCTCACAGACGAATCAAAGAGCCTCAGCTTTGAGTCAGTGACAACAATGGATCTTGTGTTGAGCATCATTAATGTTTTGCGCAAGAGATTTGTTGATTCTTCCGATGATGTATTTCTAGCGGTGAGTGTTTGGTTTCATTCTGGATTTTTCTTAAAGTTACGACTGGTTCTTTACGGGTTAGATTATATGCCTGTAGAAGTAAATCCAATCCAAAACTGCAATTTCACAGGGATGATAATATTAGATGTTTTCCTCTCAAAATTTTACCAGTTTACTCAAAGGGAGGCATTACAAACTTCCAGTAGGATAGGATATCATATTTATCCTGCGGAAGAGGAAAGCAGAAGAGCCTACAGCTTAACCGTATGGCGAACCACAACCTCTCGTGCAGATACCAATTTTGGATCGGAGTGAAGGTCTTGTCTTATCCTATTTCTCAATTTTCCTGTGCATTAGACTTGCTTGTATGGAGGAAGTCATAAGCAATGCTAACGTGAACCGGCGGACATCCAGCAGACATCTCGCATATAATCATCCTCCTTACTGGGATTCAAACCTACGTCATGACGATCAGAGTTGCGCAGCTCAAAGCGTATTCCCAACGCTCTTCCGATTGAGCTAACCAGTGAATGCTTACTTTCAAATTTTGTCTAATCAAACACATTTTTTCTGTGTGTTGGATTAGATTGTTTTATTTGGTATTCTAAATAAAATTTTGTTTATGTTTCATTCGTTTTAAGCACTGTAGGTACAGGCTTTAGAATAGTCCTAACATATTCCTCGCGTTTTGTAAGAGGCGACTAAAAGGAAGCATAAAAGTGGTAGATGGTTTCGCCATCTTCCAGGGAAGATACCACTCGCTGCACTTTACCGTGATGGTTCAGTTCATTTTGGGATGTTTTCTACTTAGAGTGCAGTTGCTGGTCCTACATCTTTTAGTAGCTCTTTGCTATTAAGTGGCCATTAGTTAGTTTTTTTACGGTTTGTGGGAATGCCTTGCTCAGAGTGAGTTTAAAAAAAAAAATCATTCCAAAAAACCCAATTTTGTAATAATGAGCTAAATATACTTAAAATCCCTGTTATGTGGAATGTTGTAGGGTACCTTAACCCGCTGAACTGAATTTAATTTCGAATATAAATTTCAAACTAAAATCTTTTAATAATCTTAGTTTAAGAGGAGCTGACATCTTGTCAGGTTGTTTAAGCTGCTTTTGTTTCACATTCCCAGGTCACCAAACTTCGTTCGACTTACATGAAAGAATTTCATCAGTATTTCTATTCGACATTCCCTTATCATCACACTGGCGGACGGCAGAGTACGAAAAAGAAAAAGTTGGATGAAAGCATAAAGCAGGTAACATTGTTGGTGTTTTGTTTTCTGAAGTATGGGCCAAATATAGGGCTGACTTAGTAATGCATTTGTTTTTGAATTGAATCTTTGGTCGTATTATTTTTTTCTTTAATGGTAAATTTTTTTAAAGGGCCAACTTTTATAGCGTAAAAATTTTTAGCAAGCATGTAAATTCTTCACCTATCTGATGGAAGTTGAATCACAGATGGCCAACTTTTATAGCGTTGGAGAATAAAGTGAAGAAGTAATATATGGTTTTACCATCACCAAGGGCAGATGCCACTCACACTGCACTTTACCATGACTGTTCAGTTAAAAAATAAATAAACCATTGGGATCTGATATGTGTTCGGAACCATTTTTCGTATTTTTTTATGAAGGAAGTTCGCTCTGAGCACAGCGGGAAGTTTCGCCCAAAAATAACCATCAAACGGGGTGGGGGGAGGTGTCATGAAACAACAATTCGCCCGTATTTGGAGGCTCAGGCTTTTTGATAGCTGAAAATAACATGGCATACCAGTAATACGGGTATTTTGGCGACGGTTACCAGTACAAGATATAGGTATTGCTGCCTAGCTCTACCAGCAACCAAACTCTTAAGTGAATGACCTCCCAAACATACTGAACCACTATAGTAAAATGAGCGGCATCGGGCTCGGGCAATGTTAAAATCATCCACTGTTTCTTTGTGTGGACCAGACTGGCAAAATAACCTCTACTCTTCTACTCAGACAGCCGAAGGAAATGGGTAAAATCAGAAAAAAAAATTTAACAAATATGCTGCATATCAAGATATACTCTTGCTAAAATGACCTTTTTTGTATTTGGTAACAACCAAAGGGAACAGAAAGTTTCAAAACCATCAATACTGCTATGAAATACCAGCTTTCTTTTCCACACAGGTCAGTCCATCAGACATCCAAAGCATCAATCTCTCAATCTGTCAGTTGCTAACGTCTCTCACATCAGAAAAATATTTGCAAGACGATGGTGCTATGTTATCTAGTGTTGCCACATTTGTGTCCATGTTATTGATGTCAGCAGGTGGCAGCAGAGGGTCGTCTCTCAATGATAAATCTCTGGATCTATGTATTGATTGCACAAGAAGTTTGCTCAATGTCGCTGCAGATGAAGGTAGTCCTGTTTTTATTTTTATTTGTTATTGAGCCCACCATGGACTTTGGATGGGTACCCTATCACCCAGAGCAGATACCTCTCATCGCACTTTTTTTTTTTATTGAAATTCGCTCAGAGCAAGGCCACAGGAGAAGAATCAAACTTGAAAATTCTCCTGGAGCCACTAAAGTGCAAAGAGCTACATGAAATGCAGGAATAGGAACTAAGGAACCCCTATCCGTGATAGATGTCTATTAACGCGAGTTTTAAAGCCTCGTTGATCAACACAATCAGGAAAGCAAGAAGGCAAAGAATTTTAAAGTTTAGATATTCTTGGAAAAAAGCTTAATGCATAAAAACTGTTTGTGACATTGTACCACCTTCACAGTGAATATGTGCGAATTATTAGGAGCCAATCGTCTTTACCATGGTGGTTGAGTTCCGCTTGAGACGTTTTCAATTTAGAGTACAGTGCTCTTTGCTATTGAGTGGTCCTTAGTTGGTTCCTTTCAGGCACTGCCTCTGACCTTGCTCAGAGTGAATTTCAATAAAAAAGCACATTGATGCTTTATTAGTAACCCGTACATGGCAAAACACATTTGTATGGAATTTCTATATTCTGGAAATAAGAAATGGAAGATGATTTTTTCATCTCCCAGGTAAATTACTACTCACTGCACTTTATTATAGTGGTTCTGTTTAGGGTATTTTCTGTTTACAGTATACAGTCGTCTGTGCTACATTTTGTAGTAGCTTTTGGTAGGGCTGGGCAATTCGAATCGATTCGAAACTTTTTTATTCAATTAATCTTGAAATCGAATCAAAAACTTGCTTAAAGAACTAGAATTTTCAGTTTTGATGGCAAAATACAATCGATTTTGGTAAAATTTAACCTAATTCCATTAAATTTTGTCGTTAAAATATGAAAATTGTTGCTCTTGTTTATGTAGAGTGAATTGAAAATATACTTTAAACTATAAATTTCTAGAATTTCACAATGGAGATAAGTTGTAATAGTAATAATGGGAAATTTGTTATTTATTCAGATTCGAATTCCGAATGATTCGGATTTGCCCAGCCCTAGCTCTTCGCACCATAAATATGTTGGTGGTTTCTTTCAGACACTGCTCCCAGCCTTACTTATTGTTAATTTCAGTGGGCAAAATATTAAAAAGACACAAAAATGTGCCCATTGTACTGTTCAAAATACCGTTAGTGTGGACTGGATAGGATATCATTTTTATCCTGCGGGAGAGGAAAGCCGAGAATACAGCTTAATCATATGGCGAACCACAACCCCTCGTGCAGATACCAGTTTTGAATCGGGGTGAATTATTTTAGCTAAATTTATTTCTCAGTTCCTGTGCACGGACCTGTTTGGTGGAGAAAGTCTTAAGCAGTGCTTACGTGAACCACCAGGCACCGGCGAGCCGTCTAGTAGACCTCTGAAATATAATCATCACCCCTCATGACGATCAGGAATGTGTAGATCAAAGCATATTCCCAACGCTTTACTGATTGAGCTAACCGGCACCACCTTTAACTGACTCCAATATAAATATAACACATTTTCTCTTATTTTAACAGCTACCTTGGAAAACCTGCTTCAGCCATTACATATATTCTATCAAAACAAGAACGGGAATTCAAAAGACAAAAACAAACTTCTCGCATTCTTTCTCGAATTATATTCTGATGAAAGAAAAGTTTCTCTGTCAAAGTAAGATTATAATTGAGTAGTGTAAATGAATATATTTTCCTTCTTTGAGATGTTTGTATAGATCACCTTTGATCAAGGTCCTGCATCTGCAGTCTCTTTTTTTTCAGGTTTTTATTATTTGCTATGGCCCGTCCGTGAACGTACCGGGGGGCTTATACCCAATAACCACTAGACACGGACCTTTGTAGTGACTGTGTATCTGTTCTATGTTACAGCTACCTACGAGTTGCCTTGCTGAAGGTCACACTCAGTAGTGAAACAGTCAAGCATTGGCCTTCCGGACAATGCGGTCACGCTTGACCGACTGAGCCATCGATTTCTACCTCTTACATATGGCAAAGATATATTTCTCGAGCCATAATTAATGATTTTTCTTCGTAGAAATTCACTCTAATCAAAGCCGAAAGTAGTGATTAAATGGAGCTAATGAACGTCAATTCAAATGGCGAAGAGCTACTACATGATAAAGTGCCAGCAACTGCACTCTGAGTGGAAAATATACCATACAGAATTGAGCCACCATAGTAAAGTGCAGTGAGTGGTAGATGGGTGAAGATAAAACCATCTACCACTTCTTTGTTCCCTTTTAGTCGCCTCTTACAACACGCAGAAAATATGTTCTAAATGCTCCATCTAGGAGCCTTCATTCACACTTTATTCCTATTTCTTCATTATTATTCAATCATAAGACCTACATTCCAGGCTGGCAGAGCGACCACTCAAATACATGTGAATTTCTCAAAAAATGCATGTGAAATTTCAGGGAAAATATCAAGGCGAGCGATATCATATTTGATACAGACTGCCTAGGGCTGCCTGTTTCTGCCAGAGTTATTTTGAAATCTAATGACAATTCGAATCATTTCGAATTTCAGAAGCGAACCGAATATTTCCGATTCGATTAGGGATTCGTAGCTGCTGATTCGTAGCCTGAGGAAAATGGGTTTCGTCAAAACAACATTTACCAAACGGGCAATATTTCATGATATATATCTAGAAGTTGAAATTTACCCTTTTATGAGTGTCTGGTAGCAAAACTGTAGAAAAAGATTCAAAATCACTGATACTGCTAAGAAATAGCAGCGTTGATGGTTTTGAATCTTTTTATCCATCCGAAGAAAATGGCATGAACATTTTGGACACCCGGGAAACAAAATTCCACCACCCTGCTACATATACGCATACTTATTTCCTGTTTGCCAAGACCCCCAATCTTACTGGCTTTACCAGAACATTCCTTTCTGACTGTTGAAATCTCATTGAGTAATTACAAAAAGATCCATATCATATAATATTTTATTCTTATTATATCTCTCATTCACAAATCTATTCTCTATATTTGTATGTATGTATGTATGTATTTACCTTTTAGTAGGCATGACAACAATGGAAAATATACATCCTCATATAAAAGGTCAGGGAATATGGAAAAGAGTGCTTGGGACTGAAACACAGTGTGCGCATAGACCTTGAAATGAAATTTGAAATTATTACTATTGTGGTATTTATCGATAAAACGTACATACATTATGATTGCCTGGCTTTGATGGACCCCCTCTCATTTCCTCCTTCTAATTTTAAAATTGAAATATCTTTTTCCAGCACACCAGCAATGATTGAATGGTTGTGTTCACTACCTGACCTGCTTGTCAATATTTTACAAACTAAAGCAAAGAACATGAAATCAGAGTCTGATAAAGTTGCAGAAGAGATGCCATGTCCAAGTGTGTATAATATACCAGAATAATTTTAAACTTTTTTGAACCTTTTTGTTGGAGACCCACAAGCAGAACAATTCCAAAGCTGCTTCTGCAAGTTGAACGTTTTCCTATTCAAATCCCAAATAAAGACTTGAAGCCTTTAGAGAGATTTATAGGCTTTAGAATAATCCCAACATAGTTCCTGCATCTTGTAAGAGGCGACTTGAAGGAAACTGAGAAGTGAAAAATGGTTATATCATCACTCTGGGCAGATACCACTCACTGCACTTAACCATGGCAGTTCTGTCTTGCATGGCATGTTTTCTGCTTAGAGTGCAGTTACTGGTACTACACCTTGTATTAGCTCTTTGCTATTAAGTGGGTGTTAGTTGTTCCTTTTAGGCTCTGCTCTCTGCCTTGCTTAGAGAGAATTTCAATGCAAAAAAAAAGATATCCTAGTAGGATTTGAAAGCTCTACTTATAGAAGCCACTTTTGAGTTCAAATTTTGATTCAATTCGAATATCTGTACTCATTTCTGTGACTCAATATGATCCGACAAAGGTTCTCCCAACACTTGGTTGCCTCCAGATATATTCAGGTTCATATATATATGAGCAAAAACGGTGATCAAAAACGGCTGAGTTTACCATCGCCCACAGGGCAAATACCCCCCACTGCACTTCACCTTGTTGGTTTGGTTCCGCTTGGTATTTTTTTCTGCTTAGAGGGTAGTTGCTGGTGCTACACCTTTAATTAGCTCTTTGCTATTAAGTAGCTGTTAGTGGATTGTCACCAGATATATTCATGATCATATATATCGAGCACAACCGGTTGTCACCGGTTGTTCTCTATATATCTGATCATACCCCCCCCCCCCCTCAATTAGAAAGTTTATCGTTTTAGCGCCACTGCATTATCTTTTTTAGATTCTATACCTATTTGATTGCATACTAGATTACTTGAATATGATATTTTATTTTCAACTTCAACAGATTCTGAATCCAGCCACCTACGCCTACTTCTGTCCTGTATGCGACTTGCGTGTATTCGTGAGAATCCAGAATTCGTACAGCATATGGAGAATAATATTGCTGCCATTTTAGAAATTTTGGATGAAAATTCGAGCGTTATTTTCTGCTCTTCACCTGAGTTATCAACTCAAGTTGGTAGAGGTTTCTGTTGCAATGATTGTGCTGATTTACAGGTAGATTTATATTTTGTGGAGTAAAAAATAAAGTCACACTCTGCCAGAAAAAGGACTCATTACCAGCCAGTGATAATGGTGGAAATATTCAATATAGAAAAATTCTTGATTTTAGATATATTTCAGAATAGGTTATGGATATGGCGCAACGCATTCTAAATCATTTTTTTTTTTGCAGATAAATCCAGACCGAATCAACAGCAAAAAAATTGTATCTTGCTGTCATTAAATTGACCACCATATTTTAGCATGGAAATAGAGAATAGAAATTCGAAAATGAACATATTCGATATAGTAATCAAAATTTTTCGTGAATGAAAATGACAGTTTATATTTCCGGACAAATAAAAATTAGGATTTGCTGCCTAAAACTGACCTCAAATAGAACAATTGTGTGGTGAACTGAATTTAGAATGTAATTTAGAATGTATTCGATATTTCATGTTCGGAAATATATTTTTAGAATGTATCCGAAATAGTAAAATATTCGGTTTTGGCTATCCCTCGGTGTGAATTATTTTAACCAACAACTACATCATAGGTGGAAAACAATTTATAGAGAATTGAAGATTTCCCAAAACTACTGATAGGCAATAAGTCATCTTTTACTGTATGCAGGAAATACGTTAGGCAATTCTTGGGAGGCCTATCAGTGACTTTTTTTTCTTATTGAAATTCACTCTGCACGAAGCAATGCCTAAAATAAACCAACTAATGGCCACTTAATAGAAAAGAACTATTGAAAGGTGCGATATGAACAAATGCACTCTAAACAGAAAACATCCCAAACGGAACTGGACTGCCATGGTAAAATGGTAAAGTGCAGTGAGTGGTATCTGCTCTGAACGATGGTAAAACCATCTACCACTTCCTAAAAACATTCTAGAGAAAATTGACCACTCAATATTTCACTTCTAGGCAAGAATGTTTGAAATCCTTTTCAACAACTCTTCCAACTTGAATGTAGAGAATACCACGACTTTATCACGAGTTTGCCACAAGTTGCAAATCTCACCTCGTAATGTCTGCTACATCACCGAGATGTTCTTGTCACGATTTCGTCGAAAGTTCAAACCCAGAAGAATATTTGCTAATGATGAAGTTCATCTGTTCTATGCTTCTTAGGTGAGTTTTCCTATTTATATTTGGTGCATTTCTGTTAAGATTGTTATATTTTTAACAAGTTGTGGCCACGTTGACCTAGTGATCTTGATGCCGGTGCCGCAGGTCATAGAACCCTTGATCCAGACCAGCGGAATGTCAGCTACTCTTCTACTCAGAAAAAAGGGGGTTCCATCAGAAGAAAAATTAACAAATTAGGGGTCTCTCTTTACCATCGGAAAAAAAATAAACAAACAGTTTGCAAAAATCATGAATACTTTTATGATATATCTCTTTTGAAGCTTTTTTGTCAGAAGAGTAATAATGTTCTCTTTTCAAAAAAACAGATTTAAATCACTTTTCTTCTTGTCTGAATGAAGTTGCTAGACTATGATTCTCAACGAATTAGCTTACACAAGTTTAACCCAGCTTATATTTCTGTGATATCAAGATCACTTTACTAAGAAAATCTTGTCTGAAGAAGTTAGGACTATGTTGTCTGCCATTGAGTAACTCATCAGAGAAAAGCTTCCCAGATAATAAAACATGCAATGTAACCGTTACATTTTCTAAGTGGAATTATAGAGTGAGGGATGGCAATTGAATTTGTCATTGCTGAAGAATAGATTTACAAATTGACTTGTGACTCGTAAATGCTTTTACTTCAAAGTACAGTGAACTAACTTGACTTGAAACTATAAATTGAAAGTTTTAATAAGACCTGTACTCGACTCGCAACTCGTGTGTTCTTCGACTCGACTTGTGACTCATTTTCAACATTCCGGAGGCTGAAACCATTTCACTGATTTTGTTCCCAACTTACCAAGTTCTCGAAATTATTATTATTATTTTAGGCATTTCCAAACAAGATCTAACTTCTCTACAAGAAGATGACACTTCAATTAAAAACAGTGATGCAACAATCAATATTACTGAAATAGATTGTGATGTAATATTTGCTCAACAGAAAATCATTGTTGATCAATTATGTGAATTGTTACCAACAATAGATCACATGTCACAATTGATTCAACATTTTATTTGTGACAAAATAATGGTGAGTATGTATGTGTTGCACTGTCTACTTTCATATCATTTGTTTCACTCTCGAACTTAAGTGACACTTACTACTTCATCACAAATTATTTTCTTGTGTTTTTCCTAGTATTGTGTTGTAGGAACAACTCTGTAGGTACGGGCTTTACAATAGCCCCAACATATTTCCTGCGTGCTGTAAAAGACGACAAAAAAACGAATTTGTAGAAGGTTTTTTCATAGCCCATGGCCAATACCACTCACTACACTTCACCTTGGTGGTTCAGTTTCGTTTCGAATCTTTTTCGTTTCGCGTGCAAATGCTTGTGTTACATCTTTTAGTAGCTCTTTGCTATTAAGTGGCCGTTATTTGGTTCCTTTTAGGCACTGCTTCCGGCTTCCTTGTTCAGAGTGGATTTCAATGAAATAAAATAAAAACTGGCAGCAAAGACGTGCCCCCCGCAGTTTCAGGGATAAAAAACAAACAGTCTCCCTAAGCTATTGGAATTCTATGAGCCACTGTGTATGTGTAAGCATGTATTTCTGTGCTGATGAGTTGATATTTCAGGACAATAAATATCTAATATTTCTTGCTGGATGTTGACTTAATTTCCCAAAAACAGTCCATATCGATGATGATCCATAACGGTACGTTTGAAGCCTTTTGGTCGGTCTGAAGAAAACAACACGAGAAATTTAGACTCCAAAAAAAATTGAAATCCCATCATAATAAACTTAATCGTCTGTTATCTATCTTCCTTTGCAGACAAAATACAACACACTGCCACTGAAATCAGCTTACGCCATTATGAAGGTCGGAAATTTGATTCTGAATTTGGGAGGCCTGGATACTGTCAAGTTTCAAGGTATGTATTTCGTTTATTGCATTTCACTCTGCAAGGTTGAAAGAAGAGGCCTACTATCATGCTTTTCTCATATGTAAAATATTCTCAACTTCTCATACGCAAAATAGAGATGGGAATATCATTTTTACCCTGCGGGAAGGGGAAAGCAGGACAATTTTTTTTAACTACAAGGCGTACGACATCTTGTGCAGATACTAGTTTTGATTCAGGGGGGGGGGGGATTTAAATCTTAAATTAAAATCATTCCTTCTGCACATGGATATGGTACATGGTCTTGTGAAATGCAATGTCTCACTTCAGTTCACAATCAAAATATATACTTTACAAAACATTTTTTGCTCCTCGTCTACAGTGAATTTACTTAGATTCACACTAAGCAAGGCTCTTTGCATCCCTTGGGTTACGTAAGCCTCATGCTTTATTTTACAGCCTTTCCGAAGTGTCCTTAATCATTTCGTGAGGCGCGATGGCCTAGTGGTTACTCATGTTGGCATCGCAGGTTGAAGATCTCGGGTTCGAGCCCCGACGAGTCCGGCTCGCTTATCCATGCCAACCACTCAACCCAGGGTGCAATAAGTTGGGTAGGCTAAGCCGAACAGGGAAAGATTGATATCTTTCCAGTAATTGTAACCTCTGTCCGTCTATAAGTGGCCGATGTTACAGGGCCTTGGACAGGGTCGATCGACTCTAAGAAGTGATTAAAGAAAAAAAAAAATAAATAAATTTTTCATTGATCATATTTTCAGATCAGATAAACATAATTGGAAAGCTGTGTGCCACTGTTCTTATGAAAATAATACACAACAACTCCGAACTAAGAAGCCAGTACATTGTTAAAATCATGTCGGAGTTTTTGAACGAATTGTTTGGAAATCAAGAAATACTGGAGAATTGTGTTCCAATATTTAGGAAAATCAGGTGAAATAATTTTACAGAAATTTTTTTTTTTTCATTGAAATTCATTCTGAACAAGGTTGGGAACAGTGAGTGCCTGAAAGGAACCAACTAACGGCCACTTAAAAACAGAGAGCTACTACAAGATGTAGTACCAGCAACTGCACTCTAAACAGAAAAACATCCTAAAGGGAACTGAACTGCCATGTTAAAGTACAGTGGGTGATATCTGCCCTGGGCAATGGTAAAAACCATCTACCACTTCTTTGCTTCATTTTAGTCGCCTCTTACGACACGCAAGAAATATGTTAGGACTATTCTAAAGCCAGTACCTACAGAGCTTATTTGTAATAGTCATGGTGGTTCGGTTTGGGATGTTTTCTACTTAGAGTGCAGAAGCCACGTGTAAATGGATAGGGTTAAAAATTTTAGAATTATTTCATCCTACCCTATTTATTAAACCCTAGGTTGAGTGGTGGGCATAGATTGACTAGCCGGACTTGCCAGGACTCGAACCTCAGATCTTCAACCTGCGATGCCAATATGATAATCACTAGGCCATCGTGCCTGTGATGAAATCCTCTAGACCATCCTCCGAGACGAAAAAAAGGGAACTAACATATTTTTATTTATCTTCAGATTTTACGAACGCCGAAAACTGCCAGGTAGTCTGTACTTGTTTGAATGAATTTCTACTCGATGTTAAAATCCACGAAAAATTAACTTCAAGTAGAGAACTGTTGGGCGATGTTCTGCGAAATATTGAGGTAATATTCTATTATAATACTCTGATTCTTGGATGAAGATTGCTGCTTAAACTTTCCTATCAGGAATTTTACTTTTTATACCCTAACGGATATATTTTTATTCTTTAGTAAAATTTACTCCCAAATAAGTCGTAAGCAGTGCCCAAAAGGAACCAACTAATGGCCACTCAATCGCAAAGACCTACTACAAGATGTGGTACCAGCAACTGCATTCTTAAGCAGAAAACATCACAAACTAAAAATGGATCGTTATGGTGAAGTGCTGTGAGTGATGATGACCCTGGGTAATGGTAAAATCATCTGCCACTTCTGTTACGTATATTCGTAAGAATTCGTCCACAACTGGACTATTTTAAAACCTCAACTGATATATCAACAGATCATAAAATGCCACATTTTAGAATTAGGCCTTTTATCATATATTTTTATTCTCTACCCTTTTAGCGGAAGTTCCCTGGTAATCTCTTCTTTTTTTTTCCACCCCCCCCCCCCCCGAAAAATCTTTTCCAGTGTCCAATTCATTATTTTCTTGAGCTGTATTGATCATGAGTAATATAGGTTTTACATAAATTGGTCATCTCAATCAGTGAAGCCATTTTGTCTAGTATGAGCCAGAGATGGATCATACCTTGGCTAATATATCCTTCAGTAACTAATACGTAAAGTGTCAAGACGATTTTTTTTGAATAGGGATACAATCCACTGGTTTGGAGAAATCTCTTTCAAAGAGTTTCCTGCTTAGAACCCCGCTTTGAGACAAAATTAAATAGGCCTGGGTTATTTACCATTTTGTTTAACTTGTTGCTCTAATAGTGGTCAGATTGGAAAATCGAAAACACTAATATGTTTGACAAAAGTAGATATTTGAATTTTTAAGCGAATAATTTATCATCAATATTTCCTTTTCGATGTGTTTTCTTCTGCTGGAAACCATCAACACCAAACCTGTTCAAATGTCTGACAGTGCATGGTGATCCACTCAAATGAGTGACCAGAGAAAAAACATTTACACAACACCAGTAACAAACTCACAATATTTTCATTAATTTTCAGAAATCATCTCCAGAAGTTATTTCAACATCATGGTACAAGTCAACGAACAATAATTTTTCAGTACTTTTGAGAAATAAATCATGAATCTGACATGAGTGTGTTTATGGTTGTGGATTCTGGTAGATCGAGGTTTAGGATCAGGATCCAAATTACCATCTCCAAAGCAGATACCAATGGTTGCACTTATTGTTGTGTCCCAGTTTTGTTCGGTATGTTTTCCCATTACTGCCGTTGCCGCATTTAAGTAGCTGTTTGCTACGCAAACACTGACAATAGTTGGTTTCTTGTAAGCTACCTCTGTGAACTTTTAGGAAATAAACATTCACGAAAAATGTTTCAAAAAAAGTATATTTGTTTTGGGCTACAGATTGGGATATCAGAACAAAGGATTTTAAATGAGTAAATGAACGCAGTAGCTTAGAAATAATTAACTGGGGTTGGGGTCAAAAAGGTCTTTAGTTAGTTACTTCTAGGCACTGCAACCTTCCTTACTACGAGCTATATTTTCATATGAAGAGAAGGTTCCGGGCCAAATATGGTGTGGCGCAACACCAGGACCTCTTACGGGTGTTGCATTATAAATATTTGTGCAAATTCTCCATACATTCAGATTGTTGATCAGTCACTGATCAAATCGCATTACCGGTACTATTTCCATCGATTTGAATTCTTGGGATTTTTCGGCTTGTTACCATGCAAACCAGGGTGTAGTAATATCTTGTGTATATCTCAGCTGGACCGTGAATGTTCATGCTTTGCCGATAACACTATGTTCATCTACGAACGGTTACTGGTGTAGGTCTCGCTCAAGGCAACCCACCCAAATGGATTCTGTAAAAAATAACCCTTTCATCCCCGCTCTGAACATCAAACATTTTAGTGAAAAATAAAAATGTTTCTCCATTTTACTCTTCGGATTTACAAGCCGATTTCTAAGTGTTAATAGTGCCGGAGAACCTAAGTCCAGCTAACCCAATTTTTCTTAATTGTATTTTCTGTTTGTTTATGCATATATACAAGGTCTATAAAATATATTATTACAGAACTTTCTCTCATTGGTAAAAAATGGTTCCAAATCACAGCAAAGATTGGGTAAAATTTGGGAAATTTATGAAAAAATGATTAATGGGAATGATATATTATTGGTTGAAAGTAAATAATCTAGAGATGTGAACAAGCTGTCAGACCCTAGAACGGTGGCCGTTTGATCGCATCGAATGACTGTTGCCAGACAACAAACACTTGAAAAGAACATAATAAAATAAAAACTGGAAGTTACCGAGCTTCGTGTAATAGCCATAAAAGGATTTTATCTTTCTTCTTTAAACGTGTAGGAGATATGACCCAGATGTTTTCATCATGGTCTAAGAATTCAGACTTTGAAGCCTTTGTCATTGATCCCATACCCACCACTCGACCCAACAAGGTTTTCATCAGATGGACAGAAAAGCTTTGAAACCATCAACACTTTTATTCCATAGCCATATTGATGATTTTAAAATTTTTTTGTTAACATTATTTACTACTAGACACTCCAAAAAAACATTTAAATCTTCTCGCCTTAAGTATATTATGAAATGTTACCCATTTGCTTCAACAAAAAACAAATGGTTGCCAGTATAGTACGTTGTTCTGGATGATCCACTCAAATCATTGTTTGTAAAAAATGAGATTTAATTCTGGCATAGTAGGCTTGCAAACTCGTGGCATTATGGGTTTCTACCATCTCGCACAGACTCTCGTGAAAATTTTATAAAGTCATGATGAAATTTTAAAATGAGAACAATCTAATACTGATTCATTAAGCTACTTTATTACACTCCCTACGAGAGGATAGAAAATTTTTGGAATCTCTCAAACTGCAAAAAATTTGCAAGTCTACATGGGTGCATGAAAAAAATAAGATCTAACAGCAGAAATTGTCACTATTTCCCCAGCTTTTCGGTTGACTGTTCGCAAGGTTTTGCCAACAGCATGGCAATATCTTTTACCATAGGTCCTAATTGATCGATGATATTTTTGAGGAATTCCTCCCGGCCTTCTTTACTCTTATTTTTGTTTTCATCCTCAAGTTTAATAATGTGTGCGAATATTTTGAGCATCTCATTTTGTACTTTGTTCTTTGCACTGTCAAGTATAGTTTTATCTTTATTTTCGATGGATGTGTGGAGTTCACTCAAGATATACTCCAGCACGGAGTTGTGATATGTTTCAAGAAACTCTTTGCTCGGGTTCGAGTTACTAATCATCTAAAATAGAAATATAAAGGTGAACAAAATATTAGGAGAATATTATTAAAATAGATTCTATTCGAATATTTTAAAAACCCGCAACAACAGGGAAATTATTTCAACTGAAATTTATCTTGTACTCCTCGTATTAATGTCAATTGACAATTGATTCCCGCTTGTTGTGTTGTTTATTTTCATTTTGTGTTATTGTTTGGTGGAATTTTGAAATAAATACCTATCTAATACTCACAGAAAGTAATCCTCTCTCATAATCGTTGATAAGCTTATTGATCAAAATATCCAAATTCTCTCGAATCTTGATCTGAAAATGACAATCATTGTCGGAAAAAAAATTAATGGAGCAGCTAGGATTTTCTTTTGTTAAAAAATCATAAAAACACAAGATTGAGCTAAAATGAAGACCAGATGAGACATCAGAGAAATAATTTTCAATTTAGAATGCGTTTTGTGAGGAAATTTTAGCTAATTTTTGGACAATTTTAATGAAATGGAGATGGTTTACCAAAAAACGAAATCACACAGGGATGCACCACTATTGCGGAGGAGTCATGTATATATATATTTATAAGCTACTTTGCTGATCCAGCGCCTGAAGAAAATGAGTCCCATCATCAATATTTCACTACAAGTACAACAATGATTTTGTGATGTGGTGGTTGCCAGAGCAACAAAATTCAAACAAAAGACTTCAAATTCCACAAAGGATTTAGGTACTGTCAATGGATAGGGTGGCGAACAAACTAAATGTTTAAAAAATTACAAACATGTTGCAGCTGCAACAAAAAAGTGTAGAGCTAGTTTGCTTCGACACCCCTGTTGACACAAAAGGCCATAAAAACAAATATAACAAAAGTTAAAGTTTAATATTGGCCAAAAATAAGTTAAAAAAAAAATTATAATAGTTCAAACAACGTAAGAAAAGCTGCCCTCAAAAATTAACACCTTTTTGTTAATACATTTTGAGGTGTTTTCGATTATATTGAAATTAAATATTTTAAAGTTCATGACCAAACAGAAACAAAAGACGGATACATATTCAGAAATGACACAAATTTCATCGAAGTAATTTATAATGACTAAAGGCAGGAACAGATGCAGAAATTTTCAGAGACCAGAGATGATTCAAGCTAGCCAATACGTAAAATGTACAAAAATTGAACCGAAAAGCAAAATTTTGATTAAAACAATATTTTCGGATTTGAAAAAATTTATGATTTTGTGGGTTTCCTTTTTTTTTATATACTCTATAAAAAAATATTCGATGAAATTTTTGTCCGGATCGATAGGGAAAGTCTGTATGTGAAGCATATACAACTAATTCTGCGCACAAAAGATTAAATTTACTTAAAAAAACTTATTGAAAATAGAAAAAAGACCTTATTTTTTTTATTCTTTTCATAACAATTCTTAATGTTGTCATCCAATTTTGACTCCAGCATAGTTTGGTATTTACTGACAAGTAGTCGGTCAATATCACTGGTATTCTGGTCAAATCGTTCAACTGCGTTCTGTCTCTGTTCGATACATTGCTGTTCAAGTTTCCAAGGTTCATGGTACTCGCCTCTGAACTGTTAATTTTAATATATTTTATAAACGTAATTGCATGCTTTTGTGCCGAGTCATGTTCTAAAATGTTCATAGAAGGACAAAAAAGCTCCAAAACCATCAAAACTGCTATTTCATAGCAGCATCGATAATTTTAAACCTATTTAAGCATATTTATCTTCTAACAAAAGGTATATTATAAAATATTGCCCATTTGACAAACTTGCTTCGAAGAAGACCATCATATTCTTGAATAAATTTTGATTGAAAAAACTGCATGTAGAATGCTCTCAGAGGCATGCAGAGGCTTTTTAAACCTTTGGCATAAACATGGAAAAAAATCACCTTTCTCAAATAAGTCTTGTATTCTTTAGAGATCTGTTCTGTTAACTGGAACAATTTCATGTCATCTTGAATCTGAAACAAAAATGCGAGATGATGCTCTAGTTCACTATAGATGGGAAAAGAAAGATCCTGGAACAATACGGTTTCTCTGGTTTGTTGGTCTGTAACTAAATTTGTACAATAAAACAAAGTCAGTTTTTTGTGGAATAACTATTTAAATTCAGATTTCATAACAATGAGAGAATCAAACGAAGTGGTAAAAGGTTTCACTACCTCCACAAACCCGACATTATGACGGTTGATGGTTTTTAATACAGTGTAGCTCTCTTTATTTATATTCCCTAGCACACAAATTAAAATAAATAGTTCCATATCTATTGCCCTTAATGGTTATTTGAAAAGTGGCAAAGGTTAAACCGGTATTACCATTAGGTATATAGCCCCATTGGTAGAGAGCAGATGCCACTCACTGCACTTTATTGTGTCAGTAGAGTCTGCTCTGGGATGTTTAAAGTGCAGTTGCTGGTTGCAGTAGCTCTTTGCTTTTCAAGTGTATGTTGGTTGGACCCATTTTGGACAATGCTTAAAGAACTCAGCTCAAAATTTAGCATCTCATTCCTAGAGCCGAAATGTTTTTATCTAAATACCGAACAGGGACATAAATCATAACTAACTAACTAACTAGAACATCCAGCTATCCAAAGTACTTTTGTGACGATACATCCAGTGAACTTACATATTTTCTCTGTTGTTCAATCAGCCTCTTTGTCTGAATTTTACTCTTCAATGACCGATGATGAGAATGAATTTTATGTTGCAGTTTTTCTCGATACTCTGCAACTAAATCGTCACATTTCACAGGGTTATTTTCCATGAAAACTATGGCCTTTTCTTTGTTCAACTGATGAAGATGTTCCATTGCTTCATCATTCACCAATGATTCGCCTTCGACCTAAATATTCAATATGCCTATTCAGTGCCTGAATCATTGAATTGTGTTTACATCGGGAATGGTGTATTGTTGATATGTGGGAGTTGCTCGTATGCGCTGTTACAGTAAAAATCTCTGTTACAAGTTAAGTTGTTAAGTTCATACCTCTTCTGTTTTACTGTAATCTTATTCAATCCTTATTCTGATAACTTGGGTATGAAAGTTGAGCATATAGACAAGTTATTAACACCAGTCAACAGGGCTGTCCAAAATATTCATATTTGAATAATAAATTAATCAATTCAAATTCTGCAACAATTCGAAATCAATAAAATGAGAATTTTGTTTTTTCCAATAGTAAGTGTGAATTTTAAGGTAAATTATTAACTGACGAAAGAAGATTTTTTGTTTGTTTATTATATCATTACTGATTCGAATATTCCATTCGATTCGATCCTGAAACCAAAATATATTCAATTTTTGCGGGTCATCCACCGGTCACTTACGCAAATCTCAGAGCGTCAGTGTTGTTGGAAAAGGAACATTCTCGTTAGCTACCATAATAAGTAATAGCTTTGGGATTACCCATACTGACTATTGGGAGAATAATTTATATGACACAAGTTATAGTTCCCTGTTATATTTACTTTGTGTTATCTGCATGAGTGGCGGAACCGGGGAGAGAGAAATGTCCTCTCTAAGTTTAGTCAAGAAGGACAATCCCCCCCGAGAGATTTTGTATATTAATTTTAAATTTCATCATTAATTTTCATACATTTTCGGAACAACTTGCTTTTTGTATGCATTTTTGGATACTTTTGTCCCAAAATGCCGACTCTCCACGAAAAGCTAAAAAATCTTACTTAAGTTTTGTTCAACACATAAATGTTTTTAACTTAGTGTGCGGATGGTACTATATTTCGTAACAGCTCATTGCCATTAATCGGTCATTAATTGGATCCTTCTAAACTTGCTTAGAACATATTTCAATAAAAAAAATTAAGCGTGTTTTACTTTCTTTTACTAGCTTTCAATCTGATCAAGTTGCGAAGCAGTGCCGAAAAGGAACCAACTAAAGGCCACTTAGCACCAACAGCTGCGCTCTGGACGAAAAACATTTCAAACAGAACTGAACTGCTATGGCAAGGTACAATGAGTGGTATCTCCCCTGGGCAAATCGGAATCGAATCGAACAAATTTCCCAAATTGAATATTTGAATCAAAAGTCATATAATAAACAAAGACAGCTTAATATTCATGTGAAATTCATACCCCTTTTTGAAAAAAATTCAAAATTATTATTTTATTGATTTCGAATTGCTGGAGAAATCGAATCGAATAATTTATGATTCGAATCTCATGAATCGAATCGTACGTGTTGGACAGCCCTATCTACCACTATTTTGTTCAATATTAGTTGCCTTTTATGATTCGCAAAAAGTATGTCAGGACTATTGTTTAATCAAGTCAACATTACCTCTTCCATTTGCTGCTCATACATTTCAAAAGCTTCATCAAGTTTGTCTCTCAGCAGAAGTTCACTCTCTTTCTAATGATAAATGTAGAAATGAAATAGTATTAAAAATGGTGCATAGTATAGTTATCCAAATCAAAGTATATTTTGCCAAGCCATTGATGGATTAAACCATCTTTTTATAAAAAGTCGCTCTGAGCAAGACTGGAGGTATAACGAAAAACAAGTCTATTCACAGCCACCTGCAACATCCCATGCAGTTCCAAAACACCGTGCTAAAGTGCAGTGAGTGGTATCTGCCCCGAGCGATGATTAAACAATCTACCACTTCGTTGTTTACTTTTAGTCCCTGTTACATAGAAAATACGTTGGAAATTTTTATCTCAAACAAAACCTACCCATCTGATTTGATTCTTTTTCTTCCAATGTATCGAACGCTGATTGCATTCGTCCTGTAGTTGCTTTTTAAATTCCAATCTGATTTTTTCAGACCCAAAATTCAAAGATGCTTCAAACATTTCCATAACCTTCTCTATAATGTTCGGATGAAGAGATTCAATTTCTTCACTTTTATACAGTTCTTGATCCCGATGCAAATCCTAGGAAAATGTAATATTAAAAATGGCAATGTGAATAGTAAAAAGGATTAGGGATGGGTGGATGTATAGGTATCGGCAAGTATTGGTGATTTTTGAAGTATCTGCCTGCATTGGTATCGAAAATTTTTATTGCCGATACTGCCAATACCAGTATCGATACTGGGTAATTTTAGTTAGGTTGACAATTTCTACAATGTAGCTAATAATAAAAGGGAGGAACTCCCCCCTCCCATATATTTGCAGACAGTATTCGAACCCAATTATGCTTGAACGCAGCATCTATCGGTATAATTGCATCCAGGAAAACGGAAATAGGCGCAAACATACAAGGGTACAAATATACCGAGAGCAAAAGTATGTGCAAACAAAAAGATCTTTGAGATATTTAATAGAGTACTCGGTATCGAAATCTAAATTAAGAGTGTGGTATCAGTATCGCCAAAAAATTTGGTAACGTCACATCACTGAATACTTTAGGATTATATTTTAGACTGCTTGGTCATCTTAAAATCAAATAAAATGAAGTGAACAAATATTAAAAATCCTCAATTTATCAAATATAAAACAGGTAGGTTCAGCCAGCATGACATAACGTGTCCGAAATTGCAATGTCATTTTTGCGGGTGAACGAAAAAGCTTTAAAACTATCAACAATACTATTTCATAGTACGGTAGTATTAATTATCTCGAACCTTTTCCTACGGTATTGTTCCTACCAAACACTCAGAAAGAGATATCCTAATATTCTAGCAAGAGATGAATAATCGGAGTATTGCTCATCTGATAATTTATTCTAGATAGAACACATTTTCTTCGAGTTTAATATAATTTAAAACTTTAATTAAAAATAAGATGAAAAACTTACTTTTAAATATTTTTCACATTCAGTTAAACATTCTTGAACTACAGTGATATAGTGGGCTTTCGTAGTTGCCTAAAACGTACATATAAAAGTTGAATTTACCATTTATATTTTATAACCACCCAATATTTTCATTGATATCAATATTTATTTTAAGCAAGGCCGGAAGCAGCGCCTAAAAGAAACCATCTAACGGCCACTTAAGTTGCAAAGAGCTAGTACAAAATGAAGTGCCAGCAACTGCTGATATGATTTGTAACTGTAACACACTGGGTTGAGTGGTGGACGTGGAATAGCAAGCCGCACTTGCCAGGACTGAAACCTTCAATCTGGGGTGCTAACATTATAACAATTGGGTAATTGCTCTCACTAAATCTTGAAACATGGATGAAATTTAACATGTGTTAAGAAGACTTCCGCAACGTGTTTATCCAGCCGAACCCATAAAAGCATAACACATAAGCAAGGTCTATTAATAGTGATCATTGAGACGGTGAGGTCATGGTTCACCATATCATTGAAGTTATTACACAATGGGATGGATGGATTTATCGAGTGACTTTACCTTTATAATCTTAATTACATTTTTTAGATTAAAAGGTTCAATATCCAAGTTTGCCTTAAGCTTCAAAGCTGGGTTCGTAGGAAACAAAACCCCTTTACATATAAAAATATTACCAATTGGAAAAAAAATCATTAATAGTTTCACAATAATGCGTTTTTAGGTTTCCGTGTTTGATTTTTTAAATAATACTTTCTGCCAAATAAGTATATAATATAACATTAAGTTGAGCAGACTGACATAATGCGAGCTAATCTGCTAGTCCAATCAGAAGCAAAATTTTTGAAGGACTCATTATTTTAAGATAGATCAACAATTGAAAGGCCTCTTCACTGTACAAAATGCTTCAAAATTGACGAGAGTGCTAGAAGGTTATGGACATCTAATATGAAAAAAAGAAATGCCACCTATATGGTTTATCAAAATATTTGAATTTGACTTTCAGCAAGGTTGGAGACACTGACTGAAGGAAAGGAATCGGTGCCCTATTTTATAACAAAGACACATCAATCAGCTGAAAACATTCCGAACCTAATTGGACTTTCTATGATAGAGTGCAGTGAGCGGTATCTGCTCTGAGGGATGATAAAACAAATAAATAATATACCTCGATTAATGTTGGAGCTTTCATGAGTTTTCCTGACTCAAATATCTCATCACAAGCATGGAGCATATTAAGCAAACCACGTCCTGTCCTGAATGCTGCATTGGTATTGCCCGATATAAGTTCATCCGGTCTTACGACAAACTCTACGAAATCCTTGACAGAGTTCAGGAAAGTTGGGTCCACTTCTGTAATATGGGGATGATGGGAACTTCAAATAGGTCTGGGTATAATCAGGTACAGTACATATTCATGGCATGCCTCATGCACAAATTGTCACATGTCCCTCCCCAAAATTTGTGATTTTCCACCACAAAGGATTTGTGATTGTCCGCTAGCAAAGGTTGATGGCTAGCGCTCTGACTTCTCAGGCTATGCAAGCCTTACAATTCTGGCCTATGATTCCATGACCACAACCTCACAACCAGGTATGTTGAAAACGAATCAAACATTTTCATACAAGCAAATATTTGTGTGCGATCGGTCTGCTGGACGCCTTGCCGGTGCACGGTGGTTCACGTAAGCGCTGTGCTACCAACCAGGTCCATTCACACAAAAAATGACAAGCCAAAAACCTTTCGACCGTATCTGCACTAGAGGTCGTGGATCACTATGTAATTGAGCATTATACTTGGTTTTCCTCTCCCGCAGGATAAAAATGAAATTCCAAATATGTACCGGTATATATTTAGTATACTGTGTTGTAAAAATTTGATTTTTAGATAAATTTTAAAATGGTAACTTTCAAGCCTAATTCAGTTTTACTCTGTTAGTTATACATAGATTTGCATATAATCAGAGTAAAAAATTCATATTTAGGTTCAAGTTAGGACAGTTTTTCAAATTTACTTTTAAATCTTCCCACATTTTCAAAATCTATCTGAAGAGTACTATTCATCCCAACATTGAAGGAATTTAGAATGTATTTGATATTCCTACACACCAACATAGTTACCTGAATTCTTCCCTTTGAATGTTACTGCACTTGTCACAGACAAGCCGGGATGTGGTAAAAGGAAACAAGATAACTTTTCAAAAGTACTTTTCAAAAAATCTCGTACAACATTGAGTTCTTCGGCTCCTGATTTTTCTGCTAAAACTTCTTCCAAATAAGATGAGCCACCGTCTGAGCCGTATGCATTTTCATGTGCGTTCGCCCAATCACGAATAAGAAACATCAGCTTCTTCAACTAAAATCGAAGATACATTGAGGATTTTTTTCATAAGAAATTTGCCCAAAGAGAGCAAGAGAAGAAGCTCCTTGAAGGAGAATTCTCCAAACCACTGAAGATCATTAAGTTACCAAGATACAAGTAATAACTTGGGTTGGCTAAGACGAAGAGGAAAAATATTATATCTTTCCAGCAATTCCAACACTGTCCGTCTATAAGTGGCTGCTGATACAGGACTTTGGCCAGAGTGATCCAAGCATGGCATTGAAAAAATAAAAAAACTTATGACCATTCAAATAATAGAGAGTTAACTCCAAATGAAATACCAGTAACTAAATTCAAGCAAAAAAGATCCAGACTAAACCGCCACTATGGTAAGTCCAAAATGATATGATAATAATATTGATAACTCTGCTAGGCGATGGTAAAACTGTCCACCCTCTCTTTTTTCACTTAGTTGCCTCTTTTCCTATAGCCACTCATTTGAGTCGATCACCCTGAACAATCCTTGTGCCAACGGCCACTTAAGAAGAAATAGGTTATTGTTGTTGGGAAGGTAAGATCTTGGCTTTTACGCCGAGCCCACCAAAGGTATTGCATCCTGAGTTGAGTGGTGGGCATAGATAAGCAAGCCAGACTCGCCGGGACACGAACCAGAGATCTTCAACCTGCGATGCCAACATGATACCCAAATAAGTTGGAAATTTAAAGCCTGTCTCTACATGATCAAGACTTTAATTTTAACTTTTGCCTTCTACGCTCTTGTAGTCACCCTCATTCATCTTGCAATTGTCTAAGCCACATACCACTCACAACACTTTATTATAATTCAATTCTATTTTAGTTGTTTTCCAATTAAAGTGAAGTTGTTGGTACAGGATTATATTGTGGCCCTTTGCCATATCAGACTTTATAGTTATATCCTTTTAGATGCTGCTTCCAAGCCTCAAACCATGCTTCACTCTCACTCTAACTTAAGTCAAAAAGCATATCCTAGCCCACACTCATGCCAGCAACTGTCTAAACATGTTGGCATCACAGGTTGCAAACCACAGGTTCGAGTCCCGACGAGTCTGGCTCGCTTATCCAAGCCCACCACTCAACCCAGGGTGTAATAGCACGGGTAGGCTAAGCCGAACAGGAAAAGATCATATCTTTCCAGCAATTGCAACCCTGTCCGTCTATAAGTGACCACTGTTACAGGGTCTTGAGCAGGGTTATCCACTCCAAGAAGTGGCTATAAAAAAAATATATTTTACTTCAAAATCAAAAATCTATATGATACCTTAAATTGTGCTCCTCTGGTTCGGTCCATGTTTGTTGCAGCATTGGCAAACTCAACACAGAACTGAAAAATAAATCGGCTGTTGAAAATCAGGCAATGTTTATAGTCACTGATGCCAGAACTGGGCAGAAGAAAAATTTTCAATTTCAAAATTTTCAAAGATTTCAATTTTCAATGACCTTCATATTTCATACTCAAGATTCATTGTATGGTAAAGTCAGATACTCTGGTCTCTGGTATTCGAATTACCCATAGCAAATGGCTACTATTAGACGAGAATCAAGACGAAAAATTCTTTAGACATTACAAAACGATAAAAATGTTATTTTTGAGTGACTATGATTTGAAGATTAAATTCAAATGAAGGTTTTGAGCAAAAATTCTACAGAATAAGTTAAAAATTTACATATATTTAAATAGGATAGGGTATTATTTTCATCCTGCGGGAGAGGGAAGCCGAGAATACAGCTTAACCATATGGCCAACCTGGACCTCTCGTGCAGACACCAGTTCCGAACTGGGTTGAAGGTTTTGTTGTCATTAACGTATTTCTCATTTTTCTTGTGCATGGACCTGGTTAGTGGAGGAAGCTTACGTGAACCACCTTGCATCGGCGAGGCGTCATTCTCATCATCCTTCACGAGATTCGAACCTGTGATTTGACGATCAGAGATGCGTAGCTCGAAGCGTATTCCCAACGCTTTACCGATTGAGCTAACCGGGCACCCCAATAATTTTAAAACCTTATCCCAATATATTAAAAATTTTAGTCACATTCCATTTCAAATGATACGATTCAAGACTTGGTTTGAATGTGTGTATGTGTACTTATTCGCTTAGTAATAATCAATATAAAATTTAAAGATACAGAACAATATAAAACAAGATAGTTGCACAAGCCCACTGGTGTGTGACAAACACCCTTGAATTGTTACGTATATGGTGAGTTCAAAATGATATTGGATAATAAGTACGAATGAAATCGTATACTGGAATCAGGAATATTATCATAGACAAACAAAGACATTTTCTCCAAAAGTTTTTGCCAAAATTACCATATATTTCATTGAAATGCACTTCTTTTATTCTGTTGATCTCAAATAACTAAGAAAATCAAATTGAATATTTTATACAGCCCCAGCCGCAACATTAACTTACCTCCTCCCCGCCAGCAGTTTCCATCAGGAATGCTTCATCCCATATATGTATACCAGATGTGTCGGATGTCTTTCCGCCTCTCCAATGAAATTGTTCTTTGTTTTGAGGTAAATCATTATCTTCAATCCAGTTAGGATTTAGCCACTGTAATAATGTATAAAACTGCATTCATACAGAAGGCATAGGCTTTTAAGAATGCCAATAACGTTTTTTTTCTGAGAAGCGCAGCCTTTCAGAAAGTGACGATGGTTTTACCCCTATCCATGGCAGATACCACTCACTGCACTTTACCATTGCGCTTGGGATCGTTTGGGATGTTTTCCGTTTAGAGTGCAGTTGCTACATCTTTTAATAGCTATTTAAGCAATTAAGGGACCATTAGTTCGCTCCTTTTAGGCACTTTGGGCACAATAATAATATTGTTAAGCTTGAGTGACTCAGGCGAAGCGCGCAAGTCTGACAAAATGAACATTTCGACTGGGTAATTTACACAAATGGGACAAAGAATGTTTTTCTTGTTTCTATTTGGTCGCGAAATAAAACAAAATATTCAGTTTTATCGCTAGTTTATTTTTTTACGTTAATTCTTTATAAAAAAAAAATGTTTCGTCATGATAGACAGTTATCATTTTTGCAGACTAATTACTCAAGTATTGCTCCGCATTT
Source organism: Styela plicata (assembly GCA_963675895.2). Lineage (NCBI taxonomy): Eukaryota > Metazoa > Chordata > Ascidiacea > Stolidobranchia > Styelidae > Styela > Styela plicata. The sequence goes on from OZ023152.1 coordinate 19,413,566, forward strand.
GGAACTATTTACAAATACAATCAAATAAATTCCTTCATTAAATAAGAATCAAAGAGTGCCATGAAACGCCTTGTTCAGAGTTCCAGATTTCTGGTTACAAATTCGCTACTGACGGACATGTCAGATTTATACAAGATATGAAGAGAAAGATATAAAATATATAGATAGATAGATATATCACCCCCTTTTTCCGCAGGTAACGCAATAAATAGTTCAAAAGAAATGATTTCCCAGATCGCAAGCATCCAGCAATAGATATGACAACGACATTCTTCTCAACAAGGTCTTCGTTTTTGAAAAAATCATCCACGACGTCTCTATTCAGGCGCAATGCACCATTGACTGCATAAGTGATGCATATGGGTTTGCCCATGGTACTGATACGTATAGATTGCCTTATTACAACTGAAACAAAACACAAAATGAAACTGTTATGCTTGGATCCCAGTGGCGATGGAAGGTCTCAAATTTAAAGGGGGTCAGGATACAAATATAAATATTGTGCATAAATACGATGGCATTAGCTCATCTGCCCGGTTTGGTATGATCAATCAGTAAATCGTTGTGAATACGCTCCGAGCTACGCATCTCTGATCGCCCTGGCTCAGGTACAAATCTCACAAGGAATGATGATTATCTGTGAGAGGTCTGCTGGAAGCCGCGGGATGAATAGCAATTTGCCTTGCCATATAAGAAAGAAATGTTTTCTGGTTAACAAATCCATGCCTCTGTTTACGACTGCTAAGCATATATTCCTGGTCAGAGTGGTAGAATATCAGCTGCTGAAACAACCAAAGAAAATTCAGCAAATGGGCATCATATTATAATATATCTGTGGCAAGAAGATTTATTTGCCTGTCTGGTAGTAAGCAAACTTTATAAAAGTTCTTAAAGGAAAAAGATTATGGCACATAAGTCCTGAAATAACAAAAATAAGTCGAAGAAAATCATATAATTTTTCAAAAAAATAACTACTACAAATTTGAATCAACTGCGTACAAATCAATACAGAATTAAATAAACCCATATAGTGAAGCGCACGGAGAGGCATATGCCCTACACATAAAAACCTAGTAAAGTCAGCTAAACTTCTCAATATGTAATTATACATGCATTATGGAGCTATCGCCTAGTCAAAAATATTTTGGGCGGACATAATATTGTCAAGCTTGAGAGACTTAAACAAAACGTGGTCCACCCGTGGCCATGCTTGACAAAATAAACTTTCTGATCTACACACGTACTTCCTTCTACACACCCCCACCTGTTGAAATGCAGAACTAAATTGGACAAAAAGATTTTAATTGAATCAGATTTCATGATTCAATGTACCGCCCACACCCCCCCCCCCCCTCCCACCGTTAAAATGCAGAACTAAATTGAACAAAGAGGTTTTAGGTGAACCAGACTTCATGATTCAATTTGCCGAATACACACCCCACCTGTTAAAATGAAGAACTAAATTGAACAAAGAAGTTTTAATCAAATCAGACTTTATGATGCCATGTACCTCACATACACACCCCTACCTGTTAAAAAGCGGAACTAAATTGAACAAAAAGGTTTCAATTGAATCAGACTTTATGATTCAACGTGCCGCCTACACCCCCACCCGTTAAAATGCAGAACTAAATTGAACAAAGAGGTTTTAGGTGAACCAGACTTCATGATTCAATTTGCCGAATACACACCCCACCTGTTAAAATGAAGAACTAAATTGAACAAAGAAGTTTTAATCAAATCAGACTTTATGATGCCATGTACCTCACATACACACCCCTACCTGTTAAAAAGCGGAACTAAATTGAACAAAAAGGTTTCAATTGAATCAGACTTTATGATTCAACGTGCCGCCTACACCCCCCACCCGTTAAAATGCAGAACTAAATTGAACAAAGAGGTTTTAGGTGAACCAGACTTCATGATTCAATGTGTCGAATACACACCCCACCTGTTAAAATGAAGAACTCATTTGAACAAAAGAGGTTTTAAATGAGATTATACAGTTGGTAACAGTTGTAACAAAGCGAACAAAGCGAACAAAGCGAACAAAGCGATTTAGCTCTGTAAGGACAAACGTATTCTCACCCAAGGTCACCCGAGACTAAAAACATGGCGCAGAACTAAACCGAACAAGAGAGTTTTATTCATCAGGGCGCTCATTGTGTTTAGTCGACCTCAGAGTCTCACAAGGACGAAAATATTTTAGTCATTGAGTCAGTGACAAACAGCTGCAGAGGAGATATGAAATCTTGGCGGTTCACGATAATTCGAAATAAAAATCGCTATATAATAATTTTTTGGCATTATTTCTGGGAACAATCATAATATCGAGAGCAAAAAATGATATCAATCTAAATCTAGTCAGTAGTTTAGAACTCCATTGATCAAACATGTTAAGCGTGGGTGGATCTCGCCGCAGACATCAAATCAGATGAGGTATTGAATTTTTAGCATTGAAAGACAAATAGGGTCCAACAGATTCAACACGAAGTACTGATATATCAAACAACATGGGTAAGTAATGAAGATATCATTTTTTTTTTTTAATAGCCACTTGTTGAAGTGGATCACCGTGTCCAAGGCCCTATAACAGCGGCCACTTACGAACGAACAAGGTTACAATTACTGGAAAGATCTGATCTTTTTCTGTTCGGTTTAGCCTACCCAAGTTATAACACCCTGGGTTGGGTGGTGGGCACATGGATAAGCGAGTCGGACTCGCCAAGCTCGAACCCGAGATCTTCAACCTGCGATGCCAACATGTTTAACCACTATGCCATCGCGCCCAATCCAAATTGTTATAAGTGAAAATATGTTTCCAGATAAACGAAACTGCTGATATTTGGTTTTGCATTCAAGTTCAGTTATATCGTCAGATCTAGTTCAAGTCCGTAAAGAATAAAAATGAAATTCAATCCTATATTCATACGGGATCAATCCCGCGATGGATTGCGAAATTGCCTCCATATCATGGAATTGTCTCTGTACCAAATTGCTCCCACGCGGAATTGCGACCAAAAAAATTAACCCGAGGCGGAATTGTCTCCGCACGATATTTGACCTCCACGCGGGGTTGACCACATAGAGGATTGTACACGCGGAATTGACATTACTTCCTCGAATGATTGCGTTCAATGTCCTCCCACCTGCAACTGTCCCCACGAACCTGAGACTTTCAAACTGCGATGCCAACGTTGTTCCAAATTGCTGAAAAATAGAGTTCCCAGAATACGAATGAAATATTTGGGATAAATTAAACGACAAGATATATTTTGATAGAATTTTCTTGATTAGGCAAAATCTACGCAAAAAATCGAGGTACGAAGGAAGTGCAAATATTTGAGTTTGGCTCGCTCTGAAAAATTAGATACAAAGTTTTTTTGCTTTCATATATCCTCTCGTGATTTTTATGAACCTTTCTGGCGTATTTTGAAGTCCAAGTCAATAAAAATTAGAGCCTCCTCCAGAACTGTTTTCAGTCTTTAATCAGCGTTGCATGATAAAAGAAATTATTTTTGAGACTATATATGCCTCATGCTTCGCAATTAAAATATAATTTGTATAGTTTTTTCATACGGAATAGAGTCTGTCAGGGGTGTGCCAGAGGTGGACCGCGCCGGGCGTCAGTAACTCATCCCTGACAAAACAGTTCGTGTATTTTCAAAACTGGAAATAGAAGGGATGCCTTCCATAAAAAGGGTCATTTGATGTTCGTTCACGAATCACGGTGAAGGTAAGCCGTAAGCAGTGCTTACGTGAACCACCGTGCGCCGGTGCGGGGTCCAGGAGACCTCTCACATGTAGTCATCATCCCTCATGGATCCTACTGCATCCATGTGTGCCGCAGTTCGTGATGAAACCGACAAAAGCTGCCGAACGTAACACCTAACGAATGACACGGGTTCGAACCCCACCGAAGTATGTTCAAGATCGAACGAAAAAAGCTTCAATGAGCAATACATGTGGAGTGCCCCTGAGCGAATCGCTGTAATCCCAGCCTTGAGACTACGCTCGGTCCAGACGGGAATCGTGAGATGCAAGAAACATCTCGTAACCAGATATAATTGTAAACATTGTTAATTGCATACTGTGAAATAAACTTTCATGGGATTCGAACTCGCGTCGATGACCAGATTTTTCGCGCCTCCTCCAACGTATTCTACAATCTTTTGCAACCGAAGAATTAAAAATAAACATCCCATTCTTTTACAGAATAATAGTAATTTTCAGATTATAGTATAATGTCAGATATTGGGTGCACCTCTCTCACTAAATATGTTGATGGTAAACTGCGATTCGATCACGACATCTTATCAATGTTCTTCAAGAACGAAGTTTTCAACAACAGACGCATCGCCATCATTTCTATAGCAGGTGCAATGAGGACAGGAAAATCCTTTATGCTGAATTTCTTCATTCGTTACTTTGAAAATGAAGGGGTAAGTTGCAATTATGGCCGGTTCCGGCGGAAAATCTCCGACTTGGGGAGTCCAAAAGCTGTTTTTCCTTCAGAATTAATTCTTTATTGAGCGTTAAATCTGGTGGCTAGTTATTGTGAGAACTCATTTATCACTGAAGGCTGGTTAATTGCAGAATTCAATAACCAGTCTGGGGGCTGCTATTGTCAAAACCCATTGCACAATGGGTTCAATCTGGTACAGATTGGCATAATTTTGATTTTCTTCGGGCGACTGATTTTCAGACAAAAAATTGCCACATTTGAATGCCGTATGCGACTAGTTCTATACGGTCGTTATTATATAAAAAATAAAACAGTGCGTCTTAAATATAGTACGCCTCCACTTCCATTCGGACATTTTATTATGCTCTTTCGTATTTCTGTTCATTATATTTATTGGGAAATTTATCGCATCGTACAACGTATGACATAATTTAAAGTGATTGCACGCAGCCGGCATTCTAGTGTCGCAACAACGCGATACGACGACCGATCACTATGATTTAAATTATGAATTTTTTAAAAAATGTATATCAAACGTCAACACTAATGGTTCACATTAAGCTTTTTGGCGACTATACAATAATATTTATCACGGCCGACTATATACTTTGCCGACGCTGCACATCGAAACAAAGAAGGGGTTGAGTACGTTCTTTTGCCGATGCAAGGAATGTGTAAAACGGAAGCGATCATTTTTAGGGTTCTAATTTCATTTTTAACAAATTCACTGATACTATTACGATCATTTTGATACCAAACATGGCTAGGATACTCGAAAACGTATTTCGTGCTTTTGAGACACAATTTGTCTATAAATCAACATCACGATCGTCGCGGCAAACCAGTAATTTCATTAAATATGCTATAATAATAGGAACCATTCCAAGGTACGCATTTGCGAGGGATCCCGTACGCTGGAAAAACGAATCCTTAGCCAGGGACGATATGTTTTTATGCATCCATGTTGATGCACAGAAAGCGCGATAGTCGTTCCATCGTTAATATGCACTTGAAATCCAGTACTTTTGCGATTTGAACTAAAATACTTGCTCCTCCTGGTTAGGACTGCCCTTGACTTTTCACGTGACAATGGGTATTAACATTAAGAAACTTTGCACATATGACAAAAAGCTAAAAAAAACTTTAATCTTAATTTACAGTGGGAAAACGAGAACTGGATCGGCAATGGCGAAACAGCGGCAACCCGAGGGTTCCATTGGCGAGGTGGAAAAGATCCAGATACAATGGGCATTGCTGTTTGGGATAGGGTATACGTTGTGAAAAAATCAGATGGACAGGAAGTTAGTTGATTAACTATTACTGAGTAAATGTCGTATATTTAATTTGTAAGTTTGAAATCTTGCGCAGGCTTTAGGCATGAGTTTTGAGCTGTTTTACTATAATCAAGGTAATACACAATAAATATGTTAATTTTTTGCCATTTTTACCCGTTAAGAACCATTGAACTAGAAAATTTAGGGCAACAACAACTGACCGCACTTTGTTATAATTTGTTTTTCATTAAAATTCGCTCAAAACAAGGACAGAAGTGACACCCAAAAGAAACTTAATAACGGTCATTATTGAATTTTATATAGAATGTTTCTGGATAGAGTGCAGTTGCTAGTTTCCAATGCTATGTCATACCTTGTCATATCAGTGATTGGTGTTGTATTTTTGGTACTGCTTCATACCTGTATATGGCAGTGGCAGTGACAGTTTTGTTTAGACTCTGCCTCTGGCTTAGAGTTAAAATTAAAGCAAAAATTGATAACACTTCTACAGATTGCTGTGGTGCTGATGGACACTCAAGGACTATTTGATATGAACACAACAAGAGCAAACAATGTGAAACTATTTACATTGAGTACTATCGCAAGTTCCACTCAGATTATGAATATAAATCATTTGATTCAAGAAAGAGACTTGCATAACCTTCATGTGGGTAATTATTTGAACCTCGTATACTGGGTTCTTGGCTAGGCAACTTGGTAAGAGCGCTGTTGATACATTTCCAACTGTACTTATCATACCTAAGAGTGTAGGTTTGTATCCTGTTGTGAAAAAAATATATTTCAATCGGTCCGCTCAATTGACTACCAATTCACATCTATTCTCTGTGGAGGCCCCACAATTTCGGGAACAGTTTTATGCAAGAAGTTTTTCTTTAAGAACCTCTAAACTTTAGAATTCCTTGCCTTCTCACTGCCTTCCTGATCGTATTGATATGCATGGCTTTAAAACTCACGTCAATATCAGAGATGGGGGTTCCTTAGTTTTTGTATTTCATAATCAGGTAGCTCTTTGCAATTTAGTGGTCGAGCGAATTTTAATAATAAAAAGAAGATCGTTGGGCGCTTTGCTGGTGTCTTTTGTGCATTTTTTTTTGACGGCATCATTTTAATTATGTTTTATCTTAAATTTTCCTGATGTCAGCATTTTTTCTATGAAAGGAATTTTTTGCAAATTGTTCAAAAAAGCAGTGATAACCATAACTTAGTAAGCAATGTCGAAAGCACAGTGGTTGCAAATCCTCTGGCTATGACATGAATGTGATGATGAACTTGTCTAGAACCTGTTTGCTCAATCGTTGGAAGTATTAGAATATTGGCATGTAATCAGCACATATTTAGTCATCCCGTGTGCAGCATATTTGATTTTTATATGTGCCAAAGGATTGATAGACACCTCGCCGGCGCATGGCGGTTTACGTAAACGTTGGTTTCAAGTTTCTCAATGGTCAAAACGTCCATCCCTACTAACTAACTACCTAATTTGATCTTCGAAATTTTTCTAATTCCCCCTTGGTCTCTGTGGTGCTGGAAGGTGTCTAATCTTGGAGATACATCAAAAAGTACATCTTGTGCGCAGGACGCATACACTCTTTTTTTTTGTTTCTGTTTAAGAATTTATTTAAGAATATATTAGTCTACATTTAAAAATTTTGTATAAATTGTTAAAAACTTTTTTTTATTAAAATTTTGGGTATTTCACTAATAATTGGTAAAATCATCTTACTTTCAGTTCTGTGTTGACTTTGCAAAAGCAGCTTTGGAAAAGAACTGCAGTGATTTGATGCAGGTAGGTAGTTAACTCATTTTTCTCATGCAATTGTCCTTTTAGTGAAACAAATTTAGCATGGTACAGGCAGGTGGCAGATGTAGCAAAAAATCTCTGTTGTTTGGGAAGTCCAACTCACACAACAAGAAATTAGCAATTCTCTAACAAAAATACACTGAAGGCGTGCAAAATTCCCTCATTATATTCAGTATTGAGGTTGAAATTTATTGCAAATAGACATAGTTTGTTTTGAAGAACTATAAAAAATAATTTTTTTTAGCTGCGATTTCTCATGATTCTCATGAGAGATTGGGTGAACGCTGAAGACAATCCATATGGATTCAGTGGAGGTGAATCATATCTCGATATAGTGCTGCAGGAACAACCAGAAGGTTCCGAACTCAATGAAGTCAGGAAGTTTTTACGACAGACATTCCACAGACTTGGATGTTTTCTAATGCCTCACCCTGGTATGACGGCTACAAAGACAAAAATATTTCGAGGAGCAAATAAAGGTGAACAGTGACAATGTTTACAATATTATCTGGCGACGATAGTTATCTAAAGTCATGCTATTCCATCCAGTGTAAAGCCAATGAGGAACCGATGAAGTTATCGAGCAATGCCTCAATGTCTATAGGTTACAGTGCCTTGCCAAGGGACACCCTGCATGTATCTGTCTCATACAATCATTGCCGGGGAACATTTGTCATTCAATAAGTGCCTTTTAGCAGCTATTTTCAGTGCTATCGCGTCACTCTTGTCCAATCAATCAAATATTTTTTTTATTGAAACTTAATCTCAAAGAGCTACTACGAGACATAGTACCAGCAACTGCACTCTAATCAGGAAACATCCCGAAAGGAATTGAACCACAATGGTGAAATGGAAGTACTTTAGGCATATTCCAAAGCTAATACCTACATAGCCTAAATCAATAATTCAATAAGTTGAACCTTCCTTTCATTTTCAACCCCAGTTAGGCACGTCCTCACACAATCTTTTTTTTTTATTGGTCTTTGAATAAAGACTGTTCGTGAACTTAAAGATGAGTTAACTTAAAGTTATCAGGGACTTGTTTAAGATTTAAACTATTTATTGTTTAAAAACTAAAATTGATGTTTAATTGGAAATTCAATTATATATGGAGGTAACATATAAAGACGGTTTAAAATATCTTTTAGCGTGATTAAAATTTAAAAAAGCAATTATACGAAAATTCTCAATAGACCTGGGCCCTTGAGAATTTGCATGAACTTTTTGGGTAACTTTCCAAAATTCCAGAAAACTTTCCAGTCCTAGAATCAGAATGCACCATTCATCTATCACTAGTCATTCAAAAATGAGTATCAGGTCAAAATCTCCACCTAGACTTAGAACTGGTGTCTGAACTGGATGTCGTTTTACGCTAAATAGTAATGCTGCATTCTAAGCTTTCCCTTCCGCAGAATAAAGTGAAATTATATCTTAAACAAACTCTCACTTTGTGTGTAAAATTTGGCGTAAGTCATGTTTTTCCTGTCTCTGATTGTTATCGCCTATTTTTTTTTATCCTTATCCGAAGCTAATCTATGGCATGATTTGCTCACAGATTTAGAAGAAGACTTTCTCGAGTTTGTCAAGAAACTTTGTGAAGATATTTTGAACCCGGATAAAATAGAGATAAAGATGAGTGATGGTGAACCAATGACAGCACGCAAACTCGTTAATGAGCTAACTGCTTGTGATGACGTATTCGCTGGGGACGATTTGCCTCCTATTGAAACTGTAATAGAGGTGAGACTATTTCATTCAGAATTCATTCAGTGATCGAAAGTAGCGCTCGAAAGGAACTAATTAATGACTATTTATCTTTTGAATGTGGTAACCGCAACTGTACTCTGAATGGGAAACATACCAAAGAGGATTGGAGTGCGATGAGTGATATCTGCCCTGGGCGACAAGATTTGCATTAGAGCAATTCTAAAACTTTTCACCACAGGAAAAAATTTAGAGTCCTATCTGTGGAATTTATTAGAGTCCACCAAATGCAATGATGTCACAGAACGTTATCGGAACATTTTGATAGAACCGTCAACTCTTTGTTTTAGATTTGTCTAAATTACACAGAACATTTTATTGGACCAAAACATAATCAATCTCATTGCCTGGGATCATAAAAACGAAGTATTTAATCCAACAATTATTTCCAATTAGTAGTGGCAGATATCAGACATCGATACCGATACGAGTACCAGTACCGAGTACTTTATTACGGTAAATATGTTATTAAAGGCCTTTTTGTATCCACATACTTTTGCTCTCGGTATATTTGCACCCATGTGTTTGGATGGAAATAGACTGATTGATGCTGTGTTCAAGGATACATGAGTTCAAAGGCTACATGCAAATAGATGGGGAGGAATGCATGTGGGTACACAACTAACAGAACACCTACTTCTTTTTTCTGTGTTAAAAGACCATAGAGTCTAAAATAATGACAGTGGAATGATGTATATTTTTAATATCTAGTATCGGTGGTATTGATACCGATACTTCAAGAATCACTGATACTCGTACTCAATATCATCTCTATTTTCAACATGAAAAAAATTTGTCTTATTTACAGATGCAAGCGAAAGTGCATTATATGGAAGCATCCCAAGTGTGCATTGACATGTACAATTCAGAAATAAAAGTGAGTAAGAATGAATTATGTTATTACCACAATGTCGTACTAGAGCATTGCTGACTCAATTGGTAAAATGTTAAGAATACACTTTAAGCTGCTCATTAGTAAACACCAGCTGCACAGAAAACACATTTTTCAATCTTTTGGTGAATATGAGTAGTTTGTTGAACACCTTGCCAGCACATGGTGTTTCACATAGTCGCAGGTCGTGGCTCCCTCCACCAACCACGTCTATACTTATCATTTGATGTGTAGTGGCAATCTTTTTTCTTCTTACAGCCACTTTTTGGAGTGCATCACCCTGCCCAAGGCTCCGTACCGGCGGCTACTCATAGACGGGTAGGGTCCAAATTGCTGGAAAGTTATGATCTTTTCCCGTTCGGCTTTGCCTACCCAAGTTATTATACCCTGATCAAATTTCATCAAAAAGTGACTTTATGATTGAAAAATATTTCTTTCGGGAAAAATGAAGGCGAACAACAACAGGTTGCTTCAACATTTTGTTTTCACATGGGCGAGAGTAGAAAACTACTTATCAACAAGATTTTTCGCATCCACAAAGGTGCGAGATCTCTTATAAGAAGCTCCCGTACAAGAATATCTGAAGAAGTCATTTTTAATTGAGTTTCGAGGAGTTATTTTTATAAAATTACCTTCAAGCAATGCCGGAAATTATACTTAAGAGGAACCGATGTATGTTTATTTTTTTTTAGAATTCAATCGAAAATGACACTGTCATCCAGACGATATCAGGCATGGAGCAGTTCGAGAAAACCCATGCTGCTGCTTTAGAAAAGAGCATCAAAAAATACAAATCGTACAGAAATATTGGCTCAAAGAAATACAGGAGTCAATATAAAGAAGATTTGAAAGCTCAGTGCAAGCGCTTTTACGAAAACTGGAAAGAGCAGTTGCAAGTAGCATGGGTAATATACCCTATTTCCTAGAGAATGCTATAGTTAAGTGTCTTGTATCATCACAGGTTTGGGGTCTCAGGTTAGAGCCCTGGTAAGTCCAGTAAATAAATTTATACACACCTTTTAATCCAATGTGTATATGACCTGCGCAGTTACGTGCCCCCCTCCAACCAAAGACGTGGTTCGGCGTGTGTGTTAGGTCAAGAATTGCACGAATCTATTTCCTCTGTGACAAAGAGGAATGAAAGAAGTGCTATCTGATTGTTTTATCATCGCCCAGCGTGAATACTATACTGTTCAGTTCTTCATGAAATGTTTATTGCTCAGAGCACGAATATGATTTTACATACAGTAACTTATTGCCATTTTGGTAAGAATTAGGTTGTCTTCTCCAGCATTGCTTTTTCGTGCGATGGCCTAGTGGTTACCATGATGGTATCGCAGGTTGAAAATCTTGGGTTCGAATTCTGACATGTTAGATTTCATGCCTATTATTTAAACTAGGATGTAATCACTTTGGTAGGTTTGAACAAACTAGATTGATCATATCTTTCCGCCAACTCTAATGCTGTGGCCTAATAAGGGGCCATTCTACTCAAATCATGGAAAAATAAACTGCAAAGAATTAAAAAAAATTGAACGTCAAGTAAGAAAAAATAGGGAGATCCATTTTTAGAATCCTAATAATTGAAAATATATATTTACAGAATGCGGCTGAAAATGATTTGCGAAGTATCGTAAATGAAGTTGAAAATGATTATGGAGCAGATATGGCGAAGGTTTGTATAATTAAACTAATATAGGAGATCATTTTTCCGAAGGGAGAGGGAAATGAGACTATCATAGCTGCGCAGGCCGAAGCCGCTCCAAACACTTGTACTGATTTAGCTGATCGAACACCCACTATGAATATCCAATTCAGTAAATGGGTTGATGTTGAAATGAGGTTAAAGTTCTCTAAGAGTTTCTTTCTTGGCAAAAAAAAATTGCCGAGAAAAAGGCACGGTGAAAAATATTACTATTTTAAAACATATGTTACTTTGATTGAAACAAATTTTTGACAAAAAAATAATTTTATTTTAGTGCATTAGGCCTATTATACACATACACACTGTACTTCATATGAATGTAAACTCCCATGCATAACATTTGGCATATTTTCAGGTTTTTGAAAAGAAATCATTACCAGATGGTAATTTTCGTTTAAAAAATGAAGAACTTTCAGCCAAATATCTTGAAATATTCGACAACAAGACATCAAAGTTTGGACAGAGGGCTCAATCTCACAGAGTTAACCTCACGGAGAAGTTAGAGCGATGCTTCTTGACCAAACAGAGGGAAAACAAGCAAAAGAGAGAAATGGAAGACAAATTGAAAGATGTAAGATCGTCATCTACTCTGATAGCTTAAAACGCAATAATCTTGTGACGTCACATAAAATTTTCCGCCGCGCCTTTTTGTATAGGTTTTGGTCTAAACTTTTATTCATTTTCCTGTGGTTGGTGAAGATAGTCGTTGGTTATGTAAAGCATCATTAGCCAGCGAGATGTCCGGCAAGTCTCTCTTATATCATCCTTTAATAGAAAGCAATTTCAACTCACTTTATAAAATAATCATAACTATCTATCTTAATATATATTTAGCACGTTCCTCGGTAACGAATTCGAGTTTAGGACTCCAGCACAACAAAACCTTTTAGCCTCAAAGCTGCAGAAAAAGCTCACATTAATTTAGTTGTATTTGTAAATAGTTCCAAATGCGGAGAAATACGAGAGTAATTAGGCTGCAAAAATTATATCTGTCCATTATAAGCAAACATAGATTATGATGTGACAAACACTTCTTAAGTGGCTTCTAGACAGCCGCGGTCGGTTATGTGAGATTTTTGCACTGCTATCTAGTTGCCTTGTTTTGCTTATTTTTATTCTTGTTGTTGATTCAGAAGAAATTTACAATTTAATTTGAAAGTCAGAAATATATGATTTCGGGATCTCTATCATAACATATATGTGTTTTGTTCAGGAAACTGACCAGCTTAAGCTCTTTGAATTGAAGGAAAATCTGTGCAGTGAGTTTGCTAGGAGTATGCAGGTATGTTGGAATTGAATCGGTAGTTTATTGTGGAAGATTCGCGAGTGAGCAGAGTCTGCAAGCAACCAAATATTGGTCACTGATATAGCAACCATCTACTATAAAATGTACTTTTTAAGCATAAAATACCCCGGAAAGGGCTGAACCTTTTTAATAATGAGCTGTGAGTGTCAACTACCCTGAGTGAAACTGGTAGAAAAACCACATTTAAACATGAATAATAAGTTCACAAAGTCGCTGTTGTGTTCAAATGTGTTAATCTAATCAAAAAAATACATAGTTTTTAGGAGTTTGTATTCAATCACTATTTTTAGAAAATAAAGAAATTCATGGAGGAGGAAGATTTGGACAGCAAACATAAAGATCTGACTGAGAAGGCATTGGGAAAATATAATGCAGAAACAAGAGGAGTGAAACAGGACATAAAAATAAAGTATCAGCATCTTCTGGAGAGTAAACTTGAAGAGGAAAGACAAAAATCTCAGGAAGTCAATTTTGAAAGAAAGGTATGTGATACCTGTAACTACTGCTACATTTAGATCCAAGATTGGAATGGGTGTGGACTGTGGTTACTAGCATGTACTATACATTTTCAAATGATGATTCAAGTTATAATCACTAGCGTATATAAAAATTTTCGGTAGCAGGGGGATGAATTAGGTCATTAAATTTATTATCTTACCACGCAAGGCTCAAATTTTCTAAACATATATTTTATAATATGAAGTTAAATTGGTGTGGACAGCTCAAGTCTTAAGCCCTAAAAAATTTCCAATTTTTGTTCTATCACACTGCATATCACTGTATCTTGTATCTTTTTGGTAAATTTGCGACTTTGAGTGGCTGAGCAGCAGAGTGGTTGACATTCTGCCTGTCTGTATTTCTGTATTCAATGGACTGGCGGCGGAAGTCAAGGTTCATCATAAATTGCCAAACCTGATTACAGCATGTTTTCAAGCTGAGTGTTTACCAGTGCCGGTTCTTCTGCTTGACTAAATAAAATATACCAGATATAGTATTTGCTACAACAATTTTCCTGAACACCCTGGGCAGATACCCTTCACTGCCTATACTATTTCAATTTTCTATTCCTGCAGGAAGTTCTCGAGGAAAAACTCAAAAACATGGCAGACAAGCTTGCAGCTGAGTATAAGAAAGAGATGCTTCTGGTGAGTAGTAATATTAGCTCAGAGCGCTTTGCAGTTTCTTGCTTATTCCTAAGAATTCCTGAAAACCTTCGATCTACTCCTTCCACATAACAAGAACCAAAAATGAATCGGAGGAAAAAAAACTGTTCAGGGCAGAAAAGACAAATGGTTGAGAGTTGCAAGTGCAAGGCTGTTTCCCAGATTTTTTATGGTGTAGGCTAATAGTTTTATGCAGATGCGGTAGATCCTTTTTTGAAGTTTGTCCTAAGAAAGATATATCGAGGTTTAAAGGTCAAAAAATTTGCTGAAACTTGGTCATTTATGGATTTTTGCATGTAGGCATGGTCCACATATGTCTGAACTTCTCTAATGTTCAAGATTTTTTCCATTTTTTGAACTTTAACCCCTGATATATTCAACAGGATATGAAAGAAGTTTATATGGCTGAAGAAGTTTTACGCAAGAGCCATGAAGAAAAGAGAAAGGAAAAGTTAGAGGAACTAGAAGCAATTGCAGTGGGGGGAATAGATTTGGGCGAATCGAGAACCTGTTTGCTGTATAATATCAAAATTATTTATAATGAACTGAGACAGATAAACAATATTAATAAGGAAAAACGAAACATGAAAATTGAAAACTTTAAGGATGCATCCTTGTGGCTGGGCAGAAAAGTAAAAGAATCACTTCCGTATGCGGTCGGACTTATAGCCAGAAATTTAAGAAAGATATGAAAAAATTAGAGATCAACAGATGGCTTCATTCTGATAAACGCAAGGGGCGACCTCTTGTGCAGATACCAGTTTCGAATCGGGGTGAGGGTTTTTGGATTATTGTATTTCTCATTTTTCCTGTGCATGGACCTGGTTGGTGCAGACCTCTCGCATATAATCATTATCCCTCACAGGATTTGAACTTGCGTCATGACAATCAGAGATGCGTATTTCCAACGATTTACCGATTGAGCTAACTGGACACCCGGTGTACAAGTTGTGTTGGTTTGAATAACAGAACACTTAGCTAGGTCACTTGATAAATTATTAGGAATGTGACCAATTGTGCTCTATTGTCTCAGTGATGGAGACTCAAGTTTGAATATAGTGGGGGGTAATTATTTGCGAGAGCAAAAGTTGCTCACATATTATATGCCGTTATTTTTTTTTCATCTTTTCTTCATCATTCTTCCTGCTTATTTTTACGTTTTGGTTCCTTCCCTGGTTCTCTGCCTTTGTATTTGTTGTGCTGTTTTGTTTGTTGTGTTTTATTTAATGAAGGAATCTAAATAAACTTATCTACCAGAATCCAAAACTAGGCATCCCTTTACTGACTTTTTTCTGTGCATAAACTTGGAAAGTGGGCATGCGCAAGTTTCTTCTGGATATGACATCCTATTCCCCACAGAAACAGGGGAGCATGCCATCACAAACTTTCAAGTAGGCATGATGGTGTTCCACATAAAAGTTGCTCACATATTATATGCCGTTATTTTTTTTTCATCTTTTCTTCATCATTCTTCCTGCTTATTTTTACGTTTTGGTTCCTTCCCTGGTTCTCTGCCTTTGTATTTGTTGTGCTGTTTTGTTTGTTGTGTTTTATTTAATGAAGGAATCTAAATAAACTTATCTACCAGAATCCAAAACTAGGCATCCCTTTACTGACTTTTTTCTGTGCATAAACTTGGAAAGTGGGCATGCGCAAGTTTCTTCTGGATATGACATCCTATTCCCCACAGAAACAGGGGAGCATGCCATCACAAACTTTCAAGTAGGCATGATGGTGTTCCACATCTTTCTAGAAAGCCCTCTCTAGTGAAACCAGGGGGAACCAGGCTCTCTAAATATTATTATCGCCGTGTAAGTATGTGCGTAGAACAGTTCTAACATATTTTTTCCATACCTTGTAATTGCTACCAAATATACTCATAATTTGTATGATATGCACAACTCTGATTAAAAAACGTTGGTGAAACATTGTTTTCATTTCGTCGGTTGTATTGCTTGTGTACGATATGAGGCAGTTAAAAGGAAACGAAGAAGGGGTAGATCGTTTTATCACCCAATGCTGATACCACTCGCTGAACTTTACCATGCTAATACTACATCTTTTAGTAACTCTTTGCTATTAAGTGGTTGTTGATTAGTTCCTTTTAATACAAGCAAGAAAAACGTTGGTAACTAATGTTATAATATTCCGTCCCTTCAAAAGGTACCGTAATCCTCCCCCCCCCACTTTTAAACAGATTTCTTTGCCCAAGTTGACATGGATAACAGTCCATCATTTGAATGTGATCTAACTTTGAAAAAACATGTAAAAAATATAATATTGAGAAACTGTGGGGTTTGCTTTACAACTATCTAAACCGCTTAATTTAGGAATTGAAAGAATCGTACCTAGAACCAAAAGCACTTTCGGAACTTCACGAGCGAATCAAAAAAAATGTGATTGGAGACGGGATGCTCGAGCTGAAAGACGCACCACAGAAAACGCTTAAAAATTTCGAGCATGATGTGGCCATGGTTTTAGAAGCAAAATATTCAGAAATTGAGGAAATCAATAAAGAAAACAAGCGGCAAAGAAACATAAGAATACTGAAGTATGCTCTCGAAACTGCTCAGGAAATGGTCGCAACAGCTGTCCATGCTGCTTTATCCATCCCTTTTTGAGCATGGTCAATATAATTATTGGATGTTTGTCACGGGTCAGTTATAAATTGAGAACGAAAGTTTACTAATTTTTTGTATAAAATCCATAAGAGAAACTGCGTCCAAGATAATTACAGTTTAATGTATTTTTTTAAATTTTGGTAGGATTATGATGATGGTAGGCTTCAATGACTAACTGCTCATATCTCATTTCCTAGGTTATACCGAAATACGTGCCTGTGTACCGGTACCTACTTACAATTTTATGTATTGCGTCTCTGATTCGATCTCTTTACTATCTTCCCTTGCCTTGTAGGAAATCCTGGTTAAAGGATTTCATTTTCACCCTCGAGAGAAAAAAGCTAAGAATACAATTAAACGTATGGCGAACACCAGTTCCAAATGGAGGGGGAAGCTTTTGGGATCAATTTTTCACTCTTTTTCCCCTATGCATGGACATGGTTGGTGGAGGAAACCATTTGCGGCGCTAGCGTGAGCCACTGTTCACGAGAAGGCGTCCAGCAGACCTCTCGCATATATTCATCATTGTAGTTCGAAACCATGATGTTAGAGATGCCTAGCTTAAAACGTATTCCCAACACTTTACTGATTGAACTTACCGGGCACCTTTTAGTGAAACCTTAGATGACAGGAAGCTTGATTAAGATGTCCATTGTCTTGCCATCGCTGTACTGCAGATAGCTTACGCTTTGAAAATTATTTGTTATCGAGTCCCTGAAGTATTTGATCGAAAATAACTGATATTCAATAAGCGAATGTTTATCTGAAGGAATCAAACGATTTTCAGCTGGGAATTATTAGCATAGTTCCCACTAAGAATCGGGTGCCCGTCTAGCTCAATCGGTAAAGCTATGTGAATATGCTTCGAACTACGTGTCTCTAATCGTCCTGTCGTAGGTTCGAATCCCATGACGGATGATCTTTATACGCGGTCGGTAAAATGTTGGGAATACACTCGTGTTAGTGTCGCAACGGTAATGCAGTTATAACATATTGTTATCTAAGGTCGGGCAGCACAAAATGTGGGGTGGTGGCTACCTGTTTATCGCAAATTGCATGGTACAGGGCCATTGTGTAAGTAACGGTATCGCCAGTACAAATTTTAGTTTTTATATTCGGTATACGTGTACCGATATATCATCACCAATGCTTTGAATAAAAGAATGAAACTGGAGATATATTTCTGTATCTTCCAGATAACCATTGAGTTTCGGCTCTTTTATTTGGGAGTGCGGTTAGAGCAGTCTGTGAAATCGTTACGAATATGCTTTGAGCTAACCATCACTAAGTCCTGGGTTCGAATCTGGTGAAGAATGATTTTATGCGAGAGGATTACCGAACATGTTTCCAGTGTACGGTGGTTTGCATAACCGATGGTTATGGCTTCCTCCACCAAGCAGTATGCACATGAAAAAAATGTAATGTTCGTTTTTTTTTGTTTGCTCAATACTTTCTGTCATTTAAGAGCAGTTTTGGTGTCTTTTACTCAGATTTCACATCGAAATCACAGTCAAAGTCCCCAGATAATTACTACTTCAATTTCATATTTTTTTTCAAATGATAGTTCTAGTTTATTAATCTATACTTCATTATGTTATATATATATATATATATATATATATACCCGGTTACCTTATGTTAGGTAAATCGTGAAAATGAGTTTGAGTTGATTCAATGACCTCACGGTTGTATTGTTCTCTGCCAGTCGAAACCCACAATGTTTTTATGTTATCAACTTATTTATGACTGCATATTATTTTCTGGTCGACGAATAAAAATAAATATCTCTCTATTTCAAGTCTCTCATTCCCTAAAGTAGGCTCCTGGTAAGAACCTATTATTAATCTTCGTGGAAGTAAAACACAGCGGTACTGGAACACTTGATATCAATGTTTTTTTCATGAAAATGAGTAATATATTTTTACCATACAGAGCACAGTCATTTTTTTGTGAAGTGGTGAATCAGATGTCACATGTTCTCTATCGTTCACAATCGTTTTCTACATATTGCCAAGCATGGAGCACAGATCTTCTGCTTTTTCGAACTCCTTACTTCCACACTAACGGAAAGATAATAACCACTTATATTACAGAGCAAAATTTCAAAATATAATACCGGATACTGTGCTTTAAGTGGAAAACATCCGGAGCAGAACTGAGGTTCTATAATAGAATGGTATCTGCTCAGTGCGATGCTGAATCATCTTCGCTTCTTTGTTGCCTTTCTTTTGCGGCATACAGAAAACATGTTACTGCAGTTGACGCATCGACAAGTTACTTTAAACTTTTTATCGCAGGAAATTCACTTGAAGGGGAAACAGGGCGATTTCAACGAAGTGAGAGTAAACTTGGAAAGAGATAAAATACATATTCTCCAAGATCACTTCCCACAAGAATGTGATCGCATGGTTGCCAAGCATTGCATTAAATTGCGCAGGAGAATGGAGGCAACATTTCAGAAGCTTTCGGAAAGATACAAAGTCATGAGAAAATACAGGAGGAATAATATCATAAATACAATTGTCCGATTCAGTTTTATACCGATCGTTGACACTATTGCACGCTTTCTGAAACCTAAAAAACCTGATTACTATGACAAATATTTCAAAATAATTGACATCCAGCTGCAAAAAAAAATAGAATCGAAAGAACGTCATTCCAGTTAAGGACCACAATGGCTTTTTTTTCTGTCAGTAATTTTGTATCAAATCACAAATCAACCACGATTCATCAGAATGACTCAATAAAAGCTTGCATACGTTGAATTTTTTCACCTTCACCCGATATTTCGACTGGAGCCGTAAAACTATCTCGATTTCTCTCGTATGCTATAATGGGTTTGCTCAAAAAGAGAGCCTGCTATCGCTTTACTGTCTCAATTGTATTGGGTTTGATCTCTACGAATATTTTATAACTGCAAAACAGGATGGGGGCAACATTTTTGAAATATTTGAAAAGATACAAAGCCATGAACATGTACAGGAGAAAGAATATAAATACAATTCTCAGATTCAGTTTTATACCGATTGTTTCCACAATTGCCTACTTTATCAGGCCTGAAAAACCTGGTTATTATGACAAATATCGCAAAATAATTGACATCGGGTTAAAAAAGAGAAGAGTCAAAAAAAAAGAACTTAGGAGATGGGCAGGGAACTCCTTAGGAGATGGCCCAACGAACTGTCCAACCATCTTGTGAAAGCCACACTCGCAGACGAGGTCTTGTGAATTTCTTCGTGAATTAAGACTTATTTATCAAGCTTGCGCTTTTTATAAAAAAAAAACTGGCATTTCATCCCCACTGTTGCGGTAATGGTTGACACTTTAGATCTGAGTGGATAAGACATGCAGTGCATTCCAACACTTTTTTAATCCGTGTGCGAATGTTGACAAGAAATACGTCGTCACAAGCGACAATATTCGTTTTTCACGAACCTCTCAGGTCACATAAAACAGCCTCTGCACCCCAGAGAAAACAGGCATTTCTAATACAGTTGTCTATGGTTTTAATAATCCACACGAAGAGGCGAAACCAAATGCAACATGCTAAGGTTTAACAAAATGTCAAGTTATTATTGAAATACAGTGAAGAGTTGGTGTGAGAACAACAGTCGGAAGTTTTATCTAATCATGCATGAGATGCAGATAGACCATGCCTCCTCAGCGTGCTCGACCAGCAGCTAAAACTTAGCAGAACATGTTCTAACTTTGTTTCTGATATGGTATGTCAGGGCCGAGTCTGTACCAGCACAAATGAGAAATAACCTTTTCTTTTACTGCCAAATGAGTTTGATACCTCGGGTGTCACTTTTCCGTTGTGCCACAGTGCTGTGAAATAGCATATGCCGCACAAGCATGGAAACCGGGAAATACCACCATATTAGATCCATTTTGGTCTAATATGGGTCATGAATTGACGACAAATCTGTGGCACAATATAATCGCCATCCCTGACAGGATTCGAACCCGCCTCCGGACAATCAGACATGCACAGCTCTTGCTGATTGAGCCAGCCAGGCATACAATGCAGCGCCCAATTACGCTGTTTGAACGTTATGAAACCGAATTAAAAGTATCTATAAAATGTAGTGTTGAATATTTGAACTTTATGAAACCGAATTAAAAGTATCTATAAAATGTAGTGTTGAATATTTGAACTTTACGAAACCGAATCAAAATTATCTATAGAATGTAGTGTTGAGTATTTGAAATTTATGAAACCGAATCAAAATTATCTATAGAATGTAGTGTTAAATATTTGAACTTTTCGAAACCGAATCAAAATTATCTATAGAATGTAGTGTTGAATATTTGAACTTTATGAAACCGAATCAAAAGAATCTATAGAATGTAGTGTTGAATATTTGAACTTTATGAAACCGAATTGTAAGTATCTATAGAATGTAGTGTTGAATATTTGAACTTTATGAAACCGAATCAAAAGAATCTATAGAATGTAGTGTTGAATATTTGAACTTTATGAAACCGAATCAAAAGAATCTATAGAATGTAGTGTTGAATATTTGAACTTTATGAAACCGAATCAAAAGAATCTATAGAATGTAGTGTTGAATATTTGAACTTTATGAAACCGAATTAAAATTATCTATAGAATACAGTGTTGAATGTTCGAAATTTACGAAGTACTGATGAAAAAAGGCACCACAAAGTATCAGCATTTGCAATTTCCAATTTAATTATGAACAAGAGACGAAGCTGAAAAGTTTAGCATAAATTTGACATTGTCAAGACTTCGAAATACAGCAATATAAAAGAGACCCTAGCAATAAATAAAATAATGAAAAGGACACTGGCAAGGAATTTATCATTTGACAATACTTTCTACCATTTGCGTTTTTTTTTTAATTCTGTCAGAGAATATGCTGTTGTCACATAAAATTCACAGAAAGGTTACA